>JAJMCP010000010.1:0-411268 GCA_030573055.1 Metschnikowia anglica
TCACCGGCAGCGACGGCGTTGAGACACCAGTTGTCAAGCCACCTGTGAGCATCGCACCAACGGTTACCAGATCTTGGACTGGATCATACACCACTACTGAGACTGTCACCGGCAGCGACGGTGTTGAGACACCGGTGGTGATGCCACCTGCTAGCATCGCACCAACTACCACTAGATCATGGACTGGATCATACACCACTACTGAGACTGTCACCGGCAGCGACGGTGTTGAGACACCGGTGGTGATGCCACCTGCCAGCATCGCACCAACGGTTACCAGATCGTGGACTGGATCATACACCACTACTGAGACTGTAACCGGCAGCGACGGCGTTGAGACACCGGTGGTGATGCCACCTGTGAGCATCGCACCAACTATCACTAGATCATGGACTGGATCATACACCACTACTGAGACTGTCACCGGTAGCGACGGCGTTGAGACACCGGTGGTGATGCCACCTGCCAGCATCGCACCAACGGTTACCAGATCGTGGACTGGATCATACACCACTACTGAGACTGTCACCGGTAGCGACGGCGTTGAGACACCAGTTCTCAAGCCACCTGCTAGCATCGCACCAACGGTTACCCGATCGTGGACTGGATCATACACCACTACTGAGACTGTCACCGGCAGCGACGGTGTTGAGACACCGGTGGTGATGCCACCTGTGAGCATCGCACCAACGGTTACCAGATCTTGGACTGGATCATACACCACTACTGAGACTGTCACCGGCAGCGACGGTGTTGAGACACCAGTTGTCAAGCCACCTGTGAGCATCGCACCAACGGTTACCAGATCATGGACTGGATCATACACCACTACTGAGACTGTCACCGGCAGCGACGGCGTTGAGACACCAGTTGTTCAGATTCCGTCAGTAATTCGACCTGCATCTCTGAGCCTATTTATGCCTGGCGGTTGGAATCTGTCTTTCGTGTCCTCTGCGAGCTCGACTTTTTGGCATGGAGGTAATGACATTTCAAGTAGTGACATGATGGGCATTACCCCCACGAAGACGATGTTCAGCACGAGATGTACTGCTCCGGGATCCTGTGAAGTTTTGACCACTCTTTCGACCCTGACTTACTTCCTGGATAGTAGAGTCAGTGAACTCAGCTACACAACGGAAACATCCGAGACTGTCACCCCCACAAACCGTGGGCCAAGCTCGTCTAGTTTCACCACATCGACCCTTACGCTGGTTTATTGTGCAGACTGCGAGAACGGCGCCGCAAATTCTGGGTCTGTGACTACTGCTTCATCAGCAATTCGAACTACAAATGGCGGAAGCCTAGATGGTTCACAAGGAGGCGTCGGCGATGGAAATGGCCAGGATCCACAAACTGCTTCGCCTGCTTCCAGTATGTCTGGAGGTACTGGAGAATTGACCTCTCGAGTGAGTGTTCCGGGTGGACCAGACCAAGCTTTGCCAACTGTGTCGCCTGCTTCCAGTATGTCTAGAGGTAATGGCGGTGTATCTTCTCAAGGAAGCGTTAATGGTACAAATGGCAATGGTCAACCGACTACTTCGCCTGCTTATACTGGTGCTGGAAGTGGCAACGGAGTCGCTTCTAGCTCTGTGCCTTCCCCAGAAGCATCCTCTGTTTCGGCGCTAGAAGGTGGTTCTCCAAAAACGTCTAAAGTTCTGGTTATGTTGTTTGCGCCGCTTTTCGCTTTGCTCATCTAGATAGCGTTCACCGTATTTCGTCGCTGTAAGCTTGTGCTTGCAAGCCCCAAATTTTCGAGACTGCCCACATGGATCATGCATAGCATTGATTAGTTTATCAAACTCATGAATTTAAAGGAGCAGTCGCCTATTTTTCTTTACTTGAATACCCCATTATGTATTTCGAATGAACGCTTTGCTTTTATCTCGGTCACTTTATTTTGTGATTCTAAGATCACACAAACACTGCAAATGCCGATTAGACTCAGGCCAGTAAGGATACCGCAAGTGTCTTTTGTTCCCTGTTTCTTGCTCTCTCTTTGCTCGTGAAGCTATTAATTGGAGAGGAAATAGCGCTACTGGGAATATTCTATGCCTACGGCAACAGTGAACGGATATCGCCACCCACGCGTCTATATAACAGAGGACCAATCACAGACTGGCTCGTCAAAAGAAGGATGATGAGAGTGTTGGAGTCAAGGAGCCGATAAACAGGAACATCTGAGTTCCAGAAATCCCTACGCTATCGAGTCGCTCACCGAGTTTCCGTTGCCCGCTCATAATACGCTACTGACCCAGACCGACTTCAGCATAGCGCGCGAGGCAAAGTGCCGGCTCCGCAGAACAAGGCGAGGCCGACTGAGAAAAAGAAGCTGCAAAAAACAGGGTTGTCGATATCAGGGCAATTCAGATAGAGGCAGGCTTCACTACTTTGCGGGCGAACCTCCGGTGTATTTTCCCTCCGCAGAGTTTGGGCCGACTCTGGATTTTTGCTGTTCGCTTTTGCTTATTCCTGTCGCAGGCTTTCCTCACCAAGTCTGCGCATTGTGGGAAACAACCACGATCTTGTGGCAAGGGGGCCTCCGTGGAAAAGATGCCCCGCTGGCGTTCCGTCAAAAACGGAGTTTTCCTTTCGGCTTTGGGGCCCGGAAAGTCTATGCTTACAGCTATTTCATTTTTGTCATTTTTGTTTGTCATTTTTGGTTCTGTCCTTATCGAAGGCCAGGAATACGCTCACCGTCCTAGGTGTCTGCTCCCAAGTGCACACCGTTTGCGTGGCCGAAATCCACCAGTGCAGGGCTTTTCGCAAGCGAGCAATTTCTGCCACGCCTGACTGCGCCCATCAAGCGGCTCCAAAAGAACAGTGCTTTTGCCCTGGGGCACCGTGGTTTCAGTCGCTGTTAAACAGCTCCGACGATGCGAAATCAGAAAGAAAAAAACACGGCACTGGTGAGCGGTGCTGCTCGCGAGGACGACGAGTAGCAGTCTTCTCACACGCAGAAACGCGTCTTCTGCTCAGGTTTTCGACGGAGGCTGGCTTCCGGCAATGTTCCAATCCTGCCTCGGAGCCGGGAAAAGCAAGAGGCTCAAAAGGCCTCTGGCACAACACCCCTCAGCCCGGCCCAGGGAAAGCCCGTGCCAAGCCACCTGCGCCAACTGACAAATGGCATCGCAAAACTTGGCACTCGGCACTTCCTTCCTTTAGTGCACACTCCGGCTCGCGCCGCAGAGGGTTGTGTGCGCGCCCGCTGCCCAACGCTGGCAGCACTTTCCTCACAAACGGCTCCCAGGTAGCGGGCCCCGAAGCAAAAAGGCCGTGCCGTAGCAGCACGCGAACTGGCCGGGCCCGATGCCCGCTAAGCGAAGGTAACAACGACGCGACGTCGGTGTCAACTACCGATGGGCGAGAACTGGGTTTGCCCCGCAAAAGATAAAGATAAAAAGAACGGAACGCAGAAGCCCCAAAAAGCCGTATATATAAAGTCCCGAGCCCGCCAAGTTCTGAATACGCCACCGGCCCTCACCAATTCCTCCCAAGAAGATTATTGTTTCTCTTCACTTCCATATTCTTTTGTTTGCGTGTGTCTACTGAAATCTCTTCATCATCGTTTCCGGTGCTGAACTGACCCTACACCATTCCTCACCACAAACATCTTCCCACCGAACACAATGTCAGGTATGTTGCAATAAATCAGGCGCCTCGAAAGCTCTCCAGGGCAGGCCCCAAAAAAGGGCCCCGAAAAACGACCCAGTACTAACCTTCCAAAGACGTCCAATACAAATTCCACACACAGAAAAAGGCCAGCATCATCACGGCTCCGTTCTCGGGCGGCCAGCCCAAGGGGGGCGTGGAGCTCGGCCCAGAGTACATCTTGAATGCCGGGTTCGAGTCCCAACTACGTGAGTTGGGGTGGGAGACTTCCGTGGAACACCCGCTACAGGGGGCTGATTTCGAAACGAGAAAGTCCGACGACAGAGACTCCTTCGGTGTCAAGAATACGGCTATTGTCAGCGAGTGTAACAAGAAGATCTTCGATGTTTGCCTCAAGGCCAGAACCGAGGGGAAAATGCCCGTCGTCGTTGGCGGAGATCATTCGATTGGCACGGCGACCGTCGCGGCTGCTTTGGAACACAATCCAGAAACGTGTGTATTGTGGGTTGATGCACACGCAGACATCAACTCGCCACAGACTTCCGAGTCGGGGAACTTACACGGGTGCCCCGTGTCGTTCATCATGGGTATCGACAAATGCTCCTTCCCTCCTGAGTTTGAATGGGTGCCTGCCAAGTTGAAGCCAAGCAAGATTGCATACATTGGCTTGAGAGACGTTGATGCTGGCGAGAAGCAGATTTTGAAGAAGTACGGAATTCCTGCTTTCTCGATGTATCACATTGACAAGTATGGTATTGGCAAAGTCTTGGACATGGCCTTGGACAAAATCAACCCTAAACGCGACTGCCCCATTCACTTATCTTACGACGTGGATGCCATAGACCCTTCATTCGTCCCGGCAACAGGAACAAGAGTCGAGGGTGGATTGACCTTGAGAGAGGGCTTGTTCGTGGCTGAAGACGTCGCCCTGACGGGTCTTTTGGCATCCTTGGATATCGTTGAGGCCAATCCGGAATTGGGAGAGAACGACAGTCATGTTTTGGACACTGTCAGTGCTGCTTGTGCCATTGGCAGATGTGCGATGGGACAAACGTTATTGTGATCTTCAGCGTGATCGTCCAGTAGCTACTCCATACCAAGGGCTCGTATCTGCGCCCAGATACCCATGTGGCCAAGCTTTCTCGCTAGCGAACACCAGGAAAACCTTTCGAGACATGCTGATGTTTATAGTGTTTAGAGAGTAAGATACACATTTTGGAAAGCTGCGCATGAAACCGTCGGCGGAGAGACGGCTCAACAAGACGCTATAAAAATATCTGGCTATACATGCGCAAACAGTCAATGTTAGGGGCGCATGGCCAATTCTGAGACGGCTCAGAGACACGTGGAACGTCTCATATACACCCTGCTGCTGAGCCCCGTTCTAGAAGCCAGAAAGCCCTTCACAGAGACTGCGACGAGACGAGGCTGTCCACGGGGCACTTCTCCCACGACCACGGATCAAGAGCAGCCTGGATTGGGGTACTGAAATACAGCGGACTAATGATCGGTGCTAGTTTCGCGGACGCGACAGCCAACAAAAAAAGGGCTCCACATTTGGAAGCTGATCGCCGCGGCAAATCTCTTTGATAGCCTTGCATACATAATCAGAAACCATCTCCGTATGTAGTCATTACTTCAAAACAACCATTGTTAGTTGGAAGGGCCAGTGGCGGCACCCCTCCTTCTTGCTGTGGCCTGGCTCTCTTCACTGCGAGGCATTGTTCCTCTCGCAGCCACTGGCAGCCACCTATTGTCACCGCACATTGTTTGAGAGTATTGTTGCAGATCATTGTTTTGCTGGCTCTTCAAAAAACACACTGAATGCGGCCTGCGCTTGAAAGCCATCGCCTGATTAGAGCATATGGGCCGACCAAGGCGCTTTTCGTCCGGGTGGCACCAGTGATCGTTCCCCGCCAATTTCACTGCGGCCCACGAGATCCACGTGGAGACTCCAGATCTCAGCAGCAAGAAACAACAGACGGGGCCGCGTGGCTGTCTGCGCTGGCCGAAATATGCAAGCACAAAACACGTCAGCGGAAACAGCCCACCTCTTCGTTTCCTCTATTTCCCTGAGCACGACTCACCCAGGCGAGTCCCCTCCCATTATTTCTGTGTTTCCGCTTTTTGGCGATGCTGTGGGCTTCAACACGCCTACCATCTCGCCAAGCCAAGCCGGGCCCCGGGCCACCCCGTCAGGGCCGAGGGTGCGGGCCCGCGCTGTAATTTGGGGCAGGCGTGTGTATTGCAGCGCACGGGGGCGCCGACTTGGGAGCCGAATAAGGTCAACAATACGTCACAGGCACATTCTGCCGCGCCCGCACCCAGATAAGCCTGAACGGTACGGGACGGAAGTAATATATATAAAGCCCTGAGATGAGAAGAGAAAGAGTAGTGGGAAAAAAAAAAAGAAAAGGCATCTCCCAGCTACGCCCTAGATTACCTGACGAACCTGTTTTTGGCCAAAATCCGAACAGAGACGTGCCCTGGATAGATCTGATCCGAGAACAGGTAAGGAAAAAGGAGAAGAAAACGAGCCGGTGAAACAAAGAAAAAAAGACCCCAAAAATACTAGATTGGAGAGATCTCGCTTTTGTTCTGTAGTGAGAACCCCGCCCCCAGAAGCCAGCTGAGCAAACACCATTCATTCATTTTTTTCCCTTCATTTTCGTCCTTCTTCCGCTGAGGCTTTCACGAAACCACCGGATTCTCCTTGACACTTCCAAAAAAGAAAAACAGGAGAAACCCCACAATGAAGTTCGGAAAGACCTTTGCCTCGCACCAGATCCCAGAGTGGGCGACGCATTACATGAATTACAAGCACTTGAAGAAAATCATCAAGACCATCGACGGCCACTTCAACTACCACTCGGCGACGGCGCTTGAGCTCCCGGAGATCATTTCCCTGACGCTTTCTCAGTTTTTCTTTGAGTTGGATCGGGACATCGAAAGAGTCTCTGAGTTTTACAATGCAAAACTCTCGGATTACACGAGGAGATACAACAAAATCGTGCAGGTATTGGGCTACGCCAATGGCACCGTGACGCTTCAAGCAGACACGACCGATGAGCTCGACGAGATTGTGTCGATCTTGCTCGAGTTGCGCTCGGCGTATAGAAATCTCAAATGGTTCGGTGAGCTCAACCACAAAGGTTTCATCAAGATCTTGAAAAAACTCGACAAGAAGCTCAACTCCATCACCACCTTGGCTAACGACCAGTTGCTTCACGACTTCCCTGGCGAGACCTTGCCGCTCATAGACTTGCCCAGCAACAACAAGGATTCTTACCTCTCCACACGCGTAAACGCTTTGCCCTTTGCCAACGGGATAGACCTCTCTGCGGGGTTGGAAACTATCAGTGATATCTTGGTGCAATTGGGCGATCAGCAGGCTCAATTGGCTTCCAATTTGCCCGTTTCCGATCTTGACTCGACTGTGGAAGACTTGAATGTGCTTAGAATTGGACAAACCCGGAAATACTCTTTTGATAAGGAGTCATTGGAAGAAGTTTATGAGGGGATACAGAAAGACGATGCCGACTCATGTGTGGCGCAATTGAACAAGTTGCCCGCGTGTCAAATCCTGTTGAAACTCTTGCTTTCTTTGTTAAATAAGGCCACGCTTTCCAGTTCGTTCAAGTGCATTGACCTGTTGTTCCTGTGCCTTTGGGAATTCCACGAGAGTCAAAAGTTGGAGTCTCCTGCTCTTTTAGACCCTCAAGAGATTAGCGGCCGCAACTTCTTTCATCAGCACGTTGTTTCTTTGGGTAAAAGACAGCTTTCCAAAGAGCAGAACCAAGTGATTCCTGGCGAGCCCACAGATCTAAGCAGACTTTACAAGAATGAGAGTGGCCCTGACGGGATCCAGCTTGCACCAGTCCGTGTCGATGGCTTGGTTCATGTATTACACAAGTTGACAAACTTCCCTCAACTTCAGGGCTTGCTTATAGCCAAAGATAACTACAACCGCACGTCTTTACACTACGCGGCGCAATACGGAACGAAAGATGTCACCAAAGTGATCCTTCAGTATCTCGGAAAATGGAAGTTGGTGAATTTGACTAGACCCATCGACGATGCTCGTGTATGGGGAGACCAAGAGAATCTCACTCCACTACATTTGGCTATCATAGGGAAACACCCCAAGACGTGCCACAACTTGATTTCCTTCACGAAAGTACCTCTTAGCTGCCCCAATTTGCTTCTTTTAGCAGCCAGGTTGGGGTGCGTGGAGATTGTGCAAGACTTTATCGCTGAAAATGTGGTTCACATTGATTACACAGATGCAGAGAATAACAACGAGACGGCTCTTTACATTGCTGCAAAAATGAACTATGTCGACTTGGTGCGTTACCATTTGGAGCACGGAGCCAATACCGAATTGGGAGAATTGGTGTTTGGCTGGACTCCCATATTCGTCGCGGCGGCAGAAGGTCTTTTGGAAGTTGTCAACGAACTTAAGAAGTATGGGGCCAAGTATAATTTGGCTGACGACTCGGGCTGGCTTCCAATGGAACACGCTTCGTTGCGTGGTCATTTGCTCGTGGCTGATGCGTTGACCCCACCGGACACAAACTTGCTCCTTTTCAACATCGATGATCCTTCAGAAAACACTCCAAGAATACCGAACACACTGTCAAAGAATGCGTCTGCTGCCACCTCACCGTTCATAAACCCGACGGGCGAAGATTCACTCTTGTCGACGTCATCGATCGATAAGCTTCCTGAACCAAATCGCTTAGCTGTCAATGAGGTGTATCGCCAGTTTAAGCAATTGGACAATGGATCAAGCAACTCCATTGATGTTATTCCCTCAAGTGATGGAACCGACGCCTTTACAATGTCTTCGAATAGGAACCTATCCCGTTCGAGATCTCCAGTGAACAGAAGAAAGATGAAGCCCATCAAGTCGTTCGGTCATAGATTCTTAAGCAAAGATGAGCAGCTTATCTTAATAACTCTTGGAACAACGGATACTAGAGATAAGCTGAATGCAGTTGAATTGAACAAGATTTCGATGTCGCAAAGTTTTTTCACGGAGTTGGATACAGCACTTTCTCTCGTCGTAACTTGCCACAATAAAGCTACCAGGGCGGTAGTGGAGGATTCTATCTTAGTTGATTTGCCATTGGAAGACCAGCATGGTAACGCCACCGATCCTTTGATATTCAAACTCAAAAACAACACGCAAATCTCAGATGTCTATGTCACGTTCGACATTGTGCCAACATACCAATATCCGCAACACTCAAAATTCAACAATCGACCAAAAGTTTTGGGTAGAGGTGTTGCCTTGCTTGACAGTGTTTATTCCAAGGTGGGTCATAATTTGAGGTCCTTACACAACGATGTGACAGTGCCAATTGTTGAGCACAGCACGTTGGACATTTTGGGTAAAGTGAAGTTTGAGTTCATGTGCATCAAGCCATTTATTCACCCCAATATGTCGATCAATCGCTCAGACACTTACTGGAAGCAGCTTGTCAGCACGAGGGTGATTGGCCATAGAGGTTTGGGAAAGAATTTTAACAACAAAAACTCTTTGCAATTGGGTGAGAACACCGTGGAGTCTTTCATCGCTGCTGCATCTTTAGGTGCTAGTTATGTGGAGTTCGATGTACAACTCACGAAGGATTTCGTTCCTGTTATCTACCACGACTTCTTGGTTGCGGAAAGTGGTGGTGATATTCCAATGCACATGTTGACAGCGGAACAATTCTTAGGATTTAACGAGCAAGAGGACGGCGGAAAGACCAAGTTGTATTCCTATGACAAAGCACATCAGAATGGCAACGTTTCGAGAAACTTTGCCTTGGATGATGAGCTTTTGGGCAAGTACAACCGTCCTCGGTCAATGTCATCATACCCATCGGCACCAAAATTGACATCAAGTGCCGAGGAAGAGGAATTGGATAAGGAGTTCAGGGATCAGATGGCAAGAAGAATGAAGCTTACCAAGACATGGAAGGAGAAAGGTTTCAAAGGAAATGCTCGTGGATCTTCCATTGCGTCCAACTTTGTCACATTGAAGGAGTTGTTCAAGAGATTACCCAAAAATGTTGGTTTCAACATGGAACTCAAATACCCAATGCTTGATGAAGCACAACACGAGAGTATGGGAGATTTTGCTTTCGACTTGAACTTCTACGTGGACACTATTTTGAAGGTGGTGTACGATGAGAACACTTCTGGTAGAGATATTTTGTTTTCTTCATTCCATCCTGACATTTGTGTGTTGTTGTCATTGAAGCAGCCCACGATGCCCATCTTGTATTTGACAGAAGCAGGAACCAATATCATGGCAGATATCAGAGCATCTTCATTACAGAATGCCATTCGTTTTGCCAAAAAATGGAATTTGCTCGGGATTGTCAGTGCAGCACAAACTCTCGTGAAGACCCCTCGGTTGGCACAAGTAGTGAAGAGTTCTGGGTTAGTCTGCGTGACATATGGAGTGGAAAATAATGATCCGGAGGCATGTAAAATCCAAATGAAGGCTGGTGTGGATGCTGTGATCGCAGATTCGGTTTTAGCTGTGAGAGAAGGGTTGAGATCAGAAGACGGAAAGGAGTAAAGGCTGTGAAGGTGTGAAAATTTTCCAAAAACTTCAAGCTCGAAAGAATCGTGCAGAGGGTGGCTTCTTTTCTTAAGTACGAGAGAACGTAGAATGCTGGTTCTCATGGAAGCTGATTGCAAGGAAAGAAAGGCAAAGAGTCGACCTTGAGGATCCATGGTCTCAGCCTGTTGGTGCTGAGGACATTGAATTGCATGTTCTCAGACCCGGCAGTTATGGTGTATCAAGCGAAACAAAGTGAATATGCGAGCTTGCCATCTGCACCAGCAGTGCACGCAAGTTGATTGGAATCTCCTGACTCCCTGAAAAGATCTCAGCAAGGCAAGTACCGCAAGTATGTGGTCAGCTCGACTCTCTACGCCTTGCTAATTGGTGAGCCAGACTGGGTTACGATCAAGTTTGCATGCCCGATAAAGATTAGTCCGCGAGACCGAACCGGTCGCATTCTCTCTTAGTGAGTAAGTATACTAGCTGCTGGCCTGTATTTGGCGAAAGAGTCGTCGGCTTTGCTTTTCCCGACCTTTTCTACTGTTCTTCTTTACTGGTCGTACTTCCGTTTGATAAACGCGGATCACCACTTGTGTTCTACGTTTCGACTTATCATGATTAATAGTGAACGGCCAGAGGAGCAATGAGTCTGTGGGGTCGAAAAGAATGCTCACCAAAAGCCATTGGGCCGGGATCCATTCCGCGCTCGCGCCACGGACATTCTCGTGCGCAAATGGCCCGAGTTGCCTCGTTTCCGGCCCCGAAGTGGCCCCAGACGACCATCTCCGCACTCTTGCCCCAGAACACCTTCCAGGGCCAGCCACCACGTAAGGTCTATCACCGCCACCGCCCACCTTTCTCTTGTCTGCTCCCCGCTTCCCTCTCCTCCCAATAATGTCCGGCGAGAAAGACTTTCAGAAACCAATCACCACGAGCACACCTGCAGCTCCGCTAAGAGGGTCAGTGACTAGCGTCAGCCTGGCGAGAGAAATGGTGAGTTTGCACTTACAGGGCCGCAACCCACAACGGCACCAAACAAGCACGGCCATCCACGCACGTGCCAGACAAGCAAATAACGGTGCTGGACCAGCTCCCGAGAATGGGCCGGCTCTGGCCAACCGCTCAAATTTCCCAAGTCTTTCAAGGCCGACTTCTGGTCTGGTGAGAGAAACAGCCTCTTCTTTGGGCAGTGTCCGAGCCGGAGGACTGAGTTTTAGGAGGCACACTGCCGCCACAAACCTCAAAGTCAACACGAAGACGACTCGAGCAAAACCCTTGGAAAAGGAATCGCCCGATGCCAAAACGGCGTCGCTTTTTTCTCGTGCAACTTCCGTGAAAAAGCCAGCGTTTGCTGGCGTCGAGACCACTCCGCAGTTACCACGGGTTTCTGTGCCTGCGACCTCGCATGTTGGTCCGTGTAAAAACCCACAGTGTGAGCTGTGTGGCACTGTAATTATCCCGTCTCCCAAGGCCTGCTTGCCGCTTCGAGAAGAGCCATCAATCTCTGTGAACGATTGGAGTATATACACCACAAAGGGTCCGATCTGTCTGTCTGACGAGCTAGACTTTTTAAACGAAACGAGGTTCGACTTTCCTTTGCCCGAAATGATCTTTGGCAAGAACCGAGTACTTCTAGTGAACGAGAAAAATGGAGCCTCGATCGACTTCAACACGCTCGACGCTCTTGATTCCCTAGCTCCGATGGCCGACTTTAAAGTCGCCTACTACAAAGAATGGCTCAGCACGAGGCCTAAGGCGAAAGCCTCGAACTCCACGGACTCCCTAGGCTCCGACACCCGTGACGGAACAGTGGTATCGGCTGATCTGGCCCGTTTCGCAGGCTCAGCAGGTTCAGTTTCATCGTCTAGTTCACAAAAAAGCGCTTGCTCAGACCTCCAGAGCTCCTCACCAGATTTGCAGTCGGTGAAGCCATACGACTGGACATACTCTACCAATTATAAAGGCACATTGACAAATTGCAAGTTCTCAAAAACCGCGCGAGACATTCCTTTGGAGAAGCTAGTGAGACAAGATCCCATTCTATTCTACGATGAGTCGATATTGTTTGAGGATGAGTTGGGAGATAACGGGATCTCCATGCTCTCGACGAAGATCCGAGTCATGCACTCGTGCCTTCTTTTGCTTTGTCGGTTTTCAATGAGAGTCGATGACGTTGCTTTCAGGATTCGTGATACACGAGTTTACATCGACCTTGAATCCAATTTGGTCTTGAGAGAGTACAAGGTACAACAGGCACTGTACGACGAACTTCTCGGAAAGGTCAGCGGCAGAAGCTCCGACCCGAAAAAACTCCTTCGAGATTCCAACTGGGTCTCACAGAACACACCTGTTGTGCTGCGTGAGGTAGAGATTATGGAGGACGTCCAAGTCCAGAGAGATTTTGAGGATTGTTGAATCAAGAGTCACGAAACAAAAAGGCAATTCATAGACCTTAATTGTGGTTATGCGATCGCACGTTTGATGGGCCTGGATTGTCGTGTATTTCGTTTTTGACCTTGAACACTGTCCAGGAATTAAAGACCAAAGAAGGCGAAAAAGAGGAGGAAAAAGAGAGAGAAGCAAAGAATGCTTTTTAAATTAGAAGTGAGAGTGGTCCGAGACAGAGGTGCTGAAGGGCTACGTCAGAAGTGGAATACTTTGCGCATCTTTGTCAAACTTATCTTTATGTGTCCACCAGCGGGGCTTTTGTTTTGGACAGAGATTACCAGAAATCTGAAGCTTCGAGTTCAGCCTGTTGGCTCTCTACAACTTGATGTGGTTTTTGCGGGCCCTTCAATGCCTCAGTGTTTCCTCGTTGGGATATCCCTCACAGACCATATTTTTCACAGCAGCTGTTGTCGCGCGCACCAGAGAGCCTCCGTGCACACTGCACCAATTGGAAAAAAAAACCTAAACCCAGAAATGCAAAGAAATAGATAGACTGGGTAAATCCAAAGGTCAAACAAGAATTATCGCAGAGCCAAAAAAAATGTTGACCAGAGTTCTCAGGCAGGCAGCGTCACTGTCGAAGAGCCAGCGTTTCGCCTCGGTGCGCATGTTGCACGACGTTCCAGTGTTGAAGGATCACGAGACGTTTGCCAAAAACGGTATCCAGGGCTTGTACTCGTCAGAGGGATACGCTACCGCATGGTCAGACTACCAGAAGTTGCTTACAACGAACCTTACATTACATACTGTCGGTACGAGGCACGAGGGCCGGTCTGCGTTCCAGTTGTTGTTGCTGATGGCGAAGAGAACCACTGACCAACACATCTTCCATTATGCATCGCAAGCTCACAACAACCACATGTTCTTTGAGCAGCTCACGGACAAGGTGCATGCTGCATCCACGAGGCCGTCAAGGTTTTTGCTCGAAAGAATCAGCGGCATGGCCTCTTTAGATTCACTCAAGGGGGAAATCGTGAGATTGGCCGAGTCAGCCGAGGGGCAGGGCTGGATATTCTTGGTCGAGTATCCGGACAAGTCTTTCAAACTCATGAAGTGTAACAACGATGGAACTCCATATTACCATGGGAAGAACCAAGGCCTAGACTTAAACGGCAACATCGACCCTCAGAGCTTTGACGAATTGACGCAGTTGAAGCAAAGAGGCGACAACGGCGAGTTGGACTTCACGCTTCCTGTGTTGGCCATCAACTTCTGGGATGTGGCTTACCTTACCGACTTCGGTATCACCGGTAAGAAAGAATATTTGGAGAAGGTGTTTGACTGCATTAACTGGGAGGTCGTCAACAAGAGAATGTTCCAAGTGTAAACATGTATATAGAGGCAGAAGGGCTCAGCCCCAAACGATATCTTTTTTTCCTTTTTTGCTCTCACTCTCTACTTAGAGTCTTACTATATCACAAGGTCTCCCAAATCCACTTTTAGTATTTCGTCGACCAGCTTGAGATCTTGAATGTTAGGGAGAAAGTCGAGTTTTTCTGCAAGATCCTGGCACTCTTCCACGACAGCCAAAAGAGACTTATCGGAATGCCAATTGGATGCCTGGCAAAGCATCAAATTTGGAAAAAGGTCACATAGCGTTGATAGCCTTAGCAATCGTCTTGATAAAGTGAGCGACGCCTGTTTCAATTTCTTGAGACTGGGGCCCGGAAGATCTGTTTCCCGAGCCTGGAGCCTGTTCTCATAAGCATTTTGTAGTGCCAAGTACTCATTGTTTAGACATCCGAGTTCAGCAAGATTTGGGCTCAATTCGTTCGATAAGGTTTCCTGGATCTCTGTTTGCGCTGCAACCTCCTCAGAAAAGAGTGTGGTTTGGGAGTTGTACTCAGCTAAAAGCCGCCGTATATTGGCTGGGTGCTCGTTGTAGTGAGAGTAAAGTTTCTTTAAGTTGTTCAAGATGGTGAATTCTGCGTCTGTGAGCGAAGAGTTCTCTTGGTAAATTGAGCGGAGCACCGTTAGCGCCACCGTAAGGAAGTCAGAAGTCAATTCGATGGACTTGAACAACGCCATGGCCCGTAGATGGTGTTCTCTCTCAGCGAAAGACATGTGCTCAAAAGCCCCGGATTCAAAGGTTTCGGAGAAAGTTTCGCCCACGGCCTGCGGATCCATTTGCCGTAGCTCAGCCGTCTTGTTCAAGAACACGAGCCTGTTGACGGTGGTAGCCAATTGCTGGTTCAAATCGTAGTATTCAGTTTCAAGATCTGGTTTCTGCACCAGTGGAGCTGTGCGAGGCCATAGACTGGGGATCCCGTATTCATGATGAAGAATGCCCAGCGAGAGCAAGTCGTCACACGCCTCAGATAGCGACATAGCTGGGTGTTTGGCGTGGTTTCAGCGACTGACTGCTTCCCCTTTTATTGCACGTTTTGTTTGATCTAGAGTATGTTTTTCAACGTGGTTCCCAGGCTGTGTGGCCCCAAGCACTGACAGGGCCGCGCAATAGTGGGGCCAAAGTGGGGCCACGAGACCTGGTGCCGGAAACAGAACAGCCATAAAAGGGTCAGTGATTTTCCCCAGAAACAGCTTAAATTGGCTAAAATCAGATGGCGCGCGAAAAGAGAGCACGCGGGAGTATAGGTAAAGTGTTTTGTCTTTTTTCGTCTTTTCTTTTGTGATATATCGTTGTGTATTGTCTGAGCCCGTCGTGGTCTGGAGCCCAGGGGATGGGGCCAACTTCTGCCTCGCGCCTCGCTCAGCGCGGAAACTGAGAAAAAAAGAGAGCAAGCCCTAAGTTCGCGGGCCTGTCTTCAGGCGGAGCCACCCAACTGCAAAGACCAAAAGGAACCAGTCCGCTGTGCTCCCCATAACCCGCCACCAACCATGTCAACCCTCATTAAGCAGCGGTACTTAGATCTCTTGCACTCTGGCGTCTTTGCTCACTTCAGCCCGGCGCAATTAGACGCGCTCCACAGTGAAGTGGGCCAGTATCTCAAGGGCGCATCTGACCAGTTGGATGCCGTGGCACTTTTCGAAGTGTACGAGCTCCAGTTCTATCTTCTGCTTCTAACGAATCACGACATAGAGGCCAAGTCTTATTTGGATCAGTTCAACGATCAATTCGCCGGGAAGAAATCGCAGAAAATCATGGTTTTGCGCCTGATGTACTATGAGGCCACGGGCGACATGAAGGCAGCCATGGACGCACTTGGATCCGATCCAAATGAGCTCCGGGCGTCGAGACGGTTGGCAACTTTCTCACGCCAAGACAAAGATGGCTCATCCAATGCCCCAGAATACATCAGAAGCTTGAACTATTACTTGGATCTCCAGCCTTCAGATGTATTGGCCTGGGCTGAGCTAGGCGACGTTTACAGTTCCATAGGCCACTATGAAAGAGCCGTTTTCTGTTTCAAGGAAGTCCTTTTACACCTGCCCGACGCCTACAATATCTTCTATAAAGCAGGGCTTAATTTGTACCTCCAGCACTTGTACTTGTTGCAGTCCAGGCTGGAAAAACCGGGCAAGAAGGACACTCTTTTAGAGAACATGGCCGTATTTGAACACGCCAGAGACTGTTTCCTTAAAAGCGTTGAGATCAACGAGTCATACACGAAAAGCTGGCTCGGCGTCTATCTTCTAGCGCAAAGCTCCTTGTTGGAGAAATTGGCGGGGAACAAGTCGCTTTCGTCGTTGAAGAGAGCCGAGCAGTTGATGGCAGATATGTCCAAGCTAGGCCAGTTGAGCCAGCTGCAAGTCATGAAGATTGAGGGTTTGATGGACGAAGCTGCCTTCGCAAGTTTCCTTCGAGCCCTGGAAACGAAGTGAAAGCAGCATAGGAGAAAAGGGTCAACAGGAAAAAACGGGAAGATCATATCCCAGCCTGCAATATTGAGGGCTTACTGTTCTACAGTGAGAGTTCCGGAGGAAGTCAGCAAGTACATGTATTAATTTGTTATAAAGCTTTCAGTGGGCTCAATGCTTGGGGCAGCATTTACAGACACCCTCGCATTTGCAAGAGTCGCCACAGGTGCATACTTCAGGGTCGTTGTAGTTGAACATTTTTGATAATTGGATCTATCTGTGTTTTGGTGGTGAGAGAAGTTTTGTGCGGGATCGGGCTTCATATATGTAACTTTTGGGGCCGGCTGTTGCATCCGTACACCACCCCTTGCTGATTTAGCGCGGTCACGCTGTGCCGACATGGAACATACTAGTCTTTCCCTTCGCATGCATATGATGATCGATGTTCGCTTATTGCTCTCCGAGCAAGCATCAAGCAGGGTTCGGAGCCAAAGATAAGAAATAAGGAAAAGGGCGAAAAAAAAAGAAAAGAAGATGGATATCGCCGCTCCGGTGAACGGCTATTCTGACATTCTGAGTACCGACTGCTCTCTGTCTATTACTTGTTCTCGAGTCAGCGGATAAGATCGTCGTCTTTCGGCGGGTACAAGCCTGAAAGCGTGGTGATAAGTGAGCTACTAACTCTCCGGAGAGCCAGCATTGGCCTACATTGCTTTCGGTGCCTTTACTTGAAACGCATGTCCTTGCCATGCTTCAAATCCTGTCCCATCCTTGCTCTAATATACGCTCTATGTTTCCATCAGTAAGTATGCAATTTATTCGGATATATGCTTCCCGGTAGATTCTTTCAGGAAGCTGAAAAAAAGAGCTACATGTAATGCCAGCTGGGATACGTGGCCTTTCTAAATACTATTCTTCGTGTGCTAGAACTCTCAGAACTCCCCCTTTTCGTGAATGTCGTCTCTGGCCAAGACCTCGTCCAAGATGCCTGCAGAGGCAGCCACCAACCCCAAGAACGGTCTTGAAGGGTCCAATACCTTGGAGCAGTACTCAGGATGGTACTGGGTTCCGGCGAAGAACTTGTGGTCCTTGAGTTCCACAATCTCCATTCTGGCTTCGGAATCGTCCTTCCCGATGAACTTCAAGCCCTGGGCTTCAATCTGGTCAATGAGCTTTGGGTTCACCTCGTACCTGTGTCTGTGTCTCTCCAAAACACTCTCGGCACCACCGTAACATTGTCTCAATTTGGACCATTCGGAATCCGACGCGAATTTCGTCGAGTGGATCCCCAACCTCATGGTTCCACCCAAGTTGATCTGGTCAACGTCAGGCATGTAGACCACGGAGGCGGTGTCTTCGTCCCCCTCAGGGTTGAACTCCATCGACGTCGAGTCCTTCAAGCCCAAAAGCGATCTGACGTAGTCGATCACGGCAACTTGCATACCCAAGCAAACACCCAAGTAGGGCACGTTGCTTTCTCTGGCATAGTGGGCGGCGGAAATCATGCCCTCGATACCACGAGAACCAAATCCGCCGGGAACCAATATTCCGTCGGCCTGGCAAACCAAGTGCCATGCCTTGTGGTATTTGGCCAAATCTGCGTCCTTCGTCTCATCTTCCAAGTCCGAAGATTCCACCCATTCGATCTTCAACCTGCGGTAGCATCTCATGGCAGAGTGCTCCAAGGCCTTGATCACAGACAAATAGGAGTCTTTCAAGTTGGTGTATTTACCCACAAGAGCAATGGTGACGGTCTCGATGGACTTGTCGTGGGCTGAAGTGATGGTTCTCCACGAAGTCAACAACTTCTCGCCTCTTGCCCTGGACTCCGGGGCCAAAGACGAAGGGTCCAAGTGCAACTTCTTGGCCAAGAACTTCATCATCTTCTGCTCCTGCAACAACAAGGGAACGTGGTAGGTGGAGTTAACGTCTCTGATGGCAATGACCTGGTCGGGCCCCACGTGACAGAACATACCGATTTTCTGCACTGTGGCGACTTCCAACTCCTCGGAGCATCTACAGGCAATCATGTCTGGCGTCAAGCCTAAGGATCTCAAGTCCTTGATTGCAGCCTGTGTGGGCTTGGTCTTTTGCTCACCGTGGATCACCAACACGAGAGAAACATGGATTAAGGCAAAGCTCTCAGGACCGACACGGAACTGGAACTGTCTCAAGGCCTCGACGAACGGAGCACTCTCGATATCGCCCACGGTACCACCCAACTCGATGATACACACTTCGGGCTCCAAGCCAGACTCGTCCACGGGTACTCTGGCGACGCGTTCTATCCACTCCTGAATGGCACCGGTGATGTGAGGCACCACCTGGACCGTTTTGCCCAAATAGTCGCCTTTCCTCTCTCTTTCAATCACGTGAGAGTATATTTTCCCGGTGGTGATGTTGTGGTCCTTGGTCAAGGTGATGTTGAGGTATCTTTCGTAGTTTCCCAAGTCCAAGTCGACCTCGCCACCGTCGTTCAACACAAAACACTCTCCGTGTTCCAACGGAGACATGGTTCCGGCGTCAATGTTCATGTAGGGGTCGATTTTGATCGAGGTGACTCGGTAGCCCAAGGTCTTGAACAACAAGCCTGTGGACGATGCCAAAACACCCTTCCCGATTCCGGAAATGACACCTCCGGAGACAACAACGTATTTCATTATGGAGGCAAAGACGGAGACGGCGGAGCAAGAGTGAAAATTAGCAAAAGCTGACGTGAGTAAATCGAGCTCAAATGAGGGCACTGTCAGTCACTTAGGAGACAATAGATGGGGCCAGAGACTTCAAAAAGGCGCCAGAAAACAGGGAAAAAAAGTACCAAGCTCAAAGTTACAGGGAGTGTTTCGACAGGTGACCACGAATACCAGCAGATTGTTTACACTTGCCCTCTTAAATGGAGAATTTAAGCGGGAAGGAGAAAAGAAGAGGAAGAAGAGTTGGAATGGCCGGGCGAAAAAACCTCGATGAGGTGGCCCGCGATGGAGGACGCGAGGCAAAGTGTGCAGGTCGGGCAAAAGAAAAGTGAGGACTTGGGTGCAACCGAGACAGGACCACAGTGACACGGGTCTCCATGGAAGATGTACAGCACGAGGCGGGAAAAGGGGCCGAGGGCCATGGGGGCGCTGGGGGCACAGTCCTTCAAAACGAGCCACGGAGGCCGGCGAGATTCTGGTGGAAATTGGCGGGGGCCTGGTTCTCACAGCGGCCCTCACTCGCTCTGCCACTGCCCCACCAATCCACACTACCTTACCCAGCTACACCACCATGCCAAACGGTACCACCACGCCCAACCACACCAAACATTGAGGTGTTGTTTGGAGTGAGCGGGTAGCTCGGGAAATGAAAAAGGGCGCCTTGAAAGGCCAACTAAAAGACCGAAGAGCGAGTCTGGTCTCTTTCTCGGTCTCTCTAGCAACCAGCGCCACAAACGTCTCGTCTCTACTGAAAGAGAATTGTAGGCCCATGTATACACCTCGGTGTGAATGATCAATTCTGTTCAACAGAGGTACCTTTCAAGCGGCCAATATAGTGTGTTCGCTTTCTTTGATTTCTGCCCTTAGATGGCCAAAGCGTCAACCATGGCCCATCGCGGCAAGCCTACAATCACGAGTCCCCAATATTGGCGAATTGAGAATCTCGAGGATGTTGAGTTCCGAACCGTGAAATCTCAGTGCTAACGCCCGCTTCGGCCTAGCTCAGCACCCCTGGAGAACATGTGCGGTTTGCCTTTATTCAAAGACTTAAACTAGACGATCTTGACTCCGCCGATTTCCAGTGGATTGTCCTCCGACTTCAAGATCTGCGCCTTCCCTTGCTTCATCAACACCTCTAGAATCTTCACGAAAAGCGTACCGTCGATGTTCCTTAAATCTTCATGTGTGACGGAATCCTCCAGTTTCGTCAACTCGTATACGGTCAATATCGTGCCCAATTGACCCGTTTTTTCTATGTGGTCATGTAAAAGCTCGGCCCATTCCTCTAGAGTCCGCCAGAGAATCAAGATGCCCGCATCCTGTTTCTTATGATTGATGTACAGAGCTCGCTTCGCCTTATGTATGAGATGGTTGAGTATATCCCGGCAGAACTCGGGAGAGACTCGGCGGTCGATTGTCTTGTTTTCGAAAACTCCTTCTAGCGGCAAATCGTCACTTTGCCGGCTCAAAACTACGCCTTGCGAGGATAGTACGTAGATTTTGTGGTACTGGCAATACTGAAGAACAACGTTGCACCACTCATTTAGCTGATTTTCCAAGATTGTCGCGTTGCTTTGTTTCGTGTAAAAGGGAGGGAAAGAGTGGATCTTTGGGAACTGAAACATGGTCACCAGCGATGTCAAAACAGGTTGCCTCGTGGCTTTTTACTGGATAGTGATCCACTTCTGGTGGCTTTGGCTGGTCGGGGAGGCCCGTGCTGTGTCTGAGGATGTACGGGCGTAGGATGTACTGATGTTTTGGATCGACCTAGGGAAAAGAAGACTGCTAGGGAGGCCTGTCTGCCAGATTTGGCAAGTGGCTTGAGCTGGCCTACATTCGGAATATTCCAAGAAAGATTATGATTTCAATATACAGACGTTATCATGACAAACACTTAAGCTTCAGCCATGTCTCTCAAACGACGGATGGTAGATCTGACAGTGGCAGCAGCGGCGGTGGAGACAGTGTAAGCACCACCAGCAACGGTCTTCTTGCAGGCCTTACAGGTCCAGATACCAGCAGCACCTCTCTTAACGGTTCTCTTACCGCAGAAAGAGCAATCGTACTTGGCGTGTTGTTGAACTTCCAACTTCTTGGTTTGTCTTCTCAAGGAAGAACCATATCTGACACCGAACTTACCAGTGATACCGACCTTCTTAGTTCTCTTAGTCCTGATAAGTTAGTATTGTGTTGTGTTGTGTTATGTTGTGAGGCATTAATCCGGAAACTTCAACGAGGCAAGATCATTTTGAAAAACATTCTTCAGTCGAGTGACGATATGTGCACTGAATTATTTTGAACATGAGGACTCAGGAGTTGCGGAAATGTGCGCCAGTATAAAGATTAAAGTTGTCCTGTTTCATGCAATTTGGTCATTCGACGATTTGTGAGAGTTTCAATTCCGAGCAATTCACGGTGTTTTCAAGACCCATGGGCATTTACATACATCTTGCTGTGTTGTGTAGGTAGTTAGAAAAAACGCTTAGTTCTTTCTCTTCCAGTTTTCTCACTAGGTCGCACGCAGGCATGAAAAAATTTTGTAGTGCGGCACACAGAATGGCGGGTGATGCGAATCACGTGCGGTCTCGGATGACTTAGGGCGCATGCCCCCAATTCCCATACCTCTTGCGTAAGGCGCTCCTAATGTTCACACGCGGGCCGGTGCCCGTTCCCTAAGCAAGCTTCAGTTCCCACATTATGCTTTGACGCGTTCTAACTACTTTGCTTTCTTATTTTCAGTCTGTTTGCTTCCCTTCATCTTCTTTTTCTTAATTCAGTGGAAGAGAGTGTTGATCACGTCAATATTATCATTGCTCTCAAGTATTTAGCGGGAAGTGTGTGATTCGTGACGCGAACATCGCCTGAAAGTGAATCGGCGACAGTAAAGTCTAAGGCGAGCCGCCCGCCACATTGTTCTCGAACAAAAACCCAAGTCATCCACATGATGCACACAACGCCCCTAGGCCCAAAGACGGCACTTGAATTTGTAGTTCAACATTTCAAGGTGGCGACTGACTCCCTGGTATTTTTTGACGTTTTTTTTTTTTCCTTTTGCCGGACATGGCTGCTGTCTCATTGGACGGATCTCTGAGTTGTCATTGCCCAGTCCAAGGTAACGCTTCCTTTTCCATCATTGACAACTTCATCAGCTGCCTTTGCTAACAGTCAAAAAGCATACTGTCATGGTCTGGAGAACAGAATCCAGACGACGAAAGGAGAAGGGCTAGCTCACCCCTCTCAAGAGGCCCCAGTGGCTGCAAATACGCTCGCGCCCCAGTGGATGTGTGTGAGATCACGTGACCTCTCTGTGATGTTTTGCAGCCATCTGGAGGGGAAACCTGGAGTGTTTTTTTGGGTATAAATACAAGGTGAACCCTGATACTCGAGAAGACTCAAAACGACTAATACTACTTTGTTATTTTCCTGGGTTGCGATCATCCGGCCTCGATTTATTAAGTTTTTTGCAAAAAAGTTCACTTGGCTCGAATGAGGTGTCCGGGCGCTCAACTATAAGTCTGAACTACCGCAAACTTTAGCAAGCTTTCACATCACACGAGAAGTACATTACTTAAGGATTTTGATAAAGCTCAAGATTATTATCCGGCGTCTATTTATTTGGAGAATCTTCCACTTACTAAGTAAAGAACGCACTTTTGTATCCAGCTACTCGTGCAACCGCCGAGAGTCATATCATTATGTTGTTGGGACGAAGCCAGGAGAGAAAATCTTCACCGCCGGTCATTCTGTCACCTCTTAGAAAGCTTCAAAGACCAGCCTTTGTCTTCGAAAACTCTTCTGAGGATTTACCACCCATGCAAGCCTATGAGAGGTTCGACATGATATTGGATCTCACGCCAAATGAGATCATAAGCATTCAGGAGGATCAAACAGACTATATTTGTGGTGTTGAGACAAACGGCCGGGTTTGTAACAAAAGCTTCTATTGTCGTATCCATCTGCTTGAGGAGAGAAAAGGGGTCAAAAGATCCTTACCACTAGAATGCCTAATTGCCGAAGAACTGAAGAATGTGGCTTGGTTCCGCAAACGAAGAATCCTTACAAAATTATATTACGACTGTAAGGCGTACTGGCAAAAGCACCCATCTGCGTCCATGACACCAATGACATGCTCCAGAACCAGTTGCGTGAAGGAAGACTCAAATTTGAGCTCTTCACCAAGATGTGTTTCCTTAACCTCAAATAACACATCGAGCATGGCGGTGAACAGCGAAGAAGGAGCATTCTCACTGTTAAAAAGAGCGTTTTTGAAGAAGCTCTCGCGTTACGCAAACACATACAAGGAGGATATAGTATCTTACTTATTCTACAGGCTTGCTTGCTATGAGGCAGCAGGAGATGAAGTCAGAGCTAGAGAGCTAGAGGCTCGGTATAGCGCCAGCGAGAATGATTTTGAAGTCAGCCGGTGCGACGAGTAAAACTGAGCTTATGTATTAACAAATTTTAAATGAAGTGAAAATTATTAGCGCCCACCGTTTTGCGCCCCGTGAATCCTTGGAAACAAATCGACTGCATCCATTTCGGTGTCCTGGTCATCGATAACGATGTCTTCAGATATGAAAACAGGTGGCTGTAATATTTGAGGCGCATTTAACGGTCTGATACCAAGACCATTTGGGACGGAGTCAGGCTGGAATGCTCGTGTTGCATTCTGAAATGTCGCTAGACGCTGCCTGTTCTGTTGTTCTAGTGTGAGAAGCTGTCTAAGTATTGCGTCAGTCTCGTTGAATCTTGATTCATTTGTTTCGACGCGATTCTGCTGGTTCAATCGCGTTCTTCCCAATTCACCCAATCCGCGTTGTTGGGCCCATGCCAGCATTTCGTCCTCATTTAAATTCATTTGAACGTTGGCATCAGGTCTAGCAGGAAAAGCAGGATTACCAAGACCTTCATTTGGGGGCGACGGAGTGACTCCGTTTGGACTTATAGCCATAGGGTCATCTGATTCACCTTCTGCCTCTCCAATGAGTCTTCTTGGTGCTATAGCGGGCACATGACTTTGATAACCGTACTGTTCCAAGATGTATGCTCTTTGCTCCATCAAAGCGGCAAGGTAGTTTCTGAGTTGCACAACCCCATGTCCGGAGAAGACGCAGAAGGAAGACTTTTGGTTTTCGGTAAAGTCAGGCGGGGGATCCCTGCAGTATTGAGTGATTTCTCTCCGGAGAAAAGCAGATATACCCGTAAGCGACAAGTGCGTGAGTCTTGGACAACTCTTTAATAGGCAGTATATGGGGCCAATGGTCAAGTTTGTGCAATAAGATAAATGGACTCTCTCGAGGCAATCTTGCTCACCACGGCGGCGCACCAATTCCATGATACCCGAATCAGTGATCATGTTGCACTTCACTAGACCAATTCTTCTAAGTTTAGGCAATGCAGAGAGTTCAATCAAAGTCCAGTCAGTGAGCTGTGAGCAACATGCCAAATCGATGTACTGGATGCGATTACAGTTTCTCACGAGAGCTTGCACGCCAAAATCAGTCACCAGCGCACAATGGCCAAGATGGATATAATGTAAGCTACGGCCCAACTTCGTGAGATGCCTTAGAGATGCATCACCTATCTGCATGCATTTCGAGAGAACCACATTCCTTAAACGCGGAGCACATTTGACCATCCGCTCGACAAGTCTATCTGTGATGGCGTTGCAACCAGTAACATCGATGATTCGCAACTTGTCCAAAGTGCAATCGTCGGGTATGAGCTCAAAGAGGTCGTCGGTGATTCCTGCTGCGTTACTGATACGAAATTCACGTAGCTGAGTAAGCTCGGAGAATATGCGTTTCAAATGCTTATCCGTGACGTTCGGGCAGTTGTGAAGATCGATTTCAACCAAAGACTTGCAGTTCTCGTACATCGCTAGAATGCTGTCGTTGCTGATGTTTTCACTATTGTTGAACTTGATTCTTTTGAGCATCGGGCACGAGCGCAACAACTGTATGATGGCCTCCTCTGAAATGTTTCCACAACCAGGGGCGTAAAGACCTTGCAAGCGGGAGCAATTTCTTGCCAATGCATATATTATGTCGTCCTGTATGTCTTGGACGCCCGTCATGTCGATGGATTGCAACCTGTTACAATTTTCCAATACTCTGGTGATCGGTTCATGCGTGAGCTTCGAGCAATTGACCAACGTCAATCTCTCTAGTTTTGGGCAGCCAGTGAAGAGGTTCAAAAGCTCGTCATCGACAAACTTGGTCATGAACGAAAGATTTAGCCTCTTGATGTAATTCCGATAATCCCAATGTGTTTGGTTGCGCAAGAGTTTCATGATGTTCTTGATTTTCTGGAACGCAGTGTCGCTCTGCATGTTGGGTCTGAACCACAAAATCTCTACTATAAGATTGGAAAAGTCTCGGCACACCGTCAAGAGCGAAAACAAGTCGCCTTTGTCCAAATGCTTGAATATCTGGAGTAGAACCTCGGTGGGCAACTGCAAGAGTCTTGAGTTGGCAAAATTGAGCATCTGGATCTGCGACCTCTGCGACTTCGGGTTTCTGCGCTCATGCAAAATCGATTCGTGCATGGCTTTGTAGTCGCCCAGTTCGTTGTCCAAGGAGTTGTATTCATTAGGGTGGTGGGACGGGGTCAGCGCAGAGAAGTACGACGCCAACTTGCCTCGCTTCGATAGTCTCCCGTCAGAATTGGAAAGTGTCATTGAGATAAGATTCTCTGTTTGTTTATGCTACTTTGAGCTAATCTTACTAGTTCCAATGACGAAAACAAGGCGTTTCTTCCACGTCTCCGCGTTCTGAATGACCTCTTGCTCGGTGACGATTGGCGGTATCAAGATGATCGCGTTCCTCTTGAAGAACTGAGAAAGAAAGATCTCGGCAAGAAGCGGGCTTGGAGATTTCTGGTTCGGTTTGACGTTCTCCCGGGTTGGAGCCGAAGAATCTTGCCAGATGCCAATGCTTTGGACTATCTTTTATACGGGACAACACGGGTGACACAGGGTCTTCAGCGGGACAAAATACCAGGTGAGAGCAGGCAAAAATGGGGCTTGAGTATTCTGCCAAGGCTCAGGTAAAAATACTCTGAGTTGATCTTGAGAGTTGCGACGCTGTGGAGTTTCAGAGCACTCGATACCAAAAAAACAGCCCTCTTTTATGACTTGAAATCTGGTTCACAAAAGGTGTTTCTAAGCGAAGACAAGCTCTAGGAATGGTTTCGCATTTCGGGCCTACAGATCCTCGTGGCGGGTGTGCAGGACCGTCCGTTTCACATCTTGAGACACACCTAAAATACTGAATCCGGTGAGGGGACAAGGGCAGCTTTGAAAGCTATGGATTTGTGACTACTAAGCGAGATACGTACACCATCAAGGCACTTGTTCGTGGCGTTTGGCTTCTGCATGTGGGGGAATTGCTGGCGTCTGCTAATCGCTAGAGCGGTGTGGTAAACTGGGGCGAGAGCCTTATATACATGCAGCGGGCTTATTCGCTCGTCTTACTTCAAGACCAACCCGCAAGTCCCACTACGCGTCCCGATGTTCGTATGCGTCTGTTTCATTTTTTTTGTAAATTAAAACAAATTCTCTCGTAATGAGCGTTTTGTTCTGACCTTCCACTACGGGCATTCTGTGTGTGAATCGTACTAGTCGTGATTTTGACTTTGCCGCAAAGCTTGTAGGAGAGAGCACACGTCGGACGATAAAGGCTTCCTGCGTTTTTGGGTCAAAAGAACAGGTTCTGATTTGGGTTGCCCACACCAGCACCAGGAGTCCCAGGATTGGAGGCGTATCCCATGGCGGCAGATTGTAAAGATAACTGCTCGAGCTGCCTCATCACGTGCGCATCTTGATTATATTGGGTATCTGCTGGTCCCACATTTGTATGGGCGTTTTTGTCGAAGTATTGCGAGTTGAAGTCAGCATGAGGTCCATTCAATGGTCCTTGGGAACTTGCGAAAGCCGGAGCGAAGGGAGCATAGAACAAATGGTTGTCGTTGACAATGTTGCCGTAACCCATCGGCATGGAGTTTGGCTGGCCTGATGGAATTTGTGAATAGCTCGGCATGGCATGAAGATTAGATGGATGTGGCTGATTATTTCGCATGTTGCCAGATCCCCTTTTCATTCTCCGGTTACTCGAGGTGGCTCTGCTAAGCCTGCTATTAGATAAACCAACCTCATCTAATAATTTCTTGTATGGCTGAAGGTTGACGATGTGCATCTCGAGAAGAACTCTCTTTACCTGGCTAACAGCAAACTGTTGATACCTTTGATTGAGCTGCTCGTTTCCAATGGCAAAGAGAGACTGACAGGAAATTAATCTCTGTATGAAGATCGGTCCTGCGTTATTCTCGTTGCTCTCATTCAAAATGGTCTCCAACAATTTTGATGGTGGCCTCAGCTGCTCGTATTCCGAGTCATTGAAGGGCATAAATATAGCATCTAATATCTTTTGCCTCACACTGTGATCCGTTCTGTTATTCAATAGTTTAGATATGGTCACATTGGCCAACTTATGTGTGCAAAACTTGTCCAAATTGGGCAAAAGCTTCTGACAAAGCACGCTGGCTCTTTGGTCTGGAATGCAATTTTTCGAGCCATGAAATGTGTCTAGCAACCACGTGATCAAGAGAGAGCCATTGTTGTTTACGACTAGTTCGTTGGAGTGCTCCACAATAAGACTGGACACCAACAATAATTGTTCGTATGAGACTGGACTCTTTACTCCTGACTTGCAGTCATTGAGCGTTTCTAGAATAGTTCTGATGCAGCGAACTCCGAATCTGCCAGAGCTGATCTCCATAAAATTATTGCAAATTGTTTCAAAAATAAAATCGTTGTAAGGAGATTCAAACTTGAGGCAGCACTGCAACACGTAATTACCAAACTGATCATTGAAAAGTTTTGCAGAGTAGGGACGAAGGCTCTCGGCAATCAAAGCTTTTTGCTGAGGATCCTTTTGAGACAGATTGATAATTTTTTGAATCGCCCATGTACCATTTTTATGAATCCCCAATTGTGCGAGGTATGGGATAATCTCCTTCACCATTTTCAACTTGATGGCCGAAGATTCGAGAACAGTGAAGATTTTTTGCACTATGGTGTTGCCAATGTGATCATAGCACAATTCAGGCAATTCATCTAGCATTGCAAGAGCGAGATGTTCGATTTCGATCTGAGATAGAGCATTGCATTCACCATCGGATTCGGGGGATTGCAGCCTCTGCGATGCCCTTTCATTAGACTCCAAGGACTTGCGCAACTCCCTAATCTTGGGAGCATCAAATTTACGCGCGGCAGTAGGTTCGGGTAAAGAACCAAAGCTAGTTCGATATTCTGACTTTGGGAACTTTGCAGCGTTGCCCATCATTGATGAGATTTTTTTCAAATCGATCAGAAATGGGCCGCTCAACTGAACACAAGTAGCAAAAACTGAATCCGCGATCGAAGCAATGTCTGTGCCCGTGGAATATTCAGGTGAGCCTCTCCGTGGCTCTGAATCACGCGATCCATTCGGCACCAGCTTCAGCAGATCAACATGAGAGACTTTCTTGGTTGGGAGAGCATGTGACGGCATTGAGGAAGATATCCCACCAGGATTGGCCGCTTTCATCTTCTCCACTACTTTCGCGAAGGCGACGTAAAGAATGATACCAGGAACTATTTCCAAATGGTTGAAATTGGCTTTGAGATTCATTGCCACTTCAACAGACGGACACACCACTAGAGCCATTTTGGAATTACTTGCCAGCGCTACACGGACACTAAGAACACCGCGATTATGATATCCCGCAAGCATTCCTGTAGGATTGCTCAAAAGCTGATACAACTTTGAAGCATCGAGAAATCGAGGCACGTTATCGAGGAGCAACGTATTAGTAGGACCTAAGCTTGGATGTTCGAAGTTTGTGGTGATCAGCAATTCGAAAAAGTTATAATCATCTTGCAAGAAAGGCTCGGCTTGCAGGTGGGCGAACAGCATCGTGGACTCTGCAAAGGGCTGGCTTTGCAAATTATGTTGCATGGCACCGTTCTGTTGATTGGGCAAGACATGTGAAGCACTCTGAGAGCTATGCGAGGAAGCTCCAGATATAATATTTGGCAAGGTTGAATGTGAAATTTTTGGATGAACACCTGAATACGTTTGAGAGCGATTGCGGGCTCCCTGGGTCGGATACTCATTTGAATTAAGGTATAAATTATCGATCATAGGCGAGGGATCGTCATGGGAAGAATGCAAAAGTGGCGATAGGTTAGAGCGGAATAAATCCACTTTTGGGACGCCAGAGCCCTGAAGCAGGCCGGAAGTAGTATGTGAACGATTTCTCGACTGATTTACAAAGCCAAATGGCGAAGTTTGAGGGACGAGATTTGGACTCAAAAAGGATGAGGAGCCAGGTTTCGATGAGGATGCTCCTTGAACAGACAGATCGGGAAAGAGCTCTAGTGGGGCTCCTCCACTCGAAATCGATCGATCGGGAGAATGGCTTGGGAGTGCATCGTCGTTCCATATGGAATTTGTAGAGAACAAAGAACCAGAGCGTACCCTGCGGCCAGAATTTGAGCCAGCAGAACCAGCAGCTGTAGCCGAGTGGGTGCTAAGCAACAGCAGAGAGAGCTGAACCGGATCACTGTG
Source organism: Metschnikowia anglica (assembly GCA_030573055.1). NCBI lineage: Eukaryota > Fungi > Ascomycota > Pichiomycetes > Serinales > Metschnikowiaceae > Metschnikowia > Metschnikowia anglica. Next base: position 29,682 of record JAJMCP010000010.1, read on the forward strand.
CTCAAATGATCCTGAGCGGAGATCATGCTCCAGCAAATATTCCGACAGCAAATTGAACACGTCTCCCAGAATCGACAGAACTTGAGGCTCCAAAAGGGCCGAATTGTAAGGCGAAATCACGGCAGCATCACGACTCAAAGAGTCACCGAAAGAGGCAGCAGGAGAATTCAGACTAGCCGGAATACCCGTTGCGGCCTTGGGCACAATTGGTAAATGAGACAGCAGCAGCAGAACAGTCTTTGTATGGCCGTCATCTGCGCCAGAGAGCGATATTGTAGGCGGAGAGATATTGACCATGGAAATCGGTAAGAAGACAAAAGGATTGTAATTTTCAGAGGGCCAAATCAGCCGGGGTTGAGCGAATTAGAAGTTTTTGAAGAAGCGAGGGCTCCAGATCGAGCCAATGGGATATTCTCTGAGCGAGCAGGAGTGACAAAAATTGAATCAAATAGATTAAAAAAGATTAGATAATGAATGAAGCGATCGCTGTAGAAGCCGAGTTTTTGGGAACAATTCAAATAACTTGTTGTTTAAGCCAAAGACTGATAATTTGGTGAAAACTCATCCGCTTTGCAAGGTTGGAAAAGTCTCAGAAAGAAATGCTCGGAATCCCTTTCGACACGGTGATCAGCGGGTTGCGTGGAGGCGGTGAGCGAGCGAGCGAACGAGCGAGTGACGTGTGGGCGTGGCAGCGGCAGGAATAGGAGAGAGCGGGGCCAGGGCCTGCCCGCAAAGAAAAAAAAAAAAAAAAGAAAAAAAATGAAGGAAGGGACAGTTGTAGTGGCTTCCGGTGCCTGGACCCCTAAAATCTGGTTCTGAGGCTAGTGGCCGCGGCTGCGATAAAGCCCCGTAGACGCCAACAAATTGGCCGCCAAGGACAAGCAAAAAAGGAACGCAAGGAAAACAACTAACTTCAAGCATAGCAAATGAAGGGCCACAGGAACAAGCAAGCCAACGCTGGCCGCGGCAAGAAGCTTCCAACTGATGAGCCAGTCAATTGGATGACCGAGACGTAGTCTTCTGCTCAGAATCTTGCGCATGTCACTTCCAGGTCCGCTGCCAACGCTGAGGGCGTTATAATGTGATGTTCACATACTGTTGTTCTGGCTTAGTTTGAATTTTGAGTTTTGATGTTCTTAGTTCAAAGGCCTTTTCTTTCTTATTTTTTTCTAGTTTCCACGCCAGCCCAAGTCTCTGCTTTTGATTCCCTGACTAGTGTTTTCTTTTCTGGCCTTTCGCTCTGCCGCTGGCTCCCCTATTTTGCGCCATTTTTTACCCCTCGCCCGACTGCTTGGTTCGTCGTGTGCCCTTTGCTTTAGGTGATACGCCCGCTACCGCGCTATTAATATTGGCAAGAGCTCGTGACGTACAGCCCTACTTAACAACCTTGATTTCTTCTTTCCGGATTATCTGTGACGAAGGTAAGTTTGTTTTGTACCAAAAAAGAAAGAGGCAAAAATGACAGCCGAATGACCTCAAAGTGTTGGCGTCTCTGTGGACACTAGATCTCCTTTCTAAGTGCGTTCGGACATTGGTCTATCGCAAGGAGGTACTTGTTGCTGGGTTCCTCCAGCTCATATATTTTGCTTTGTTCTGCTTCTTGGAACTTCATAGTTGTGTCCCGAGCGGTTGCTGCAATTTCGACATCTAGGAACAGAAACCGGTCAATTGATGCCGATTCCGAATGCAATTGTCCAAAACGAGTGTGTTTGCATGTGGAGAAAAAGGACATTACTCCACCCTTCCCTCATGAATGTGTCTTCGTGATTTGTCTCAGCCGTTATGTGAACCGTCTTTCAAAGTGCGCGATCCAGTGATTGGAACCAAGCTGTGTGACAGGCGTGCGAGCGTGATCTGGCTTCCCGCACCACCAGGGCTCAGTACGTATACGCCTGGACCTCAGCGGGAAAAAAAGGACCCCTAATTTTGACCAGTACTCTGGCTATTCAAATTTTCCTTCTGTCGTGAGCTTTTTTTCTACTCTCGTTATTCTAAGAAGTTGACGGGTTCTGAATGCATTTGATCGGATAGCCCTAATTCTTAATTGTTCCTTATTTTCTTTTCTGGTCTCTGTTTGTTTTCTTTGCGCGTTGGTGGTTATGCCGCGGAAACTTCAGCACCATCTCAGCGCCAATCTTCTTTGCCAACCTCAAACCACATTTTGACCTGAGAAAGCGGTAGTCGGTTTGAACTCACCAAAAAAGGGCAACACATCCTCGAAGAAACAAATCAGCCGACAGTCCTTCAACCTGGTGACGCCTTCTATCACAAAAAAGCACCAACCTCACAAATTAAGAAAACAGGTTCTCGCAAAGGATCACTTTCTTTTGCTCCCATAGATAAGGAATCTATTCCACGTGTTGAGGATGTCTCTTTACGCGTATATCCAGGACTTTGCCCTGGCAATTTCCAATGAAAACGGCAGCAAACTCAAGGCGCTTCTCACCATAAATCCGCCCAACAAAGAAGGCGCCGAGCGTGCCCGGTTCCCCGACCTTAGCGAGGTCGATCTTTACCCTGTGGCAGAGAAGTTTCAGCCGGTGGTACGCTGTTATTTGACTGCAATGCGATCTATCTATATAAGCAGCGACATAAACGCCTCGTTTTACGACCTCAACGAGTTGGTCGTGGCGTTGAATCGAGCAGCGGAAACTCAGTCGAATTGGGTGTGTGCGGCGCTTATAAATTGTAGCGACGAGTTGATCTCACTCTACCAAGTGAGAGCCAAGCAAAAACCGAGTCTGAACAAATCTGGTAAGGAGCCCGTTAAGGAATCTGGAAATGAAGCTTTAGAGCTTATTGCCGCCACGGTCAACAAATCCTTCAAGATGTGTTTGACGGATAAAACACTAGACTTTGCCATTTCAAAGAAAGCCAGTATCCATTTTTTTTTGGCGGCTTTGATCAAAATCTATTTCAAGTTAAACAAGCTTGAATTGGCAAAATCCATGGAGAAAGCTCTTATGGGCACGGGGCTTGCGCTCCCGACAATCGTCAACAGCCCCGTGGAGTACCGCAAACATATAGTCACATACTTGTACTTCAGCTCTCTTCTTTCGCTAGACGAGTCTGAGTTTGCGTTTGCAGAGACTAAGCTTCTCACCGCAATGAAGTTTCTATCTTGCTACAAGAATCAGGCAAGAGTTGCTGCTCAAGCAGAAAAGATCTTGATCTTGTTGGTGCCGTTGAAATTGTACAATTCGCGCACGGCTCTACACGAGTCTACATGGTCCAATTTCAAAAACTTGGATTTCATATACAAGAAAAAATTGTTTCAAGCGATAAGATCTGGGAACCTCAGGAAATTCGATGAATGCATCCAAAAGTTTCAGAAATTTTTCTTGACGCGTCATATTTACCTCTTGGTGGTGCACTTGAAACATTTATGTTATCTTCGATTGATCCAGCGAACAGTGAAGCTTCTTGCTGAGCTCAACACGGTGTCGCCTCATATTGTTCCATTCAGTGCCATACAGCTAGCAATTGAGCTTTCTGCAAATAATTCTGAGTCCACTGACGGTCATCTTCGTGCCCCCGATTCTCTTGCAAGCAAGAACTTTTCCGTTACCGCAGAGGAAGTGGAGTGCATATTAGCAAACTTGATTCACAAGAAATGGGTAAAAGGCTATATTTCCCACTCCAACAGATGCATTGTCTTACTGAAAACAGAAGCCTTTCCAGCTGTTTAGAAAGCTTTTATACATGGGAGATACACTGTCATCTGAGTTCATGACGGCAAAAGTAAGTGAAGGGGGGTACGGGTGCGCGTTTGCCAGAGCAGGAAGCGAAAAAAAAATCACAGCGAGAAAAACTTAAAATAGCTCGAAACCTTTTGGATAACCGCCACCATGTCGTTCATCAATATCTGTCGTGACAACACCGATCCCTTCTACCGTTACAAGATGCCTCCTATTCAGGCTAAGGTAGAGGGTAGAGGTAACGGTATCAAGACTGCTATCCCAAACTTGAGTGAGGTGGCCAGAGCCTTGGGCAGACCTGCTCCTTACGTTGTGAAATTTTTCGGTTACGAAATGGGAGCACAAACCACGTTCAAAGAAGATGACGATCGTTACTTAGTCAATGGTTCTCATATGCAATCTGAGTTGCAGGACTCCTTGGATGGATTTATCAACAAGTTTGTTTTGTGTGGGGCTTGCAAGAACCCGGAAACTCAGATCCAGATCAAAGGTAAAGGAAATTTGCAGAAAGACTGCAAAGCATGTGGTCGTATCACTGAAGTTGACCCAAGACACAAGTTGTCCTCTTATATCTTGAAGAATCCCCCACCAACTTCCACGGGAAAGAAAGCCGCTACTGCCACTGCAAACGTTGTGGGTGGTGGTAAGACTATCTCTGAAATTGCTCAAAGCGCTGAAGGCGGGGAAGCCAAAAAGGAAGGCGATGATGACGACGATATTTTGACAAAGAAAATTAATGCTGAAGCAGCAGCTTTGTCTAGCCAAACAGTTGAGATCGCCGACGATGACTGGGCTGTTGACATGTCCAAGGAGGCCATCGAAGCCAGAGCAAGAGAGTTGGAAGGAATCTCACTCAATGACTCGCAAACAAAAGTCAACTCTTTCGGTGAATGGGTGTTGAAACAATCGCCCGATTCAAAGGATAACATGCCACCAGATGTTGAGATTTACAAAAAGATCGTTGAATTGGAACTTTTAGAGACTCCAGAAACTATTCTTGTCTTGGCTCAAGTTTTGTTTGACGAGTCTATCCTTGATCAATTGGAAGCACATCAAGGTTTGTTGACCAAGTTGATCAACGAGAGAGAAGATTACGAAAAAGCTTTCCTCGGTGGCTTAGAGAGATTTTTAGGTTTGGAGAAGCCTGACTTGATTCCTTCAGTTCCCAAGATTTTGCACAAGCTCTATGATAGCGAGATAATAAGTGAGGAGGCTATAATCGAATGGGGTTCCAAGGTTTCGAAGAAGTACGTTCCAAAGGACGTTTCTAAGAAGGTCCGTAAGGCTGCCAAGCCATTTGTCAAGTGGTTGCAGGAGGCTGACGAAGAGTCTGGCGAGGAGTAAAGAAATTTTGCACTCATCCAACCTGAAATCTTACGAGTGCTATCAAATGTGCCGTCCTATCCTATTCCATATTGGTGTCAGAGCACCACGCTGGGTCAATTGCCTTTCCGTCGTTTTGGAGAAGGAAAGGCGCGATTTAGTAATACATAGAGTCATGAATATACCAAAGGAAGCAATCGTCAATTAGAAGAAAAAAAAAAAGAATGACTTATATATATGTGCTTGTCAACAAGCTTAACTGCGTAAACTTCATCCCATCACTGTTTCTTGTAACGGTTGAAACCCTGCGGTCTAAACCCAGGTTTAGTAGGCGGGCCCGTGGACGTATTGCCGCTCCCCAGCATATTGTTCGAGCCAAATCCTGAGCTTGGTGGCCCGTTTCCCATTCCCGAAGGCGCAGTCGGATTTGGCGGCATGGGCATATTCAGCATGTTGGGCGGCATAGGCATATTTGGCATATTTGGCATGTTTGGCATGTTTGGCATATTCGGCATGTTCGGAGGCATAGGCATGTTTGGCATATTTGGCATGAACGGGAAAGGGAACGGCATTTGGCCCTTCCCGCCAGGACCACCCATCATTTTCGCCATGACCTTCTGCGGATTGAACTCGCCCCGAAGTTTATCCTGCTTATGACAGTAAGCCGTCCATGTAAACTCGTCAAACCCATAGTTGAAGTAATCGCTGATATCGGCGCCAGGCGCACGCCACGGTTTCTCCTTGAGCTCGTCAAGATCTAGCTGTGTCAAGGGCTTGCCCTCGTACTCGGCGACGGAATTGATGTCAACAGTGGCGCCGCCGTCGTCTTTACTCACAATGACGTTCTTCTTCTTCGACCCCGTGGCGCTGTCCAGGTTACCTTTCTCGTCGGTGTCATCGTCCTCGTCGTTCACCTCGCCAATGGCATCGTTTAGTGGACCTGACGTCGTCGAGACGGTCGTGGTGGCGTTTGTCTGTGCAAGCGGAGCAGGATCGCCAATGACAAACTCAATGTCGTCATCGGAAGAGACTTCTTCCTCGTCGTCGTCATCCTCTTCTCCGCCGTCATCGCCTCCGTCATTCATTCTGTCGTCGTTTGCAGCGTTAGAATCTTTGGCTGCGTTCCCAGTAGACAATCTTGCTACGCTTGCTCCATTCGAGAGGCCTGGTTCACCCTTGCCATGTGGCGGTTTCTGGTCTGTAGCGCCTGAGCCATTCGTCAGTTCGGCCTTAGAATCCACCCGCTGCTTTTTGGCGGCAGGTTGGTCGTCTTCTGACAGATAGAGGTAGGCATCTTCGTCATCTGAATTCGGCATTATTTATGTGCAAAGATCGGTCTATTTTCAGAGCTGTGTTCAATGCAAAGCGGGGGTTGAAAGGAGCTATATGTGCCAATGGGCAAGCAAGTAACAGGCTGTGATTCCAATTATTAGGAGCCAACGGCTGAAGGAATTCTGTGCAAAATAGAGAGCCGTCAATGACAGCTCTTTCCCAAAGACAATGAAAAACATAAAAAGGGCACTATGTGCAGTACACAGAGATACCATATTAAGTAAGGATTTCAGCGTAATCACCGAAACCCTGTAAGTGGACAATTATAGCTTGAGGCCGTCGTCTATATAGCCTACGGTATGTGGAAAGCAAAACTGCAGCCCCAAGACTTTGGAGCTGTCAGCTTGGTTGCTTGCAATGGTCTCTATTAATCCCTGTGTTCGCAGCCCGCTCAGAGCGGTGATATCACGCCTCAATCCACAGCTTTCTTTTACTGCCGTTTTTCTCTTGCATCATCTTGACCCAGGGCTGGCGACGGAATTTGTTACGGTAGACAATCTCTTGGATTGTTTTGATCCAGAGGGCCTTTTCCGTCTTAGATTGTGCGCCGAAGTCAATGATCTCTCCATTGGCAAACCTGATTTTGAACGAATTTTCCATCAACAAAATATCACTAAAATTCCTGTAGTTGGACGATGATCGCTCAATATTCTCCTTGTCAACATGAATAACCTCCGTGACCTTTGCCAAATTAATCTTAGCTCTTGTCTTGTGTGAAAATTCGCTATGGGCTATCAACGAGGTGCCCAGAAGCCTGAACCATCTACGTTTCCACGTTTCACAGTCTCCGCCCTCTTGATGCAAATAACCTTCAAGAGCCAAGGATCTTTCACGCTTCAAATCGTCCAAACTTTCATACGCTGATTTGATGCTAGTCGGCAAGATCTCAAATCCCTCATTCCTTGGAATGTAAAGCATTTTCACCTCAACCTGTGCGATATGATACGGCTTTTTCACAACCTTCTCTCCATTGTGCGTATACGTGCCCCATTCATTGAAACAAATAAGACTGTAGTTGCATGCTTGCCCTGTGATTTGACTCTTGTACAGATCAAAATCAACATAACATTTTGCAAACGAACCGTCTGTGGCAAATACACTCTCTAACGGATCTGCGTTTACTTGTGGAACAAACTTTGTGGACGTTATTATTTCCTTAGACCCGAATAATCTCCCGATTTTGTTTTTAGATTTGACAACTTTTCTCTCGTTGATCTCTTTGTAAGTTGGTTTGACCTTGGAGTAAGTAGCTTTCAAAGTCAAGATAAACTCCAAAGAGTCAGAAACCGACAATTCAAACTCCTTGCCAATTGATACTTCGTTGTTCTTTAACTGATAATTGGGCGTTTTTATGCAATGAATTCCGTTGTCCAATGTAAGGTTAAACGCAACGTCTCTGTCTTTAATGTCAGGCACGTCCACATTTATCAAGCTAACAACCCGGAAAAAAAGCTTTCCTTTTTCATCTGTTGCAAGGCTGCCTTTCGTCTTTTCCTTATTACCTTCCATCGCCTCGCAACTCAAATTGCTTTGGAGTCGAGTGTTGCTTGAGGTGTCACTCATAATATTGGAAGGAACTGAGACGGTACTCAAGTGATTTTTATCACTCCTGACTTTCTTATTGTGTAACTCCTGGGTTTTCAAGGGTTCTCTGGGCTTCTTGTCGAGAACGATACCCGTGACCGAACCATTTTGTGTCACAATCTTCACAGGTGAGTTGATTTTGATGGGAGAGCTTCGGTTTGACTTTTTTCCTTTTTCCGCTACTGATTCAGCCAGTTCCCGTTGGATAGTGGCTTCCATCAAGGTATCCCCCAGAAATTTGTATTGTGCTTCCTTATTCGACAAAGCATTATTGTGCGCCTTAGCAGTGCTAATAAAAGTATTGTCCTTCGGCAGTTCTAGCTTTGCTTGGATTCGGAATGGATTGAAAGGGGAAATTTTTCGTAATTGCTCCTGTGGTGTCTTTTCCGTTAGCAAATGACTTTGACCATTTTCCTTTTTTGGCGAACCTGTCGTGCTAACAAGATTTGCATCCAGCTCTATAAATGACAAACGCTTTGAAAGGTTAGGATAACAGGATCTGACCTCGATGGCGGGATCGTTTTGCGCCACAGCGGCTTCGCCACTAGTCGAACTGTCACCTAATCTCCGGACAACCGAGTGATCGTTGGAGAGAGAGTCGTACACATGGGACTTGATGTCCAGTGCACCTGCATTGTTAGAAAACTCCATGTTCGGATAAAGTTTGTGAAGCAGATCAGCATGCTTAGGTATGTGTTGGTTACCCCCTTTTGAAACCTCACGAAATTGATTGGCAACAGTGGCCGAATTGGAGGCCATCGAATCACAGTAAATTGAAGCACGCTGCTGAAGAACTTCATACTTGTCTTTGGGCTCTTGGTGCATCGCAGAGAGCATCAGGGCACCCACTTTTTTGAGCCTCGAGTATTCCTCTATCGACATTGCTTGTTTCATTTGCATTATTTTCTTCACATCATCACGGTCAATACTAGGTAAAGTCTTCATACCCGGAGCTTTAATGGTTGGCTCAACAAAAGATCCATCCTGAAATATGTCATTGTACTGATTTTTGGGAGACAAAATGGAATCAGATCTTTTGATCTCAAAAGATGGAACATGAAACTTGGATTTTTTTGTGATTGTATCGGAGTCATCTCTTGATTGAGGTTTCGTGCATATCACAGGTCTCAATGTCCCATTGTTGGATCTACTTCCGCGGCTAGAAGATCGCCGAGACAGAACCTTGCCGAAGCTTTTTCTTTCGAGCTCCGAAAGAATATTCAGCGAGTCGAGACTTTTGGTGCGCACTAGATTGCTTCTGTTTATGCTTGCTGAGGACAGATCTCCGTCTAATGTCGTCCGATTTCGAACTAAGCTCCCAAAATGCCCTTCCAAACCAGAATCTTGAGAAAGCTCTGGCAAAAAAGCAGATACATGGAGGTCCTCGAATGACAGGCTCACGACTCTAGTAGAAACAAGGTTCACCTCAGTGAACTTTTTCGGTTGCAACGAAGACGGGATACGATACTTCTCATATTGTGAAAGATCAGCCGTGTTGTACTTCAGAATGGAAGGAACTTTGTAGAACGTTGGAGCAGGCATTCCAATTCGGCGGCCCAACAGCTGAGAATGCCAGATGGAAAGAAAATCAAATGACTTCTTCTCAGCATCATGCTCGGCTGACAAAGACTCCTCGAAAGACGAAGTACTTGCGTTGAGCTTTCCGGTCAAATCTGCGAAACCATTTTCATCAGTTTCAACAACGGGCAACTTGATGTTCAAAGGGGGATTTATGTTGGAGGAATTAGCTAAGACACTGCTGTCGGAGTCTTGAGGAGCCAATGACTGGCTCTTCGTGTTCGGTTTTGCGGTATTTGCTGGTTGATCGACATCATCCAGAAACTCTTTGAATGATTTAGATTCCGAGCTTGGATCCTGAATTCGGGAACGCGGGGGAGCCAAGCTCTTAAGAGAATAATCGACGGAATCTTTGTATTCATCCAGCTCAACCGAGTCAGTCGAAGATGAAAATCTGGATGTTTGGTGATGCTCTGTTTGCAACTTGGTATGTGACATCTCTCTTGATTCGTCATCGCAGGAATCACTTTCATGAGGATTCATTGAAACCTGGCCATTATAGACTACTTCAGGTCGAGATATACTCAGAAGGCTGGACGAATTATCGGCAGAATGTACCAATTTGACTGGGCCAGGTACGACTGCCTTTTCATCGACTTGAAACGTGTGGATCTCGGTGGAGGGGTCATGCGCATCGCGACTAAACGAGTCTTCACAGTCACAGTGAGATTCCTCGGACTCGTTTTCAAGATCAAACCTGTTTGAGAGACTACTTTTTTCCATTTTCTTTTCGAGTGAGGTTGCAGACTTCATCTTGATGTTATCATCACTTGAAATCTCGGTCCCAGAGAATACCGCATTCTCCCTATCGCCTTTTTCTTGTTTGATGGGTTCAGTTTCTCCATTATTCGAGCGAAGCTCTGTTTCTTTGTCAGATTCTTGCTTCATTAGATTTGAGCCTTTGCTCAAATCTGTGGGATCAAATTTGTCAAATACGTTCTTTCCTTCAAGATGCAACGAATCATCAAGATCCTCCTGCTTAATTTGCGGCATTTTCTCCTCAAAGCTTGCTTTGTGTAACGCAGTGTCGATATGAGGAACAGTCTCTGGCTCAACTTTGACTTCAGTTTCAGAGCGTTCTGTCTTAACAGTGGGCAATATTTCCGAGTTCGGTGAGTTCACTCGATCATTAAGGTGTGCATCGATAGACCCCTCCTTCTTCACGCTTGGAGAGCCATTGTTTTCTACCAAAGCATCTTTCGTCGTATGCTGATTTGGGAGCTCAACGTGGGATGATGAGTTCAACAAGTTCAAGATTGATTTCTCCGTCAGGTTATATGATTGGTCGTACGACTGGTCAATTTCCTTCTTCGGGTCAGCCTGGACTCGCAGAAATGAAAATTGAGATCCCAAACTTGATGAGCCTGATATGGAATCTTCTTCTGCAGCTGTCATGGGTATCAACAGACTGGCCACAGTGTCTGAAAAGCCTTTGATGCCGTCATTGAACTGAATTCCTCTGGATCGTTTCTCAACTACATCTGCCGGGAGTTGTCTGTTGGAATCAATCAACGATTGAAGAGATGACTGAGAAGAATGCGCGGAATTTATGTAAAGTTCCAGCGACTTCGACAATGCATTGAAAGGGTTTTCTATGGAACTCGGATGGTGGTCCTCCAAATGGTATGACAAACGATGTATGTTCACATCTGTTTCTTCCTTGGATGCCTTCCCCAACTGATCTAGATGATTGTCTAAATCGTCGTGATTGGAGTGGGATGATGTTGTCAAGTACACGTTGAGTTTTTCATTCAAGGACAAATTGGAGAATCTATTTTCCGACTCCCGAAACGAACTAATTTGCGAGAGTTCTAGGTAGTCCGTGCTATCCTCGCTGGATGGCAAATCTCTTGAAGAGGTCAAGAGTCCGGTAATAGTGCTGGAGGTATGCGGAGGAGGCGCGGGCGGGTACACTGCGTGATCCTGAGGTGCCACCGATTGGTCTACATCAGACCACAGATGGTTTATAGGTGTTGTTGACTCGGTTGGAGGAGCAGAGTCGGACTCTTTGGGTGAATATGTATGAAACGTATCGAGAGATGGCCGAAAGGCAACAGATTTTTTGGGCGAGGTTGACGTCACGGATGACTTCATTATGCTTTTACTAGGAGACACAGTCATCCCGTGCGATTCTTGCTCTTCGTGGCCATTTGTAAGAAGAGCGCCAGTATTGTCGTTTGTTTGATGTTCGGTGTCAGCATCTCCATTATAGTTGTGATCGCTGACATAAGTGTCTGATGATGAATTAAAGTCTTTCTTGGTCTGATCTAGCGGGAATTCCTGTTCCGTGAACGGAGGTCCCAGCAGCCTTTGCAGAGGGTGCAGCGACTCAGATGGGCCTTGTGTGTGGTAATTGAGTGGTTTGACGGGAGATCCTGACTGTGAGGTCTCGTCGTCGTTGTGCGGAGAAATTTGTGTGAAACCATCCTGGTTCAATTCTTGGAGTAGTAAATCAACCGAATCTAGAATGTTAGTATTGGAATCAAAGAAGTCACGATCCAGTTATTCATTTCATCAATGAGGCAAGATTCCCGACTTCCCGTCAGGTCGGTCGGCTTTGATCACTTGTGAAGGACCAAGTTCAGAGCAAACGACCAGTTACCGACGCGGCACGTGTCAATATAGGCACTCCCGAAGATGCAACATACGATTCTCATGTTGAAATATGTCTGGTAATCTAGCAGGGTCTTTGTGTGGCGAGGTATCCATGGCGTCTTTGTGATAAAGAGCAACACCAAGGAAAATGACAACAAGACAGTTTTGATGGTGTTTGGTTCGGGGATACGGATTGGGAGGAAAAACAAACACGCGCGCGCGCCGTTAGGATTTTTTTTTTTTCCTAAGATGGGTAAGTCAAAAGTCGCCGAGGCTGCAAAAACGTGCGAGGGATGTCTGGGCTCTTTCTTCCCACGAGAACCGCGGGCGGGTAGAGCTTGAGGGCGGAAAGCGAGCGGCAGAATCTGTACACCTTGAACGGTTGCCAGCATTTTGGCAGATCACATGAAGATCGCGTACATTGACGCTCTTGCTGGTTCCCGATAAGGCGAAGCGCGTTTCTTGTAATGAACCGCTCCTGGGAATGTCTTACCCGCTGGAGGGAGTAAAAAGAGGAAGGTGCAACATCCACAACTGTCGCGGCGGATCGTCCGTGTCGTTATGTGCAGACAGACCAGATATGCTCAATGGCAATTAATGGCACTAGTACCCATTTCGTGGGCTTGTCTTGAGGTGTGTTCGATCCAGCCTAGGTCGTGACGAGCTGTTTTAGGTGTGCGTAACGGCCCCATAAGGGCGTTGTTCCGAAACACGACATCGAAATGCGTCGGGGTAAGTTGGCTCACCACTAACTGCCTACAAGACGCACGTCGCGAACCAAGGTTCAGAGAGAGGTTCTATTTTTCTCCAGTTGTGAGCCTTGACGTCTCTCTAATTCTTGAACCTACATCGGGTGCGAGATTTTGCCACAGCAGAGCACAAGGCGCTTGTTGAGGCTGTTTTAACTTCATATGTATCAGAGGGAAGGCTTTGTCACGTGATTCTGGTCAACCGGGCACGAGGTTTGTAACTGTTTAGAGTCTTCGGCAAACTACATTTAGATTTCAAAACTGGACGAAGCTAACCAAACTATTCGAATATGTTGTCTTCATTGTCCAGGATCCAAGCCACAGCTCCAGAGACGCGGAATTGGTTCCTATACACATCAATTTGTGGACTGAATTCAACGCATAAAGGCAGCGAGGCTAAGATGCTTCCATCATGCTCCGTAATTTTGGAAACCAAACGATAATCTGGATACCAAGTGCTTTGAAGCGCTTCAAGCTTTCGGTAGACTCCACCATGGTTGAAAACGTATTCTCGGCAGATCTGAGCTCATCAAAAAGCTCTTTGCAAGGAGACACGTTTTCCACCGAGCTACCAATATCGGAAAGCTCGCTTTTGAGTTCGTTGGCTTTTGACGCGAATCCATCAAAATCAAATCCCGTCTCGTTTAAAAAACTTTTCAAGCCTTCAACAAACTCATCTATAAGCTTATGCGCTTTTTGAGCCTCAACGTTGTGAGCGTCAATTTCACGTCTGTATACGTATTTGACTTGACCCAGCGTTTGCTCGTTAGCAGCAATACTTGAGCTGGTGTTCTCAAATAAGTCTCTTGAAATGAGCTTCGTGGTCAATCCGCCGTAGCCTTTCGATTGAATCAAAGCCCCTACAACTATCGGAGAAAGAAGAGCAGCCCCAAAGAAGGGCACATTGACTCTCATTTCAAAGTGATTAATTTTGCTGGAAAAAGATAAGCTGATTACATTGTGGGACCTCCAGATACTTAAATAATGAGATAAACTTCTGTATTCGGATGTGAAAAAGATTTAAGGATCTTGCCCGGATGTCTGTTTTCTTCAACACGGCGAGTCTGCATGTTCGCATAGTCATCAATTCCATTATCATTGACAGGCTGTGCTTTTACTGCGAGCGAAGATTGCTTTAAAAAATTCCAGCCATTATTCCACCTATTAGAAAAACGGCAAGCACACAAACTGCCCAGATGTCTCCGAGTCTGATGAGCGGCCAACAGCGACGATTCATGGATGTTTGAATGTCTGTCAAACTCTGGGAAAAGTACAACCTGGGAAAATCGGTTACAAAAACGTCGCCCAGTACCTCGAAACACATGAGACAACCAACCTTGGATGTTTATTGCCGGTAATAGGCGCCATGACCTGAAAAAGCAAATAAGTTAACACGCGATAAACCAAAACAGTCTCACGGGGTGTTGGTTTCACTCAATTAGTGTTAACAATGTTTGGTCTTTTTTTATATTTTTGTCAACACAAGGGTTTGTGTGATGTTGGATTACCAGGCGAAGAAGCCACTGAATTGTGATTTCGTAACCCATTAGTATTGCTGAGGAAACGCTACACATACGAAAGCAATAACAATCGATCCGAGACACCCCTCTTCACATTCGAAAACACAGGTTTCAGTCCGTTTGTCATAAAATTTTTGTTTTGCATATATGACAAGAAACATGTCACATCTTGCCTGCGACCTTCGATGAGTCGTATCAAATTCTATTCCCGCTGCACGCAGAAAGACTGCAAAATTTTCGATGCGGGCGTACCAAAAATTGGTCTATCTTTTTTATGTTAGACAATGTTTTGCTCGCTGTGGTTCAACATCGAGGGCATGACCTCAAACATCAGCCTTTGTTCAAACCTTACATGCAATAGAACAAGTGGCGCAGCACTGTGTTGTTTGTTGCAAATTTCAGGTGCGCTGGGCGATTCTTGCAAGACGGCTAACAAATCTGGCCTTCAGCATGAAATTGAAAGACCGTCAGCTGACACAACTTCTCGAAAATGTTTACAGGCTTGGGGAATTCGACGAAAGTTGAGATAGTCAATTGGCTTCCCAACCTTGCTTATTCCAGAACAAGTGCCGCAAAGACTCATCTGCGAAAATGACACAACATTTGGTTTCGGAGAAGACCAGATCTACAACCACAAAAAGTCTTTAATCGGTTCGAAATAAAAAGCTCACAAAACTAACGGAGACCGCCAGTGAAGACTTCCTTTGATTCTTATGTCGGAGGCAACACTTGCGAAGGCATTCGACAGCATGGAACGAATTTGCTCCGAATATCCCATGGAGAATCCTAAGTCAATCAAAAGTTCTGGCAGAATCCTTTTTGATTTTGATAAGTTTTTGCCTACGAGGTTATGTCGTAAGTCGAGCTTAAAGCTTACTTTTAGCCGCGGAGTCTGATTCCATGGGTGCAAACTTTGTTGAGACAAAAGTGAAAGTGGAGATCTGGCCTTTCTGAAACAATTGCCCGTGAAACTCTTTACACTAAAGAATAATTCAAAATTCAAGAGGTGAAGTGAGCAAACTGTTTAGTGGAGCCTATGATTCGTTGCTTCCAGAAGCTTCCGCCACAGCACAAATCTCCATTTCAGGGTGACATTTTCTCTTGCTCCCCCTCGCTGAAAACGCGGCAAGATGTAGTCCGTGCCGAGTTCCGAGGGCGAACCGCGGTTCTCAGGCACGGATTGTATCCGCAAAGAATACCAAGGAGCGTGAACTCCTTAGCATGAAAAACGCTCGAGGTATCAGTTCCTATAAGAAACTCACGAGTAGGAGATTGCTCCAGTATTGTTCACGACTCTAAATTAACTCGGGACAAAACTAATGTCCCCTGTTTCCATCAATGTCGCCCATTATTGGCTGCG
Organism: Metschnikowia anglica; assembly: GCA_030573055.1. Lineage (NCBI taxonomy): Eukaryota > Fungi > Ascomycota > Pichiomycetes > Serinales > Metschnikowiaceae > Metschnikowia > Metschnikowia anglica. The sequence continues at coordinate 45,421 of JAJMCP010000010.1, forward strand.
AGGTTGGGACATGCGACAATATCGTGAAGTCGGAACATGAAAATGTCGAAGGATGTAAATGTCGAAATGTCACGGTGTCGCAATCAACAATAGGATAAGCAAGGTCTCGGACCAGATTTTACGCGCTTTCCTATTGTTTCCTTTTCGTCAAAGCTTTCCTCGCGATTCTCACCCACAAGGCGAGAATAGCACTTTTCTTTTTCTTGCTTTTGTACGCATGACAATCAATCACAATAACCACATGGAGACTTCCAACAAAGCAATTACAGAGTGGACTCATACAGATAGCCCCCGTTGATTTCAATACCGTCGTGATAAAATCACCCAGGGGCAAAACATTACGCTAGAGAATTTAGACGCCCACTTCGATGGATCAGCCTGGCACGAGCGCGTGCCTTTGTCGCGCGCAATGTGGCCCGAAAATGTCGAACGCTGCTATGTGGCAGTGCTTGCCCGAGCGTTGCAACAGAGAACTACTGGCACATCAAGGTTCTAGATTTATCTCGTAAGCGTTATTTGCATGTGGGTCAATTGCTCTGCCATATTACCCAATTGAGATGAATTGTCCCTAGAGAGATCCCCATAAATTTCATCACGGCAATACCGAGTCTTGAACATTCCTTTGTAAACACAATAGTGCCCTTTCCTTTTTCTTGCCGGCAAGGGCTATTGAAACATACGACCACCGCGTTGTTTGATCTTGGCACGTGATCGACAATTTCCCTACAAGTCCAAAAGAGGTTCGAATCAATTAGCAGGAGCCCAAATTTTGGTGAGATTGTTTCACTCATTCCTTTTTTTCAGATCTTCATGCTTCCCATTTTCGTATTATTCTTCACTTCTTGTGTTCCAAAAGGGGATACAAGGAAAACCCAGCATCAAAGAACTTGCGCGGCAAGGAAAAAAAAAAAACAATGCAAAACAAAGAAACACAATGCAAAACAAAGAAAGTTAGACAAAAACTAATCTGGATGCAGTGCCTGCACACGCGTCCCGCAGCTTGCATCAAGCAACACTCACAGCCTCGAAAAATAAATATAGCTTCGGAAAAATCTCCTCCATCCGCTAGGGTATTTTTAAATCATTTTTTCATTCCTCCTAAAGTTCTTTTTTTCTCATAATTTTAGAGATTAGAATTTTTAAAAATGCTTAAAAACCTTCTTGTTCCTGTGTTGGCGTCTCTTGCGGCTGCTGCAAGCTCTGACTCGTGTTCTTTCTCCACCACAATTTCTGCTTCATCAGCAGTGTCGAATTTGAATGCTTGCCCTACATTAAGCGGTGACATCACCTTGACAGGCGACGAGCTTGCCTCGGTGGATTTGAGCCAGGTCGAGGTCGTTGATGCTGACGTGTTGTTTTTCAACTCTTCGTCTATTACAGACATCAATTTCGGTGGATTGTCGAACGTGACTGGATCCTTAGGGTTCTCAGCCTTAACTCAAGCGCACAGCATTCAGTTCTCGGCTTTGACCTCGGCGAAACAATTATCGTTTATTTCGTTGCCATCGCTTGCCTCGCTAAACTTGGGGCTGGGCTTGGCAAACGTCTCTTCGCTTACTTTATCGGACACTGCGCTCTCGTCGATCGATGGTCTCTTGCAATTTGATGCCATTGATGTTTTGAACGTTAACAATAACAAAAACATCACTCTGATTGACTTGTCTGGTTTGGAAGAAGTCTCTCAAGGCTTGACCTTATCTTTCAACAGCGACAACGCCACTGTGAAGTTGCCAAACTTGCAATGGGCTGCTAACTTGACTCTTCAGGATATCGGGAACGTTGAGATCTCTAGCTTGAAGTATGTGAACGGCTCCTTTGTTGTCGCATACAACTCGTTTGACTCTGTCTCCTTCGAATCCTTGACCAACGTCGGGGCCTCTTTGCAAATCTTTGCCAACGACAACTTGGAGACCTTGGATTTGGGTAACTTGACTGAGATTGACGGTGAGTTCCATGTTTTCAACAACACTTACTTGCTGGACATTCAGCTCGAAAGCTTGGAAACCGTGAAGGGTGCCGTCAACATGAGAGGTGATTTTGGTAATTTCACTTTATCTAACTTGAAAGAAGTTGAAGGTGATTTCAGCATCGAGTCCACTTCTGACGACTTTTCTTGTGAAGCCTTTAACAAATTGCACGACAACAACAAGATCAAGGGCCACAACTACAATTGCTCCTCGCCCTCCGAGACGCAATCCTCGCTGGCTGCCTCTTCCACCTCGCGCTCTAGTTCTGGCTCCAGCAGCTCCGGTAGTTCGAGCTCAGGTTCCAGCTCCAGCTCTTCATCTGGCTCCTCTTCTTCCAGCTCGAGAAGCGCCAGTGCCACAAACGTCAGCCCAGCAATGATTTTGACTTGTACCGTCGCTGCTGTCTTGGCTCTTTTGGTGTGATCCCCCACCTTCCTCCCCACCTTCCTCCCCACCTTTTTAATACTTCGACACGCTCGCTTTATAGTTTATACACGTTTTTTCTATTTGTATTTCTTTGGGCTTGGAAATAAGTATAGTTGTGTCGCTGTAGTTCTTGGGTATGAAGCAAAGAGAACACTCTGGGTGCTTTTCCGGTACAACCCAACAACTATGCGATCATATGAAGTATGTGCCGATTCTGTTTGCAACTCCCTCTCGAAGGCTCAAGGCATGGTAACAGACGGCGCTCTTGTAGAACTTTTCTGCGGACAATAAGTCTCGCTCTTGAGACTTGCTAGAACCGCTACAAATACAAAGTCTTTGTGTGGCGCCATTTCTTTCAAACTTGTCGCTATCCGAATTCTTAGGTTTGTGCAACCGTCTAAGTCTGAGTTGTGATTTTAGAATTTGATGGGCGGGCGTGTGATAAACACACGTATCAAGAGAATTGCAGTCCGCTTTGTGTATCCTGGCTAAAGCTCCTTTCGGTCCATATAGAGACGTTTGTCTTTTCGACTCGTTTTGATGGGGCTCACCAACATCGTCCTCTTTGGACTGCTATTCTCGTTTTCTTCGAATGTTTCAGAAGGGTCATCCGGGGCTCCTCTCGTCTCGAGTTCGACGCTAAACGGATGTAGGCAGTTTCTGACTTCGAGAACGCATCATTTCACTGTTCCGAAACATTTCGTGAAGAACTATCTTCTGGGAAATGGTATTCTGCACCACATGAGAGAGGGAAATCGTGGAGAGACAAGGTCTAGAAACGGGTCCGACGAAGTGGACCAGTCTATCAGATTCCCGGTCTTTGTGGCGAGAGAAATGAGCCAACTCGCCCAATAAAAAGCACAATTTCAAGCGCCGTATGTGATCAACTGTCAGTGTTCGAACGTGAGTCTGGGTCTTGCGTTCCCGTCAGCTGAGGATCTAATGTTGGTCTTAGTCGTGAAATGGGGTCTTTCGTCGCAGAGACGGAGCGACTTGGCAGGCCAAGAAGATTCTCCGCTCGAACATTGCGCTTTCCCAGAAGACACATCTTGTTTTGCGAAGCAGGTTCTGACCCCTCATGGGCCCGTTGTCCCCTGGTGGTCGTTTGCTGACGTAAGCCCACACACGCTAGCCCGCGCCCTCCAGTTTGATGTTCCCAATCCTCCCAAAACTGAAGCCCAAAAGCAGTAGGCGGCGGACAGGACGGGTTCTGGAAGAAGGCCGGTGTCTATCGCCCTTGCCCAAACAGAACAGCCAGTTGACCAAATGAATGCTCCTCTGGAGGGAGCGTCGGCTGGCCGCCTGAGCCGCGTGTCGCACTAGCGTGTCGCACTAGCGTGAAGAGGCCGGATCCAAAATGAAGCCGCCAATTTGGACCTGTGCTCCGAGCACTGCCTTCGAGTCGGCCACGAACCACCGGGACTTTGGGCACACCACGTCGCCGGTCACGCTGTGTGGTGGGAGGCATTCCCGCGTGTGACGGCTGCTCACGTGACCCGGCGGGAGGAAGCTGCTGACACAAACCGTCCTGCGAGCCAGGAAGGGGCGGGCCCCAAAAGAGCCCGTGTGGGCACACCTAGCTCACAGCTGCAGTCCACTTCCGCTATAAGTAGCTCCCGGAAGCCCCCGTCCTCCAGTGTTAAAAATAGAACATTACGAGGGCGGGTCTCACCGTCGCGCACCCGCGGGTTCTGGGCGAGCGCCATACTGGCCCGGCGTCCTGCACCGCGCGATTTCCCAATTCGCTTAATAGGCGGATCCACGGTTCTTTTCTGCTCCATAGTGCTGCTGCTGCTATTGCTGCTGTTGTGTGTGCTCTGTTTCCAGCGAATCCATCTCGAGCTTAGGAACGCAACTACCCAGTTGTTCCCATACAGAGTCGAAGGGCCAATCTCCCACACATAAAGCTCCTTCGGACCTCGTTGTTTTTCCCTTTTTCCTTTTTCTTTGCATCCCTAGACTTCCCTGCCTAGGTCCTCCCACCACCTCCACATACCTAGATGGACGCATTTGTCCTCGCGAAGCAGGATCATTTGGCTCGGGCCTACGACGCCTTGCCCGGCCCGGCGCAGGAGCGTCTCCGTGTCCAGCTCTCGAAGATCGACGATCCAAAGCTCCTTGTCGACACCGTCGGGGACGCCATCCGCCATTCTGCTGGGGCATCCGCGTCACGTGAGTACGCCCAGCTTCCGGCCACTTCTACTGGTTCTGTGTTGGACCATGGCGCCTTGGAGAGAAGGTCCTGGGAAGCGCTTGGTCTCCGCGCCGTTGCACGCAACGAGGTGGCTGTGTTGCTTTTGGCCGGCGGCCAGGGCACGCGGTTGGGGTCGCTGGATCCGAAAGGCTGCTTCGACGTCGGCTTACCTTCGGGAAAATCGCTTTTCCAAGTCCAAGCAGAGAAGATCCGCAAAATCCAGGAGTTGGCTTCTGGTGCTGCGGTAGTGCAGTGGTACATCATGACCTCTGGTCCAACCAGAGACGCTACCGAGAGCTTCTTCCAAGAGAATGACTATTTCGGCTTGAAGCAGAGCCAGGTCACGTTCTTCAACCAAGGAACGTTGCCCTGCTTCAATGCCGAGGGAAACAAGATCTTGTTGCAGTCTCCTTCGTCGATCTGCGAGTCTCCAGATGGGAACGGTGGATTGTATAAGGCAATCCTGAAAGCCGGTATCTTGGAAGACATGAAAAGGAAAGGTATCAAGCACGTCCACATGTATTGCGTGGACAACTGTCTTGTGAAAGTCGCCGATCCAGTGTTCTTGGGATTTGCCATTGATCGCAAGTTCGATTTGGCTACGAAGGCCGTGAGGAAAAGAGACGCCTGTGAGTCTGTTGGCCTCATTGTGCTAGACAAAAACGCCCAGAGGCCCTGCGTCATAGAGTACAGTGAAATATCTCTGGATTTGGCGAAGAAAACTGACCCCCGGGACGAGAGTAAGTTGTACCTTCGTGCAGCCAACATTGTGAACCACTACTACTCGGTTGAATTGCTTGAGTCGATGCTTGAAAAATGGATTTCTTCTCAGGAGTACCTTCCGTTCCATATTGCGAAGAAGAAAATCCCATATTATGACATAGACACCGGTGAGTTTGTAAAGCCCACCGAGCCGAACGGAATCAAATTAGAGCAATTCATCTTTGACGTTTTCTCGTCTGTGGAATTGGCAAAGTTCGGGTGTTTGGAAGTTGAGAGGTCAGAGGAATTCAGCCCGCTCAAAAACTCCAACAGTGCCGCGAACGATAATCCAGACACGTGTAGAAAGCATTATTTGGAATTGGGCACGAAATGGGTAAGGGCCAATGGCGGGATTATCGCCGAAGGGGCAACCGTCGAAGTATCCGCCCTCACGAGCTACGCCGGAGAGAATTTGCAGTTTGTGAATGGCCGTGAGTTCGCTGACGGCGAGCAGTTGTGAAACGACCGAAAAAAGCTTCATAGAGATAAATAAAGAAAAGACAGAACTTACTTGTCTAAAAGATTGAAAAAGTAATGTCAGCGGATACCAGGACACAGTTTAGTTGCTTAATGGCGCTTTGGTCTGCAAAGGCTAAAGACACTTTCATTGTAATGCCTTAAAAGAATGAAAGCCAGTATCCGCTAGGCACATCACGTAGATCTGCTACCCAGTGCAGTAAGGGCAACGCCAGTTGAAGAAGCAATCAAGTCACAATTCTGCAGATGGCCTCGTCAGCCGGAGCAGGTATTTTTCGTATTCGTGTGAGAGACGCTTGCTGGTCTCGTGTAGATGGAAGGGATTTTAAGGTTTGATGACTTCAGCTCAAACTTGTATGTTGCAATGGCTGCGGCCCTTGGTGGGAGGAGCCGTCACACTATGGAGATAGTGTGATGACGGGATGTGGCGACGACGTTGTGAAGAGACAAGAACAAGGAAAACAGATCAGAAGTTCGCTCAGTTCAAGTTCCGGGTTTTTTTCACATCTGTTCCCTTTCCCTCTTTCTTTCGAAGACACGGTAAACCTTTGTGATTCTGAGGAGCTCGACCGCAATGCAGTCTCCCTCAAGTCTCCGTTATTACCATTTTTTCCCGCGAAAATGAGCCTTTTCTAGGCAATTTTGGTTTAATCATCTCATTACTTGACTCTCAATTTCTCATAACCCTCGACTGTGATGCTATGAAGCTAGGATGTCCCATGTGGAGACTAAATGTGGGTACTCGGCTGGCACTCGACTCTATGAGAAGGCCCAGAGATAATCAGCATCTCTCATGTGGTCGCTGGACGATGATCTTTTCTGTGGTTTCGTCCCTCGTTCTATCTGTATGTTGTCTCTTGCTTCTGATTGGCGATGGTGGTTTTTGCATGGGAAAGCGTACTTGAAATGCAGTCTCCTTGATGGCCGCCCAAATGCTTCGGGTTTTTTGAGTCTAATGCTAGGCCGAGTCTCGCAAATCCCCCTCCCTTCACAGGAACAATGCTCGAGGCTGTGCCGACTACTACAGCCCCAAGCTGTGACATACGTCACAGCTTCATTGAGTTGCATCTCCAATGAAACGGAACATAGATAAATGATAACAAAGAGGCATCCATCCTTTGAATCAATCTCCCTTTCCAACGAGCCACGGCCTTGTTGATAGGATGACAGACTCGAATGGAATGGCTAACGCAGTTAGTTGCAATTGGCTGTGTGGCCTGCACGAAAAGTTGTCCAAGATTATCTTCGTTCGCTCTTGTGTTTTGGCAGTTTCAACACCAAAAGACGCTTTAGGCTTAAAGGGGCCTGTACGTCAACTTTGGGCTCTCTTCTTTGAAAACATGAATTTCGACAGAAACCCACCTCCGGCCTATTTTCCTTACATGAATTAGCTCAAGCTCGCACGCCTCAGTCCGGCGAGTCTGGTCTCTCTCAGAACCGAAAGCTAAGCCGCTTGTTATTGGTCCTGTGAACCGGCATTTGAAGCAACCATCTAATAAAACTAGTGCACTTTTGTTCGTAAACATCAGGAAATGGTCTCCGTCGCTGGCCTATCTAGTCGTGGCACATATGCACTCTCGGCTATTGCCGCAATTATCTTCGCAACAATTTTAACTGCAACGCATTCAAAGCCTGTCTCAACATTGTCACCGAGACGATTGAGGGTTTGGGATTGGAAGAATCAATGGGAGATCCAATCCTTTTTTTCACAGCCCTCTGGCTCACTTTGCTTGAGACTTGAACTTAATGGTGCTATGCTATTGTATGCTGGGGGCAGTGTAAAAAAGCAAAGTGTGAGTTGGGAAGGTTTGAGTTTCCATGTGAACACAATAGGACAGCGACCATCTAAGACTAAAGTGGCAATGACTTCCACAAGAACTGGTTATATAAATTAACGTTTGCCAGCGCTAAACTGCTTGCGTTTTCCTTTCATCTCGAAAGAACACAAGAGTCCTATTCAATATGAAATCTGCTTTTCTTTTCACTCTGGTCATCGTATTCTCCGTGCTGCTGGCTTCATCCACAAACGATGTGAATCTGGAGACAGAATCAGAACCTGAGTTGGTGAGTGTTTTGGAAATCAACGAAATCAAGCAAAAAAGCGACGCCTGTGTCTACGATTACGCTTTGCAAACAGGTTTCAAAAACTTACCCGTCCCCGCCTGGATCAACAGCTAGGAAGACGTGATGCCTAATACTTTGTGTCTGAGCAAATACGACATCAAAGTGGACCCTAAGGCAGACAACGAGGCCATTGCAAGCATGCTTCTTTTCAGCTTGACTTCAGGTTTCTCGGTTGATACTTGGGACACGGCCACTTTAAACAAGAGATTCGAGAATGTCAATTTGGATGGGATGATGAAAACGTTGTGGGAAACTGGGAACATGACAGAAGATCTGTTGGATGCATCTCCAGCAAAAGTCCAAAGAGAAGCGAAATCTTTGCGCTTCGATAGGAGACTTATTTTTAAAGCCAAACGCCCTTCGTGGATATGCGATATAAGGCATAGAGCAAGGGTGCTGGCCTTGAAAGATTTGAAACAAAGCTTGGAGTCACGGGGTAATATTGAATTGGCCTTGTCCCGTTCTGCCATTTGTCATACCAAAGATAGTTGGGTAGGGTGTGTGCTGTGGTCTGGCGGAGATAAACGCATAAAGACTAGGGTTGCTGCTTACGTCATTGACACAGGCGTTGACCACAAAAGAGACGATGAATGGTTGAGTTGTAGATCAAAGAAGGTTTTCAAAAGCTCACGCTGGAACTCGGGATGTCTCTCCAACAGACCCAATGGGTGTTGGGCATGATCTTTCGATTCGGTGGTTGTTCTGGCATTGCGGTAGTAGTATCTCGTCTAGGGATTTTGCTCGAGATAAGGCATTCTCTCGTAAAAACACGTGAACGCTTAAAAAAATCAGGCCCCTCCGGCGACCATATATCTGAATTGGAAGGCCATCTTTTGAGTAAATTCAAACTAACGCTCGCACACTATGTTGGAAAGCGGGCTGATCAAGTTCCTGAAGACCCCACCTTCTTATCTCTTTGATTTTCGGAAAAGAGCGAACTCTGTCCAGGGACACCTTTTCTGAGTGGAATTCAATCTGTGTGCCTGTGGGAAATCCCCACGGCGCCTCGTAGAGTACTCTAAGCGCCGAAGGTGTCATGTTTCGCTTCAACCTCCAACCTGCTTTCCTCATCCGCTAATAGACCGGCGCCACGCGATAGAAAGAGGGTGGAAAGGCGGCCCAGAAGTGCATCGTGGGCTCGGAACTTAGGGACCGCCTCGCTGCAGCTCGGAACTTCCGTTTTAGGATCCTTTGAGTCCCATTCACGTCACCTCCGCGTCCAGCTTCGCTCTTCATACTTTGAAAGCGTGCTGTCAATTGGAGAGTTCTTTGCAGCTCACAAAAAATGGCGCAACCAGAGTCTTTCCTGAACCGGACCTCGTTTCGGTCTTTTCGTACAAGCACCCGGCGGTTATCCCGCCCCATGCTTCGGCTGCACACAAGATACCCAATCCGCTGAAGTGGCAACAAGTGACCGTCACCAGCTTTGGAAATCCCGCACTCGCTGCCGATTCAAGCCCACGGGGCTTTCCCAGCTGCTAAAGAGGCTGCAAACTGTCATTTATCCCCCGCCTGAGATCTCCAAACATGGCGCTCGCTCATTCCGCTGGCCCCAAGGGGGCGGGCCCGACTTTTGGATGTGTACCTGTGGAATTGAAAAACAAAAGAAACAAAAGTGAACAAAAATAAACGTAAATACCTAGATGCACGCCGAAAACAAAAACGGCCCCTCCGAGCTTCAAGAAACGGAATGAGGGGATTCCCGCTGCCGAGCGTGTAATGTCCTCGGCCGTTTTTGCCGATTGGGACACACAAGACCTTGCAGCACAGAATTCTTCCGACCAAAAGCGTCCAGTTTGGAGGTCGCTAGCATCGCAATGACCGCGGTGTGCGTCGTGTAAAATGCATCTCAAAAGAGAAGTAGTGACGGTGATGTAAGAAGCAATCAAGGCTCATTCCATAGTGACACCCAGGCGCAGGGCGGTGCACTCATGATCTACTGTGAGCAACCTTCTCGCTGCAGATGCAGGGGTAAAAAGGTACCAGATCTTCTCTCCCCGATAACAATAGAAAGTAATAGAACAACAGGGAAGGAGACTGAGCAGGCTTTTGCACCAAGGTGGCCTTATATGCACGGCAAGTTGGCGATCGTTAGCCTAGAGTTGAAAGACAACAAGCACGCCTCTTGGGTCGTCTAAACGCCGAAGCCCAAAGTTCCCGAGATTCTCGGCGTTTCCTAAACCCCGAGTCCCCGAAACACCGAAAGCCGCAGTCTCGAGAATCGCCAGGGCCCTTATCTAGCACAGCGCCCCGTGGCGATGCACGGGTTCCTCTGATGTGACGAAGAGCCGCGGGCCCCACCTAGGGCGCCCAAAAAAGTCTCAAGGAAGCCTTCCACAGTCCCCCCTCTTCCCCCACATCCACACACCGAGTAGCAAAAAATCCAAGGCTCAGAACCCCGCGCTGAGTATGTATGAGAAAAAGCCTCCAGAACAAGCTCACCCATAGCAACGAGTAAGATACAGACACAAAGAAAAAGCACACAAAAAAACGTGGAGAAGGCGAGTTCAAGTGAGAGGTTCAGCCTGTTTCGGTGCGCAGCCAAGCCCTCGTGTCACACGCCTGCCTTGTCGTTTCCCTTCCTCTTATTTTTCCACTCCTCTTTTTTCCGTTCCCGTTTTTTCCTCGCCTCAGGTCCTGGACCCGGGGCCGAGCATTGTTCTTCGTGAGGCCCCTCCCCCACTTTTTTCTGCCCGCCCCATACTCTGTTCGCGCGCTGAAACTGCCAAATTCTGCGAGATAGTGAGAAAACGAGGCCCGGAACTCCACCGCCAGCAGAAGCTGCCCAAGCCGTTGTTCTCTGGTCTATCCCAGGCTCGGGGTCTGCTTTAACGGGGACCGTGTGCTTCTCAGCGAGCCCGCTTCTCCCCCTGCCTTCTGTTTCATCTAGGCATTTTTGCTTTTGCACCCTAGCAATCGTGTGGCCTTGTCACTGGAAAAACGCAGATAAGCCACGCTCAGGGCCAGGTTTGCTGCAGCAGCACATTCCTGTCGCTTATAAAGCGTGCGCATTCACGAGCACCCTCAGTCAACTTGGGCTACCGGTTTTCCTTTTTTCTTCTACTTTTCTTTCGCTCCAAGCCTCAGGCAGCAATCGCAACTCAATCGCTTAATTTTTTTTTTCTTTTTGCTTCCTTATTTATACTAGCCGGTATCTGCCAGAACACTTTGAACACCTTCCCAACACTTTTTGCCAAGACACTTTCACAGCCCTCTTGTTTTTTTAGGTCGCTGGCGCCCGATAATCTATTCATCCTTCGTTTTTGCTAGTCCCCGCAACTGACCTCCCGAGAAGAAAAAGAGCAGACAGGAAAAAGAACATGCCTCGCCGCTCATCCACTGCTCCATCGATCCCCGTGGTGGCCTCCATTGACATCGGGACCACGTCCGCCAGATGCATTCTTTTTGCGAAAAACGGAGCCGAAGTGGCCAAGCACCAGATCGAGTACTCGACGTCGGCGTCCGAGGCTCCCGCCGAGTCTCTGAACACGGACCAGTTCCGTAGAAGATCGTCGCTCGCCAGACACAACGAGCCCATCTTCACTGCTGAAGGTATCGCTATTCTGACGGGCGACCATGTGGAGATTGAGAACAATTCGGCGTCCGTAGGCCCCACTTTGCGCTTCCCTCAACCTGGGTGGGTCGAGTGCATGCCCGTGCACATTTTGGCGAATGCCGTGCAATGCTTGGTAGCGTGTTTGATCACGTTGCGGAAGATCAACCAGAACCCTGATATCAAGATCAAGTACAAGGTGAAATGTATCGGAATCGCCAATATGAGAGAAACCACTATTGTGTGGCACAAGAAAACGGGTCGCCCTTTGAGTAACGGTATCACCTGGACAGACACGAGAACGGCCGAGATTGTGCAGCACTTAGAGAACATGACCGACCAGGAAACCAAAGATAAGATGCGGGAAAAGACTGGCTTGCCGCTTCTGACGTACTTTTCAGCAGCTAAATTGCGTTGGCTCTTGGATAATGACGATACTATCAGGGAAGAATACGAAAAGGGCGAAAACTTGATGTTTGGAACCGTCGACACATGGCTTATTTACCACTTGACGAAAGAGCACACTTACGTGACGGATGTCACCAACGCCTCGAGGACGGCGTTCATGGACCTTGATTCCCGTGATTACGACGACGAATTGTTGGAGTTTTGGGGCATTGATAGAGAGAAAATCATGTTGCCGAAGATCGTGTCGTCATCCGAATTCTACGGCTCTTTCGTGGCCCCTAACCTTTCCAATTTGGGATTTCATAACCGTATTACTCAGGAAGCGTACGATATCCTCAAAACCATCTATAACGTGCCTATTTGCGGGTGTTTGGGTGACCAATCTGCGTCTCTCGTGGGCCAGTTGGCCGTGAAGCCCGGCTCAGCGAAGTGCACTTACGGAACCGGTTGTTTCCTTTTGTACAACACAGGCAAAAACAAATTGATTTCACAGAACGGAACTTTGACCACTTTAGGATTCTGGTTCCCTACACTAGAGGGCGATGATGGTGTCCCACATTTTGCATTAGAAGGCTCCATCGCCGTGGCAGGTTCCATCATTCAGTGGTTGCGTGATAATTTGAAACTCATCGCAGATGCTAAAGACATCGGGCCTTTAGCATCTCAGGTCGACAACTCCGGGGGAGTCTTGTTCATTCCGGCTTTCTCCGGTCTCTATGCCCCTTACTGGGATAGAGGAGCCCGTGGAACGATTTTCGGTATGACGCAATACACGTCTTCGTCCCACATTGCACGTGCTGCTTTAGAAGGTGTATGTTTTCAGGTGAGAGGTATATTGAGGGCTATGGCCGAAGATGCTGGCTGCTCGAAAGATTTCTTGGAAGAAGCATTGACCAATCAGAACGAAGCCAAGCCACTTTCCACGCTAGCAGTCGACGGAGGTATGTCTAAGGCGGATGAGATCTTGGGAATCCAGGCAGACATCTTGGGCCCATGTGTCACGGTCAAGAGAGCAGTGGTTGCTGAGTGCACGGCGTTGGGTGCGGCCATTGCAGCTGGCTTATCTTTTAAAGACAAAAATGAGCGTGTGTGGGAAAACTTTGACGAGGTTATAGAGGAAGTTTCCGGGAACGAAAGCGAGAAAAACGTTTTTAAGGCAACATTGCCTGATGCTGAGAGAAGGAAAAATTGGAGAAGATGGGAGAGGGGTGTGGAAAGGGCTAGAAACTGGACTGACGAGGAGTAGTCAGGCAATAACGCTACCAACATAGATAATAGACGCATCATTAGAACATTGAAATGTACGATAGCTAGACACCTCTTTCTTTTCAACGGTAGGGGGTGCAAGTAGCCTGTGAACTGAATTCCGGTTTCAGATCTGTGTTTCGTTAATTCTCCTTGTCCTCGTCCCTGTCGTCGACATCGTCGCTGTCATAGTCGTCAATGTCAATTGCAGATTGGTCCGAGGCGAACATTGCCTCTCCCTCACTAACATCTTCATCGCAATCATCGTCACTGAGAAGAACGGATCTGTCAATGGCGCTGATATCGCCCAAGTTATCGACGAGAAACGACGAGTCGGCAAGAAGACTGTCGCCGGATTCTTTTCTCGGAGAAAACGATGAAAAGAGGTTGCGGGCGAAGTCCGTCCCCCGTTTCGTGAACTCCTCGAGCTCGTTTTGCTGCTGGTCAATTTTGTCCCGGACCTCGCTCACAAACTTGTGGTTGAGCATGGCAGAAGCCTTTTTTCTGAGATCGTTGTTGGGCATGAGATTTGCGGGCGGCGTGAATATCGAGGAGGCTGTTTTTCTTATTGATGCGGCACCGGGGCTGGAAGCAGCACAGCTTTTCTGCTTCACGGCTGGCGGCTTGGGACCGAAGAAAGACGCCACGGAATCTCGCGTGGAGTCCAGATTCGGGCTGAAGATGGTGGACGCAGTCTTCTTGAGCAGAAGGGAATCGGGCCCGGTCTGGAAGAGCGTGCTGACCTTGCTCTTGATTGTTCTCACTTCAGAATTCGCCTTGGCGTACATGGAGTCCATGAAGCTTCCCTCCCCAATGTTCTTCTGGAGTTGGGCCTGGATCTCGAGGATCTCGAACTCAAGAACCTCTTTCTGTTTCTGGACCTCCATGAGCTTCGTTTGCTTCATGGCGTACCTGGAGAGAAGCTCGTTTCTTGAAAGCTCCTGTGTGCTTGGGCCGTCAGGCTCATTCGGATTTGGTCTCTCGGCTGTTCTTTCCACCGTTCTCTCGAACGCAAAAGGTGGTCTGAATGGAGAAGCCGCCCCGGGCTTTCTGTTTCCAAGGCTCCCCGTTTCCGGCGCCTGCCCTGTGATTTCTTTTTCACGCCGGTGTCCGTTCCTGCCCGGGGACCCGTCAAAGACACTCCTCGCTCTATGGAACGAGGATTTTCTCTCGAGCTCGGTGCCGTGAAGGTCTCTCAATTTGGATGGCTCGCTCCAACCAGCTTGCTTCTCGCCTGTGCTGTGTGGGTACGCTTTTTTCGGCGATAGGTTGAACTTGGCGAGCCCTGTAGATTCGGAGATGTTCCGGTTTCTTGGCGCTAGCACCTTCAGCTGACGGGGCTCCATTGTTGAACGGAGAACTCTGGTCACCGGAGCTGTGGTGGTGTTTGTCGTCCCCGATAGAGGTGGCTCATGCGACGCACATACCGAATCGGGAGGTATTGTCAACAAACGGAGTCTCCTTTTTTTCCTGTGCTTTGGGAAGCGAGAACTGCCAAGATCGAGCCATGTACTGAAACACGAAGCACACTCAGCTCCGAACGCAGAAGGGGGTTTCTTGCGGGATCAAGCTGGGCCTTCTCGCTTGAGACGGCTCCTCATCACGTCATCGCCGGTGCTCATCCTTCACCAGACGCCTTCTCGCAGAGAATTCGGTGGTATGCTGACGGAATCGCCGAGGCAGCTCGACCAGGCGCTCTCGAGCCGGGCCGGCACAGCTGGCCGCCTGCGGGCCCTCGAGGCGCCTCATCAGCTAGCGCTGTTTTCGCCAGAGATGAGTTTCGGGATGTGCTCTCTTCCCCTGGACAGTGCATCGCGCGCGCACCTGTGCTACAGTGCTAGTAAGTATTCCCAATATGATATTCTATAACTAACTAATATACACAATTTTCCCAAATTTAAACCTTTTGCAAGAACTCCTCGTTGGCGTAGTGGTAGTCGGTGACTTGCACCTTGAACTCGTCGGTGTCCTTGTTGTATTCAAGGATCTTGAGGGAGGTCAAGTCGTCAACGACAATGTCGGCGCCCGAATCCCTGACCTTCTCTGGGCCGTACGTGGAACAGATTCCAATGATCATGGCGCCAGCGTCTTTGCCGGCCTGGATACCAGCGGGAGCGTCCTCGAAAACGGCGATTTTCTTGGCCTCGTCTCCGTAGCCCAATGCTTTTCTGGCGTTTTGGTAGCCCATTGGGTGTGGCTTACCCTTGGTGACCTTCTCGGCGGTGATGAAGGTGTCTGGTCTCTCGATGTTCATCAACTTCAACCACTTCGTGGCCAATGGCAAGGTGCCGGAGGTGACGATGGCCCACCTCTGCAAGCCGTTTTCGGTCTGCTCCTTGGAGTGCTTGTCGAAGGACTTCACAAGCTCGACGGCACCGGGAATTGGCTTGGCGTGGTGGCCAAAGGTGTCTGGAATGGCGCCTTCCCAGGCGGTGACTTGTTCCTCAATGGCGTCCTCTGGGGACCACTTGGCAATGACGTCGAAGGTTCTGCACCCGTGCGAGGTTCTGATAATTTCCTCAGGTTTCACGTGTGGTCTGGTCTTTCCGAAGTCTCTCCAGAACTCGGAGATGGCACCGGTGGAGTTGACCAAGGTACCGTCGCAGTCAAAGAGGGCGGCGTGGATGTTGAAGACGGCCGGTTGTTTCTCGATAGTCATGGTGTTGGTATGCAAATGGATGTGGTTGAATGAAAGAGGAAAATTTGGTAGGGGAAGGGAGAAAATGGGCGTCTTTATATAGATTTTGCCGTTTCATAGATATTATTGTGCTTTTTCACACTTACCTGCACACGCTGAACTCGTGCAGCGGCTTAGCGATGTTTTGCGTTCACATTACTTTTTCGTGCCCGTACTGAGGGTTCCTCTGGCTGTGTATCCTGCACAATGCTGCCTAGGTTGCTCGTTTCTTTTTTCTTCGAGCACTCTCTGTTAAGTTCTTCATGCTCTTACATAGTCCCGCACACAGCACATTGAAACTGTATGATCGGCCCATTCTGCCGTCACACAATAGCTTTATTTTTCTTTTTTCTGCTCCAAGTCCGCGTTTAGAATCTCGCTTGACTCGTTCTTCAGCTTTCTGGACACAGGCCCTTTTCAGGATTGCTTTCCACCCAACGCACATGGCGCCAATTCACGAGCCGGGGTTGCCGGGACCGCCCTCTGGTGAAAGAGCTTACGCCAGGAGCCAGGGCATACGTCATGATGACGTTTAGCATGAGATAGGACCAGTGAAGGAGAAGAAAATACGTCATAGTCTGCAGTATTGGGCAAATCTAGATTGCTCAGAAAGGAAGCGAGAGCAGAAAAAATCACCGTGTATGCAGGACGAGAGAGAAAATGAACGTATTTTCACGATAATCCTGTACCTGGGAGCGACTGTGTCTCGATAACAAGCTCGAGCTAGTGGATTGATGTCATATTGCTTTTCAGACCTGCACAGACTAATTTCTTTTTCACTGGGCCATTATTGGCTGCGGCACGTGCTGCCTCGGGCAAATGAGGTCCACGGACCTTCTAGCAGCGGGCCCGCGTGGCCCAAAAACAAACGCCAAGGGATTCTGTCTGCAGACCAACTTACGAATGCCTGTTTGCCTGGGTCTCTGAGGAAGCGCAGGACTCGTTGGGGCACGAGCGGTGCACCCCGGGCTGGTCTGGTGGGGGCCAGGAACGGTGAAACCTGTTCTTGTGTGCAGGACGACCTAATAGAAAAAGGAAAGAGAGACGAACAAGCCGGCCTGCTGCTAGAGTAGAAGCCGGAGTGTGGCAGCGGAACGGGACCCTGGGAAGCTGATCAGCAGAGAGGCACGTGTTGTTACGAGCTGGGCATCAGTTTCGCTGGCGTGCGACGTATCAGCATCCGGATGCGGTAATTGCAGCTTTCGGAGTTGTGTACCGAAGAGTGTGGGTCTGTGAGCTTGGTCCCGTTCCTTGGTGCTCCTCGTGTTGACTCAGGAGACTGGGTCAAACCTTCAGCCCTGCCCCCGAAACGATCTTGGCCGAACAGCAAGGGAGTTGGTGAGCTGAGGGGAAAAAGCTGTGCGCCAGGAAAAGTCGTCAGCCAGGTCAATTGGCAATTTGAGCGTCCCGTGCTGTCCATTCCGGGTCTCTGCCAGGCATGTAGCTGAAATGAAAGAGGGACGTGCTGAAGACTGCCAGTGGAGTTCCCTTGATTATGTAGGGCCATCGCGCTCGGAGCCTGTGGTGGAGGACGGGGCAGGCCTCTACTCATGGGTGGAATGTCGGTCCCACGACAGCGGGAAAAAGGGAGATTGATGAGAAGCGGGGAACGCGCGAGATTTCCTTGGCCTTGAAACAAACACGAGAAGAAAAAAAAAAAAGCAAAGCCGTTCGTCGGTGGCCGATCTCTGCCCCACAAAACCGTGTCCACGGGGTCCACCGGGCTCCACTGGCAGTGTCGCGCGCACCCACACTCCCGTCTGGAGGCTGGTCTGCATCACCACGAGAACCACCCGGCCAGAACTGCCTCTGACACTCGAAACCTCTCCTCATGTCTTGTGAGAACGAACACCTCCACAGCCACGGCAACCACGATCACGGCAGCCACGATCACGGCGACCACGTACCTCCCGAAGAAACGGTCTCGGCGCAGCTGCTCAACCTGAAGATCAATCTCTTTCAGGTCACGGCACTCAACTTGGCCAATCCGCCAGAAGAGCTCTCCGAATTGTTCAAGCCGGCAGACTTGCGGTTTCAGCTCAAGCCGATCATCAAATCCGACGCAGACGAGCAGCTCATCTTGCACATTCCGTTCTTGAATGGCAGTGTGAAATTGCACAGCGTCATTCTTCGCACGAACGGCGACAAGTACTGTCCCCGCACAATCAAGCTATGGAAGAACAAGCGTGATATCGATTTCGACAACGTGAACGAAACGAGCCCGGCTTTCACGTTGTCACACCCGCACGTGGGCGTTCCGTATAACGACGAGGCCGACGGTGGCGACGATGTGCCCGACACACTCGAGTCCACAGCAGATTTCGTCGAGCACCATGTCCCTCGGCACGTATTCACGGGCGTGCACACGTTGACGATGTTTGTGGAGACCATTCATGGCGACGAGGAACAATGTCATTTGCATTCAGTGGAGTTGCGGGGCGAATTCACCGAGCTCACAAGAGACCCCGTGATCACCATCTACGAGCTGGCAGCGAACCCCGCAGACCACAAACGTGTTGAAGAGGCAATGGCGCTGATGAAGTACTGAGGAAGCGAGTCTTCTGAACGGCCACTCTCGGGACACAAGCACGCTTGCTTCTCGATGGTCTTTCAACAGTCCGTGGCCAGGTGCCACTCTACGCGTCCATTTTTAATAGCGGGCCGCTGAGTAAAAATTTGACCACACAATCTGCTTCGGCGTTCGTTTTGGCGTTCAAGAACCGGGCGTCAAAAAGCACTAAACCTCAGCTGAAAACTGGTCACTTCTTTGTAGAATGGAAGGGTCGACACAGGGGATACAACAGCCAGGTTGGAACTTTTTGTTTGGAGCGAAGACAGAGGGATTCCAAAGAGAATCGTACGGAACAAGACCGACAGGCCGACTTCTGGTTCCGGCCTGCTCAACTGTCCATCGTGTTGTCTTTCTTGTAGCAGGGGAAATTAGCCCCAGAAGGCTGTATAAGCGCATACTTCGTGCCCACCTGGCTTTCGCGGCAACGTCCATTCGCAAGCCGGCTCAAAAGCACACTCTGAACACCACTCAATTTTCGCTTAGCGGGATCAACGGGGTTCTTTTGGCTCTAATGATTCGCCGGACTTCTTGAGTCTGTGTTGGTGTTCGATTCGTGTTGATCACGTTGTCTTCGCCAATCACGAGTGTGGCTCCAGTGAGGGCAGAATGGGCGCCGCAGCCAAGAGAGCCTCAATCAAAGGAGCGTGCGTAGAGCGCGCTCATGGGAGCGATCCCAAAGGCGCATGATCAGGAAGCATTCACAGTAAGTGGAAAGAAAACAAACAAAAGGAAACCATCGAACTACCGTGAACAGCCGCGAAACAAAACACAGGTCAGAAAGGACGCCCCAACTCATTTCCCAACTCATTTCCCCTCCCCCGCTCTTTTTCTCGGTCTGCCAGTTTCCTCCTCTCCCCTCCAGGAACCTCTGTCCTTCCTCGCGCATGCCCTCACAGACATTCCGCACAACGTCAGGTGAGGCGGGCCCTCGGACTTCAATCCTCCACAATGGCCGCGAAACATATAAAAGGTGAGCACGGACCTGCCGAAAAAAAAGCCTGGTGTTTGCTAGTCAACACTGTTAGTTACACCACGCACTTACTAGTAGTCCCAGAAAAACAGAGAAAATATGCCTAAGCTTGTTTTGGTTAGACACGGTCAATCCGAATGGAACGAGAAGAACTTGTTCACTGGATGGGTGGACGTCCGTTTGTCCGAGATCGGCCGCAAGGAAGCCAACAAGGCCGGCGAATTGATCAAGGAAGCAGGAATCACCGTTGACATCTTGCACACTTCGAAGTTGTCCAGAGCCATCCAAACCGCCAACTTGGCCTTGGAGGCTGCTGATCAATTGTACGTTCCTGTCAAGAGATCCTGGAGATTGAACGAAAGACACTACGGTGCCTTGCAAGGTAAGGACAAGGCTCAGACTTTGGAGCAGTACGGTAAGGAGAAATTCCAGATCTGGAGAAGATCTTTCGATGTGCCACCTCCAGTAATCGAGAGCGAGTCCGAGTTTTCCCAAGTTGGCGACGCTCGTTACAGAGAACTCGACCCAGCTGTGATCCCACAAACGGAGTCTTTGAAGTTGGTCATCGACAGAATGTTGCCATACTACCAAGACGAGATTGCCTCTGACTTGTTGCTGGGCAAGACCGTTCTCGTTGCCGCCCACGGTAACTCCTTGAGAGGTTTGGTCAAGCACTTGGACAACATCTCCGATGAGGAAATCGCCGGCTTGAACATCCCAACCGGTATCCCATTGGTCTACGAATTGGATGCCCAATTGAAGCCAACCAAGCCCGCTTACTACTTGGACCCAGAGGCTGCTGCTGCCGGTGCTGCTGCCGTCGCTGCTCAAGGCTCTAAATAGATGCTTCGTACACTCGAGCAATACACTGTAATACAATGAATTTCATTTTTTCCAGCTCACTTTGCCAGCCTTGATCCATTCTCTCCCCCGGCCAACTCCCCAGCTGTATGACCGACCCATGTCTGATGTCTTCTTGTGGAACTAGAAATTCCACTCATCATTGATATGTGAACGTCACGTGATGTTATGGGTCTGAGAGCGTCAGAGCAAGATGTCCCACCGCCCCTTTCGAAAAAAAGGGTAGGAAAACTGGCGGTTTCTGGTCATCTAACGGCGCTACCAGAGAAGCAGGCCCCGAATCCACTTTCCCCCATTCAGAGTCCCGAAACCAGATTATAGATTTTTCACAATTGGGTCGATATTGTCCTGCATGCAGCCACGATTTTTCTCTCATTTTGAAAGCACCCTATTCCATCTGAGCCTACATCACAACTAAGGCAAACAAGACATCCCCCATTTCCTCCCCCACTACCACAATGTTCGGGTCCAATAGCAACAGTCTGGGACCTCAAGGGTTCAATTTTGCGAACTCGGGCAATTCCGGTTCCCAGGCGTCGCCCTTCGGCCAGTCAGCAAGCAATGCTCTGGGCTCCTTTAGTGGTTCTTTTGGCACGAGCCAGGATACAAGCCTGGCGGCAAAACCAGCCTTCGGTCTCGCTGCAAACACAAACTCAGCAGCAAATCCGTCCCCGTTTGGCAGTAGCAACACTGCCGCTGCTCCATCTCCCTTTGGCGCTCCTTCTACCACGACAGGTTCTGGGATGGGCGCCTTTGGCTCGTCGGGCTCTGCTACTACTCCTCTGCCTTTCGGCGCCGCCGCCGCAAACACCCAGAATGGCACACAAGGTGGTCTGAGTCTTTTCGGCAGCAAGCCGGCACCAGCGGCTCCAGGAACCACGCCAGCGTTTGGTCTCTCAGGCTCAACTACTTCTCAAAACGGACAATCGGGTTCTGGTATGTTTGGCAATAATGCCACCGTCAAACCGGCTGCCTTTGGTAGCTCTGGCCAGACTAATACCACTTCTTTTATTGGTGGATTGGCAAACTCACAGACGGCGAGCGCCCAACCCACCAGCAATACTCCGGCCTTGGGCAATGCCTCTGGTGGCTTGTTTGGTGCCTCATCCGGCACTTCGACACCCACTTTCGGCGCTTCTGGTACGTCTGGCGCATCCGGTGCGTCTGGCGTTACTGACAACAATAAGCCTTTCGGCTCGACCGCTCCTTCGTTTTCTTTTCCTCAAAAGGACACCGCTGCTGCTTCTTCTCTGTCTCTCTTTGGTGCTCAGGCGCCTGGTACTACTGGCGGCAAAGTTTCGGGTCTCTTTGGTGCTAAACCGGCCGAAAGTAAGCCATCACTTTTTGGAGGTGACTCTGGAGCCTCTAACACTTCTTCACTCTTTGGCAGTAAGCCAGCGGAGTCCAAGACTGGCGAAACACCGTCTCTAGCCTTTGGATCACAGCCAGCAAGTAAACCCGGGACTCCATCACTTTCGTTCGGAGCCAAACCAGCCGAGGGGACCAATGCTAAAGCTCCTACTTTATCGTTTGGGGCTAAGTCTGATGAGAAGAAGGACGACAAGACTCCTGCTTTTTCATTCGGCACCAAATCTGACGAAAAGAAGGATGACAAGACTCCCGCATTCGCATTTGGTGCAAAATCTGATGACAAAAATCAGGGTGACAATAAAGCGTTTTCTTTTGGGACAAAACCAACCGAACATCATGACGCAGATTCCCTGAAAAAAGCTCCCGCATTCTCATTTAGCGCCAAGGCTGATGACAAAAGCCAGAGTGCTAAATCCGCTTTTTCTTTCGGAACAAAGCCAGCTGAGAACAAGGACGCGGAAGTTTCAACCAAAGCCCCTGCTTTTTCACTTGGTGCCAAACCTGATGACAAAAATCAGGGTGATAAGCCAACTTTTTCTTTCAGTGCAAAGCCCGCTGAGAAGAAAGACTCAGATGCTTCTTCGAAAGCACCTGCATTCTCCTTTGGGTCCAAATCTGCCGAGAAGAAAGATGACAAAGCCCCAGGGTTTTCTTTTGGGGCCAAAACTGAAGAAAAGAAAGACGAAAAAGCCACTGGAATTTCCTTTGGTGCAAAGCCCGAGGAGAAGAAAGAGGAGAGACCCTCGGGTCTCTCTTTCGGTTCCAAAGCGCCAGAAAAGACGGATGATCAACTGGGTCAAGTTGGGCAACAAAGTAAGAATGTTCCAAACTTAAAGCCTACCGAAGTGAAACCCATTCCCGTATCTTTGGACAACAAAACAATGGATGACTTGGTGATGAAGTGGTCCAAACAGTTAAGTACCACTAGTGGCATTTTTGACAACTTCACTGAAAAGGTCAAAGATTGGGACTCAAAACTCGCCAGAAGTGGGGACGAAATCACTAAATTGCACAATGATTCAATGGAAGTCGACGTTTTGCATCAAAGAATCGACCAACAATTGGTGTTCGTCGAAGGACAACAAGATGAACTCGACAGAATCTTAGATAACTACGAGCAGCAGGCGGAAGTTTTGTTGAATAACATAGAGACGAACAACGCCGAAAACGCGTTGGTGCCGAGCGGAGGAAATTCCTCGTCGTCCTCATCCGATATCACAGACGGGCTACGTGCAAAGGCATATCACAACGCGAAGTTGTTAGATGAGAGGTTAGACTCTTTGGGAAGCAACTTGGAAACGTTGGTGGGAGAGATTAATTCAGTCAGCGATGTTTTCAACAAGTCGTTGCTAGAGAACATAACGGGGCAAAATGGAAGATCGAGCGAGAGCTCGTTGGAAGAGATTGTTAAGTTGTTGAATTATCACTTGGACAACTTGAAGTACATCGAGAGTACGAAAGACGTGCTAGAGGAGAAATTAGCGCAAGTGAAGAGCCAGAGAAAACTTCGTTGAGGGGAAATAGAGGTTCACGGCGAACAAAACTAGGAAATTTTATCGATGAAAACAACCAGGTATGTTAAATGCGTCTCAAATGTTCTCGGGCCCGATGGCTGACGGGCCTGCAAATTATGGTATGTACAAGCACCGTAGGCTCTGCATGATCTCACTAATTGGCTCGCTCTCCGACCTTTCTGTTGGTCATTGGCACTTTAACCCAGCCCTTTCTTCAGGCGTCATGGTGAAATGGCAAGCTGTTTCTGGCGATTGGTGTATTAGCGCTTTACTAAATTGACAGGTGTGACAAGTCAAATTGGAGCAGACTGCTTGTGGACGATCAAGCCAAAAAAAAAATCATGAGACGCTAGTTTTTTGGCCCAGCAGACTGGCAGAAAATCGCACATGAAAGTGAGACGCGGTGCGGCTCAACCCCAACTTCTCCGCCAAAATTCTCCACAGTTTATGCCATTCCAGATAAAGGCCAAAAAGAAAAAAAAGAACCCCGGCTGTTTTTCCTCCAGAGTTCGCCGGATTTCTTGAGTCGGCCAAATTTCAACGCCCATCACCTGACCAGGAAGAAAGAAGAACAGGAAGGAAATCTCGGAAATTCCCCGACAAACCCCAACAGCCCCCAACTACAGTCTCGTCATGTCGTCTCCTATTTTCATGGTTCTCAAGCTACTCCGGGACCCGGAAATCTCCAATAAGGTGATCTTGCAATTTGCGTTCCGCCAGGTGAAAGCCATTGGGTATGCCAAGGTTCTTGCCGCGTTGCTTGGGGCATTGATGGTGGCGGTGTCGTCTTTCATCAAGATCCCACAGATCAAAAAGATCGTCGCCCCGGCGAAGGCCACGCAGAGAGCAGAGTTGGCGCAGGGCCTCTCCGTGGACTCAGTGCGTTTGGAGACTTTGGCGCAGTTCATCCACGTGACTTACAACCAGCAACAGAGAAACGCCTTTGTCAACTACGGAGAGTCTCTATTGTTGGGCTTGCAGAATGCGGTGCTTCTCTTGGTTCTTGAGTACTACCGCTTGAGGAGGAACGTCGCCACGTTCTCCGTGCACCCGGATGAGGAGCAAAGCAAAGAATGCTTGCGGAGGCTCGTCAAGCCTGCGCTCTCCATTTTGGGCGTTTTGGTGTTTGTCACCAGAATAGCCCCTCCAAAATTGATCCTGGCTTTACAGGTCGTGAGCATTCCCATTGCCATTGCGGCGAAGATCCCGCAGATCAAGCGGAACTCTGCGTTGCGCTCGACAGCCCACTTGTCGGAAATCACAGTCGGCGCCAACGTGATTGGCTCGTTGATCCGTGTCTTCACCACGGTTTCCGGCTTCAAGCGAGGCCGGTCCAGAGACGCGGTTTTGCTTGCGGGGTACCTGACATCGTTCGCCTTGAACGCGGTGCTTGCATCCCAAATCCACCGATACCGCAAGGAGAAAGCAGAGTAGTTGACAAAGCCTGCTTGAGAAAGACGAGGAAGCCTCGTGCACCGCATCACCTTGGGAACCCAGATTCGGGTGCGGAAGACACCACAAGCCGATTGAGCAGAACAATACATGAACAGGTCGCGAAAGAACTACGGACATAATTCGGGTAAGAAATTGACAGTATTTGAGCAACAAAAGTTTGACACTATTTGAGTAACATGAACGTGACACTACTCGGTCACGCTCTTTGCACGATCTCCTAGTAGGCCGTAGATCCCAGAGGTTCCTGGCTGAGCCTGCCTGAGCTGTCGAGGCCCTGTCCTGCGTAGAGCCTGGGGAAGTCTCGCTAGCTACCGGTAGCGGGCCCTCTGACACCGGAATGTTCCAGATACAGACCCGGCGTGGCAGATGCTTTGTCGAAACCTTGGCAAAAGTTGACTCTGTTTTCCCATCTCACGTCGTCACGAACAGATGCCATCGGGCGTTTCGGGATTTCCCCCCGATTTTTGTTTCCGGCCGGGTGAGTGTTTTTGGGGCTAGTGGCCCTGGAAGTATTGCGCGAATTAGCACTGCTGATTGCGAAACAGGACCAACGTTGAAAGGCGACGGGAAAAATCCAAAATACCCCGAAACTAGGAAAATTAAAACTTTATAACTTCTAGGCCAGATGGCTCAAACCAGCTTTCCTTTTCCTGACACATTGGTCGGCGTGGCGTCCTTTTCCGTACAGCTCATTGGTTTCAAGTGTGCTCTTCTCGGCACCGGCCACGAAGCCAGGCGCACGATCGTGCCCGCACCTGCAAGGAAGAGGTGCAAAGTTCTCGTGGGCAAGAACTCTGGAGCTTCCGGGCGCAGCAGAAGAATGAAGACTGGGCTAGTCTGAGCTATTCAACGAACAAGGAGGCTCGGCAGGCTTCAGCTTCCGTCCCCCACCAAGTAGACGGAACCACGTCGATGCAGACCTGCATACAAGCCGCTCAGAACAGAAAGAGCCGGAGCTCAACCACCTCTTGCCCTTACTGCGAGCAAGTTTGGGGAGTGTTCTGGTGCTTCCGCTGAGTAGCAGCCCACGCTGCCTCCGTGAAAGAGCTTTTGCGTTTGCCACTTTCGAAACGGAGAGAGCACGAGACGGCAAAAAACGTCTTGCGCAGGCGAGCGGGCCCCGAGCAGCGTCTTTGTAAAGTGGGCGCCAAAGCTCCCACACCAGCGTCTTTTTTGAAAAACCTCTCGTGGTCTGGGCGTTCCAGTAGACCTCCAGCCCGTGAAAGCCAATCAGTCCAAAGCCGGGCTGTTTTGTTCGGCGCTGAATTCCGCTCAAACTGTGAGAGCACTTAGTATGCAAAACGCCCTGCTTGACAGGCAGAAGTACAGACGTCAGGTTGGGAAAAAGCAAGCGCCCGAAAGAAACTCGGGCTCAAAACTGCACTCCAGCACTCCCCTCCTCGCCGGCAAAGATATTGGAGAGAAAAAACCGACTTACAGCCCTGTACTGCTGGCCAGCACCGACGGAGGCAAGCTTCCCTTGGCCACCCATATGCCTCACTGTATCAGGCAGAGGGGCCAATCCCCGGAAAAGCGATCAGAGCACCGAGCCAGTATTCCACCAGAGAAACGCAAACAAAAAGGAAACGCTAAGAAAAACAAGGAGAGGAAAAACAAGAAATCAGTGGGCCCAAACACTTTTCCCGCCCTGGCTTCCATGAAACTTCTCCCCGTCATCGGAGAGACTCCCCGACCGACGCATCGCAGCTGCCAAATTGTCGCAGTCCGCGATATGGCCCGGCACCCACGGCTCCTCTCTCCAACTCTCTTTCGCCCGTTTTTTCTGTGCCCCTACCCCACCTCCGTCCACAGAAATCAACCGAAGTAAAACACCCAGAAATGCCACCGCATCAGGCCAAGTATCTCCCTGAGTCGTCGACTGAGATCTCGTCGGTTTTGCAGGGCGGGTACAATCACCCGTTGGCACGTGAATGGCAGAGCGAGAGACAACTCGCGAAGTCTATGTTCATCTTCCCGCTCTTCGTCTCGGACATCGATGACGAGGAAATTGAGATGCCGTCTTTGCCCCGAATCAAAAGACTCGGTATCGATAAGTTGTTGCAGTACGTGAAGCCGCTCGTCGAGAAAGGATTGAGGGCGGTTATCTTGTTCGGGGTGATTTTGAAAGAAGGGGGCAAAGACGAGGTGGGCACCAATGCAGACGATCCCAATGGGCCGGTGATCCGGGCGATCAAGTTGCTCAAGAGGCATTTCCCTCTGCTCTACATCATGTGCGACGTTTGTCTCTGTGAATACACGAACCATGGCCACTGTGGCATTTTGCATGAAGACGGCACTTTGAAAAGAGAGCAGTCTGTCTTGAGAATCGGTGCTGTTGCCGTCAGCTACGCGAAGGCTGGCGCAAATTGCGTGGCTCCTTCAGACATGATGGACGGCCGCATTCGGGAGATCAAGCGGGGGCTTATCGATGCCCAGCTTGAGAACAAAGTTCTCGTCATGAGCTACTCTGCGAAGTTTTCTGGGTCCTTGTATGGGCCTTTCAGAGACATTGCCGGAAGCGTGCCTAGCCATGGCGATAGGAAACTGTACCAATTGCCCAATGGAGGCTCTGGTTTGGCAAGAAGAGCGTTGCTCAGGGACATAGATGAAGGTGCAGATGCATTCATCGTGAAGCCCTCTACTTTCTACCTCGATGTCGTCAACGAGGCTTCAAAGATCTGTAAGGACTTCCCACTCTGTGTATATCAAGTGAGCGGTGAGTACGCTATGTTGCATGCGGCCGCTGAGAAGGGAGTCGTTGACTTGAAGGCAATAGCGTTTGAGTCTCACCACGGGTTCTTGAGAGCCGGTGCTCGCTTGATCATTTCATACTTCACGCCAGAGTTCTTAGACTGGTTGGACTTGTGAATTTACTATGTATATAGGTATCTATTTAACGGCAACAAAGCCCTTTTAATCGAACATTACTGGAAAGAAGTAAAGCTGAGTATTGATGGTGGCAGTGACGATAGCAGTGATGGAGACAGTGACCGTGTTTGCGCTTCGAAGGCATTGGCTTCTTATCTCTTAATTCATTTTGCCCAAATCAGGCGAGCCTCTAAGCTTTGGACATGTAGTCACACAAGCTGAACATATAGTGTGAGCCGGAATCGTTATAAAAGAATTCCACCACAAATCCCTCAGATCTGATCAAGCGGCGATTGGCTCGTTTGCCTGCTTGGTTCCTTGTTCCTCTTCCTCGGCCCCTGATGTTTGCGGGTCTTCTGTATTCTCTGGCGCCGTTGACGGAACTTCAGGCAAGCGGAGAGCAGCCTCGTCGTTGGGTAGCTCAGTGTCAATTCTTGCCGTCTTGTGTTTGCCGGTGACTTCCAATTCTAGAGCCTCTAGTTCATCATCGACCTCGTGCTCTTCAGTGTTCGTCAAGCCCGAACCCAAAATGCCCAGAACCTCGGCGACTTTAATTCTCTCCTCCTCCAAGTCGTCCATGACTTTATCGATCTTTTCCACACTCATTTCCGAGTTGAGCTTCTTCAAGACTTCGTTCCCCTGGCTGAGCCCGTAAAGCACATCTTTCTCAATCAATTTGAACTCGATTGTGCCAATGAGGCTTTCCAAGTTTTCTAGCTGCTCGTAGGTGCTCTTGATGATACTTTGCTGCTGTTTTTTCAGGCGCAAGTACACTTTCGCTTTATCTGTTTTTCCCTCTTGCACGGCCTGTTTTGCCAACGCAGTCTGCCGATCTATGACGACATTGATGCGTTTCAGATACTGCTTGAGGTTGTCTCGCTGTCTCTTTAATTGGAATATGGCTTTGTCCTGCGCTGTGATTTTCGGCTGTGACGGCTGGTTGCCCATCTTTTTTGTGGGGGAGCTTGACGGGGTTTTTGGTATTAGTGATTAGTCTTTGGGATCTGATTTTCTCGCACGTGACCGATAAGACGTCTCTGGCGGTGGTGGTGGTGGTGGTGGTAATGGCAATGTGCAAGATCGCAGCCAGCAGCGCGGTGCAAGATTCGCCAGGACCTCGAGGGCAGAAGACACGAATTGAGCCCACACCCCCGAAACTCTTCAGCATGCGTAACTTGATTGAAATTTGGATTGAGGCGTGCTCTGCGATTCCAGCCTTGTGGTCTTCTCTTTGCCCGTGGATGCACGAATTGGCGAGTCTTCGATTTTGCACTGTGTATTGCACCCGGGTGCAGTGCCGCCAGTCTGTTGTGAGGCGCCACTTACCGCTTGTCAGTCGGAGTGCTGCGTGGACAGGGATGGCCCGTTCGAGAAGCAAGAGAAACAGGAAAAAGAGTCAGCTGCCAAAAAATTGCTTTTGAAGCGTTAGTGTAAAAAGGGACGATTGGCCAGGTTTCTTGATCTCGAAATAGAGAAAAGCGCCGCTTAGCCAGGGGCCCCCGCTTAGGGTCAAATCCAGACAAAGCACAAAAGCTTCAGGTTTGAATGTGAGGAGGAACCGGAAGAGTTGGACACTATGCTATTCGCCTTGTATGATCAGATCGATTTGCCGACCATGGCGTCTTTGAGAGGCCAACGAAGCGGAGCAAAATCACACACAGGTATTGGAATTGGGTAAGTTGATGAGACATGGTGTAATGGAAATACTCATTCACGGAAATCACCTGATGCTTTAAAATGTGAGTGTCTGAAGCAGTTCTAGGACTCACAACCGCCGCGTGCCTATTTGTGGAGTGAGTGGTGGCGGATGTGCCAAGTCGTCCGTGACGATTGCTTGCAAAATATCGCATTACAAGTTGTACGACATCAAGGCCAATGGAGCAGTGGCCTGGAATCTGAGTAGCCCGGACCTGCAACCAGACGATGGCACGTACGCTTTAAAACTATTGACATACTTTTTGAAAAGGCGAGTAAGCCCCGAGAGAGATCAGGGAAGGCCTGCTTCAACCGCAGTCATGACGGGCATCCAAAGATCTGAGAAGGCCTTGTGCTATAATTTGGGCTTTTACATGAGTTCTCGTGCGACATGCTTGCTGCCCATAACCATACCCATCAGCCAGACGAACAGGAGAAAACGCATGAACAAGCGATGAAGCCAGTCGTCGCTGGCCTCTTATCCTGTTTCATAACCTCGCTTCTCTTTTTTTGGGCTTCAATTTCTACCCTTTTACAATTGTGTGATTTTGAAAACCCTGCTGTTGTAGCCATGGTGTCGCAGATGCTTGGCACACTGCTGAGCCCTGAGGAAGACAGATACTCAGGTCCAAACACACCGAGCAAATGTCTCCAAAACAACATGGAGAACGCTGAAAAGAAATGCCAAATAAGAGAAGGCTAGCAAATGCCCAAATGTACCAGAGATGGTTGGCTGATTGTCTCCAAATTCCGTCTCCCACAATCCCACCAAACCCAAATTTGGCCTCGACATGGCTCCGACATTTCCTCGCTCCCCTCACAGGAACTCTTCCGGCCCTGCAGGAAAACCATTTGCAATCACCCTTCCTAATTTGGGAAGGAAATCAACACGGTGAGCTTCCGCACCCATCTATTTGTACTTAGCCACCAGGGCTCACGAAGACATGGTGGCCGCAAGAGAAGTCTCATTCCACGTAGAGAATCGGGTTGCTTTGGACCAGGCCCAAATAAAAAAAAAGACAGAAAGAGTGAGAACACCACTTTAGTTCGCAAACAAGAGGAAAACAAAAAAAAAAAAGAAGTTTCGAAACAAAGGAATCTTAGTTAAAGAGGGGAGAGAAGACCAAGGCTACCAAGAACTCTATTTTCGGAGCAAGGCTATTGTGATCTCCAGTTCAAGAAAGACAACCGTGTTTTCTGAGCTCATAAACAAGAACAACCCAAATTCCTTCTTCACCATAAACTCCACACTAGCACTAAACCTTCTTGCTTTCTTTACTTTTCACACTGCCCGAGTCATAACACCAATTCCTGATATAAAAGCAGGGGCCAAAAGAGGTTGTTCCAGCAAACATACATTTTCCTTCGGTCAGGTTCATTCTATCCATTTCAAATTTTTGAGACACCCGAATTGATCTCATCAAGCACACCAAGCATACGTTGAAGCAAAGCACCAGTTAAAACCACATTCCATTGAAATCTTAGAAGCCTTTCTTTTCAAACGTCACGGATCAAAAATCCATCACTATGTCCACGACACTAGGGTCTCCGCCAAAACACTCAAAGACTCCCTTCCATGACTCCACAACCTCAGCAGTGACTTTGGACAACTCAAGGCTGGCCAACCCAAGCAAAAGAACACTTGAAACGGTGCTGCCGCCACGGAAAAGAGTAGCCATGCCGAAGAGACTGCCACCGTTTCTTCAGCAGCTGCTGCTGCGGTCGAAGTCCTCGCTAGCCGAGTTTGCCAGGCCAAAACTCTTACAGATGCCGTCTTCTACAACACTGGCTCGCATGTCAATGTCTCCGCCCAAACCAGGGAAACTTCGCCGCTCAACGTCTCTTCTCACGCAACAGGAAGTCTCTACTTCCGACCGGTTTATTCCCAGCCATAAGAACCTTACTCCTGGCAAGCTCACTGCTGCTACTGAGAGGCCTCACCCGAATGCCCTGCCGCAGACTCATATAAAAGCCCAGACTTGTAAAATTTACCAGCATCACGTTGCTGAAGCCTGTGGCCTTGACGTCAATTCCCGTATCTTGTCTTATAGGCCCTTGCCTCCTGAAAGAAGCAAGCCGTTGAATTTATTCAGCCACATAGCCCAAGGCTCTCTATCGAGACCTCTGCAGTCTGCAGTGTCCAAGTCTCTACGCCCATCTTTAGCTTCTGAAAGAGCCAAGAAGATCCCCACCGCTCCAGACCGTGTACTAGACGCCCCAAACATTGTCGACGATTTCTACTTGAATCTCGTGTCCTGGTCCCTGACAAATTTGATCGTGATTGGTCTTGAGGATGCAGTATACGTATGGAATGCATCTACTGGGTCTGTGGGTTTACTTTGTGAAACGCCAGGCAGTTTGATCACGTCGCTTTGCTGGTCTGATGACGGCTCTTATATTTCAATTGGCAAAGACGATGGCTCGATCGAGATCTGGGACATCGAAACAAACTCCCGCTTGCGAACGCTCTCCACGGGATCCACGGGTAGAATTGCCTCTCACTGCTGGCTGCTGCATTTGTTGACTTCGGGCTCAAAAGAGGGGACGATTTTCCACAGCGACGTTCGAGTGTCGTCTCATCTTGTGGGGAAGCGTGAGAATACCCACGCGGCGGAAGTTTGCGGTATCGAATACCGAGCTGATGGACAACTATTTGCCAGCGGAGGAAACGATAATGTTGTGGCGATATGGGACGCGAGAAACATGAATGGAGAAGCATTGTTTCAGAAAAATAACCACAGGGCTGCCGTGAAGGCAATGGCATGGTGTCCGTATCAGAGCCTGCTTCTTGCTACCGGTGGAGGAACAAGTGATAAGTCCATTCATTTCTGGAACACCAGCACTGGAGCTCGGGTGAATCTGATCGAGACGGAATCACAGATCTCCTCGCTTAATTGGGGCTACGCCAAAGGCACAGGCTACGAAGTCGTCGCAACGCATGGATACCCTTCCAACAGCATCTCTCTTTTCAATTATCCGACTCTTCAGAAAACCGGAGAGATTATACAGGCACATGACTCGAGAATCTTAAACGGGTGTTTAAGTCCAGATGGCACGACTCTTGCCACGGTTTCTGGAGATGAGAACCTAAAGTTCTGGTCTCTTTTCGATTTCTACAGGCAAGCAAGGCCAGGCGCCGAAGAGAAGTTTTCAAGTAATGACGGGAAGCATATGGGCAAGCTCATGAACATTCGTTAAATTCCGAAGACACCTGGGCTGAGTGAGATCGACTCTCACTCGGTTTTATGACAAGAAGTGAGAAGCTCTTAGTATAATCGTTTCTTGCCGTAATTGAAAATTGCATTTTGAAAATCCCTCGAGTACTTTTACAAACCCTCTCGACTAATGAGATCAATATGAAGAGTCTCACAGTAGGCCCTCGGTCACAGAGACCGGTCGTACCTGTCAAAGTCTGCGACAGGCAAAGAGCAAAACTTAAGATGGGGTACCTCGAAAGGACAAGTCTTACTTTGTGTATTTCTTTCTCTGTGTAGTTCTTACTTTATGGCTTGTCTTAGGTTCCCATGTGAATGCTCAGTGGCCTGCTCAGTTTCGACCGGAAACGGATCGTCGCAGTTTCTACAACTCAGCACCGTCGGCGAGAAGATCAAAAGCCCAGTTGCATCGCTCGAACTAAGCGCAGTGATCCCGGGAGTCCAGAATTTTTCCACCTGTAGAATGTGCCATGGGATCCAGTCTGGCACATTACTAAGCAGTAGGGCACCACACATCCAGACCGGTATTGACAAGCCAAACCGACGCGGGCGACACACGTGACCGGACCAAAGCAGGACCCTCGGGCACTGGCACGGGCGAGAGCGACAGAACAAAAGATTACCCTTCAGAGCTTGCCCGAGCCCGAGCCGTGGCCTCCAAACTCTACCCACCCCCGCCTGTCAAGTCAAACTCCAGCCCCGCCTGTCAATGCTCCTTTGGTTTCCTGGAGACACGTGGCAGGGTTACACGCCAGGCGCTTGATTCGAGAAACAGTCAAATTCCATTTGTCCCCTCCTGAGATCGCTGGAACACTGCCCTTGAATTCGTGGCCGGCGGCTTTCCCTGGCGTCTGTTCTGTGCTCCCTTACAATTCGAGTAGGCCCGCCTCGCACTTTTTTCCTGTTTGGTTATTTTTAAGTTGGCCTTTTTTTTCGCTTACACCAGCACCACCCGCGTTCTGTTGCCCCGGGCCTCTTTGCTCACACTCAAATTTTGCTGGACCATATAATTCGTCCCGAGGTCTTTTCTGTTCCAACCATCAAAAACACACACGTGGGGACTCATATAGATTTCTTTCCATCAACACCCACTCTACTTCTCCTCAAAACAACTTTCGGATTTTGAAAGTTCGGGCCAAAAGAGCAAACGAAGCCCCCTTCAAGCTAAAAAAGAATTTCCTCAACAACATATAAAACGACGATGACATCCGCTGGAGAATTTACAAGAACACAGATCTTCGGCACTGTGTTCGAAATCACGTCCCGATACACAGATTTGAACCCGGTAGGGATGGGTGCCTTTGGGTTGGTGTGTTCCGCAATGGACAAGCTCACGGGCCAGAACGTGGCCGTGAAGAAGATCATGAAACCGTTTCTGACATCGGTCTTGGCCAAGAGAACATACAGAGAATTGAAGTTGTTGAAACATTTGCGCCATGAAAACCTCATAACTTTAGACGACATCTTCTTGTCTCCCTTGGAAGACATCTATTTCGTCACCGAATTGCAAGGTACCGACTTACACCGTTTGCTTACTTCCAGGCCTTTGGAGAAGCAGTTTATCCAGTACTTCACATACCAGATATTGCGTGGCTTGAAGTACGTCCACTCCGCAGGCGTCATTCATAGAGATTTGAAGCCTTCCAACATTCTTATCAACGAGAACTGTGACTTGAAAATTTGCGACTTTGGATTGGCCCGTATTCAGGACCCTCAAATGACCGGCTATGTGTCTACCAGATACTACCGTGCCCCCGAAATTATGTTGACTTGGCAGAAATACGACACTGAGGTAGACTTGTGGTCTGTCGGATGTATCTTGGCCGAGATGATCGAGGGCAAACCTCTCTTTCCTGGCAAGGATCACGTTCACCAATTCTCCATCATCACTGAGCTTTTGGGCTCCCCACCATCTGATGTTATTGACACTATTTGCTCAGAAAACACCTTGCGCTTTGTCCAACTGTTGCCTCAAAGAGACTCAATCCCATTCAGCGAGCGATTTGCCCTGTGCACACACGTCGAGCCCGAGGCCATTGATTTGCTCTCCAAAATGCTCGTGTTCGACCCCAAGAAGCGTATCTCCGCTGCTGACGCATTACACCACCCATACATGGAGCCATACCACGATCCAACAGATGAGCCAGTTTGTGACACTAAGTTCGATTGGAGCTTCAACGACGCAGACTTGCCCGTGGACACGTGGAGAGTGATGATGTACAGCGAGATTTTGGACTTCCATCAAATGAATGGCGCAGACCCAAACCTGGTGGTGTCCACCGGGGTGACTCAGCAGCCCACGAACGAGGTGAGTGAACCTCAGCAAGTTTGAGTGAGAGGATAATGGAGGCAATGGAGGAATGGACTGCCTCGCGAAACCGAGCGCTAAGCGAGTAAGCACAAATAACATTCTGTAAGACGCTCCAGGTTTGAAAATTGGCAGCTGGTCTGGTTGCGACGGATGAAAGACACGATCACATAATAGTGGAAAGGAAGGACGAGTGTCACCTGTCAAACACAAAGAGAAACAAACAGTGCTGTTGAGAACATTTAGAATTCGATCCGCTTATCGATTCACGACTAGTGCAAATCGGGGTCGATAAAACTGAATCAAGGTCGATAAAGATTAATAAAGACAGAACACCACAAAGACGGTTCTGCACGAGTTTGAGAAAACCGTTGCACGCGTCCCTCTCTCTTTGTATAGAATAGTTGATGTGCGCTCACCGCACCCATAGATCTCAAAACTTGCACCTACATCCAGCGTACGTATGAAATTCCCTATATGATGACCCGGATTTCTCCCGAGAGCCACACATTCACCAAAAAAGTAAACGCGTCGCTTGAGATCTCGCTAACCTACAAGCCCGTACCTGGACACACGGAGAAGTTCGACTGTGTTTTGGAGTTTATCAATGTGCACGGCTCAAAGGGCACTAGCGAGCACGAGGACGGGCAAAAAGACCAAGAAAAACGCCACGAAAACGACACAGAAAGTGCCGAGGAAGCTGCACGAAAAGGCGCAAATGGTAGTGGGCGCAGTGGGGGATGGCTAAGCTCACTATGGACGTCTGAAACATCTCAGTTGGTCAAGAAACGAGCGCCAGAGGTGCCCCTACTATTAGGGTACATTCAAGTGTTGGGCTACGTGAGACTAAACCACCAGATCGGTGCTGCAACGGGCTCTGAAGGCTCTCTGGCAGTATACTGGAAGAATTCAGAGTATGCGAGTAGCTATTGCAGTGTTGAGGCGGATGAAAAAGTACAGCAGATTCTCCACACGGAGCTTTTCAGGGACAGCACTGGAGACGAGCCAAAACACGGCAGGCTCGGCGGGATACCCGATCTACACGCCCGGAGTTTCGATGCCACGGCTCACTACTTGCTTCATGATTTGTTCCATCTGTTTGGAACCATGGACATGCCTCTTGCAAACGCTGCTGTTCCCTTGACTACCCATCAGCAAGACGAGCTATCATCGAGTCTTTCGAAATTCGTGGTCCCCTTCTACGTGACGGCACAGCACCTCACGTTCCCAAGCATGAAGCTCTTGCCCGGACAAAAGAGTGTCTACAGATTCCGTATCGACGTGCCCCCCGAGAACCTCCCGCCATCGTACAATACGAAACTGACTGGCTCAGTGGGCGACGCGGGGCTAGCGTCAATCGCGTACCTGTTCGTAGTTGGTCTTCAAGAAGATGTTGCCGGTGAAATGAAACACCGTGCTGTTTATTTCCCAATGGAGTTCAGGCCCGGCCACTATGGGCCAGACCGGAGCTGGCTTCAGCACAATTACCTCCAGAAGCCCGTTCTAGATAAACAGTGGAGCCCCGAGAAACTTCACGAGAGCGAAAATGTAGAGAAAAGCTCGGGTGTGGATGGGAGTTCAAAGGAAGCAGAGGACTTCTCGAGTCGTTTTAGTGGCAGATCTGAGCTGGAGTCTCAGCACATCGACGAAAACGGTGGCACTTCAGATGGGAACAAAGCGAATGGGGCCACGGGAAACGGGCCGGCTCACAACGGAGAAGCCGAAACAGATGAAGATACTACAAAAAGAAACACGCGACAGGACAAGTTTCTTGAAGAGTTGGATTCTCTCATCGAGGGAAGTCTCGAGACACTTGCGGCGAAGGAAAGAAGAAAAAGCTCCGTATCCTACGTGAGTCCAAAAGACCGTGGCTTGCTTCTGCAAATGCCCGAGAAACCGCGAGTATCGTACCAAATCAGAGTCAACAATCAGTCCCTCTGTGTTTTGACCATGTCTAGTGCAACTTACCATATTGGTGACGACGTCCATTTCTTTCTAAGACTTCACCCAGATATCAGGATGTCTTCGCGAGTGGTCGGACTTACTGCCCACATTGAAGCACATGAAATTTTTCATGTAAACGATGAGCGCAAGATCGTTAATGTCTACAAAGTAACACCAACAATCAAGGCCAACACTTATGCGGATGCACTCATGTTCCCCTTCACCAGAAACCTGGCCCGAGCGAACACGAAGACTTCGAATTACGTGAATCTACCGCGATTCTTGACTCAACAATTCCAGGCATCTACATTCATGGACCTACGCTATTTCATGGTGTTCAGGTTCGTGCTCAACGAGTTCCCAGAAATGGAGTCATATCGCATCGACGAGGATTCAAAGGCTTTTACCGAATACGTTCTGGCGTATAAAGTTGAGAATGAGGCCAACGAATTCAGGTTCTCAATTCCATTAACGGTTTTGCCCTGAATTTGGGCTTCTGAATCTGGGCCTCATTTTCGAAATGTCCACCAAAGAAAAGGAACGAAAAGGAGGGCGAGGCAGCGGAGTGCGCACGGATCAGAACTGTTTCGAATTTCTGTTTCGAACTTTTGTTTCTGAAACACCGCCCTGTTGGTAACTGTGTTGTGGCAATTGGCTTCACAGTGTGATGCCATTCGTTGGGCATTGCTCTACTAAGCCACCTTCAGCCATGTCGCAGCCAACTTTCCTGGGCCATACCGCACAGCAAAGCACTGCAGAGCATACCAACTGGTTTGGTCACGGAGCTAAGAAAGTGCGAAAATTGAATCATGGCGCGCAGGTTTGTTAACCACCGTGAGCCGCACATCCCCTGAGAAAAGCAAGGATGATGTCCGATGTCGTCATGCACAGATTTCTGAGAGATTGTTGCGGTGCCTTGCTGAGAACTTTCGACCATATTTAAGGAGAGCCAAAAAAGGGAAGATTTTTAGGTCATTATTTTTCTGGAATCATCAATTCTAACTTCCACACAGCTCTGCAACAATTGACACGACCAAGATCTCAACACCAGAGTTCATTCAAGTCTCCTTTCCAAATCAACGAATATCCACATACACTGATCTGCACTAGAACGATGTCTGCAATCACCGTTTCCCACGTTTCACCAAAAGTCGACTTATACAAGCTTCAGGAATTCTTCAGTTTCTGTGGTAATGTTCTGTCCATAAATGACATCGAAACCGACGCTCAAGGATTCAAGACTTACCAGGTGAACTTCACTCTGGAAAAAGCGATAGAGACTGCGCTCCTCTTGAATGAAGCAGAATTGGAATCCGAGCCCGTAAAGGTCTCAAAATCGACGCTCCCAACATATAAAGAGGCCGAGAAGAGCGCGAAGGAAACTTTCGATAACAAGGTCCAATCACAAGTGGATGAGGCTACCATCACAGGTGACGATTCATACGACGACATCTCACAGGAGGAGAAACCCAAGCTGGCTATCTTGGCCCAGATTTTGGCTTCTGGGTACAAAGTGTCCGATGACTTGATTGATAGGGCCATCAAGATAGATGGTGAACAAGGAATCAGCGCCAAATTCAAGTCTTTTTTGGCAGATTTGGACAACAAGTATTTGCATACACAGGACCCGGAGTCTGCCGCTGCTAAGAATTTAGATAAGGCTCAGAGTCTGTTGAATTCGCTTACTAGCCTGGTGCAGAAAAGCTCTTACCTGCAAAAGTTGCAGCACTACTTTGAGAAAGCTTCCGCCTCTCCATATGGAGAGAAAGTGCACGAGTTCTACAAGCAAGTGTCGAAAGAAGTTGCTGATGTTCACAAGGAGGCAACGCGTTTGCTTGAAATCAAGAAGTCCAATGCTGCTAAGGATACCAGCGCACCTGCTGAACTGACGGTTACTTCTGAGAAGGCCACTTGAGGTCAAAGTTAGTAGCTCTTGGCACGAACTGATATGTTTCTAGTTATTACTTTTGGCGGTGATAAAATGCAGTTAATTTAATAAAACGTACTGACCAAGAGTTCACTCTTTGACCTTGTGTGATGGCTATATTCTGATGGGTTTTTCTAGCAAATGCCCCATCCTTTCAATCTTAGTGCTCAAATATCCCTCTATCTCCCTAGACTTGATACCGTTCTGTGAGTTCCAGGCCAAAGGCACCATAGGGACTCGCTCAACAACTTCCACATCACGATTTTTCCCCTCAACCGCGATAATCTTATCTGGATTATTTGTCAAGAGCTTGACCTTGGCCAAGTTCAAGTCAACTAAGATTGCAGTGGCTAATGAAAAAGAGCGGCCGTCGGCCGGATGCCTCAATAGCAAATTGGCTTGGACTGTGTCTGCGCCTAAGTCTTGTAAATTGTACGCCTTAAGCTTTTCGCCAAGACCAATTCCGCGGCCTTCTTGCCTCAAGTAGACAATGCACCCGTGACCATTTTCGCCCATCAAACGACCAGCCTCATTGAACTGCTCACCACAATCGCAGCGCGCAGACCAAGCGGTTTCGCCCGTGTAACATTCGGAATGAATGCGAGTCAATACCTCATCGGTAAACGTGTTCAGGTCCAGCGTAATCAAGTTACCGTTTGCATCAAAGTGAAGGCCTTTGCCTGCCTTCTCATCAAAATCGGCATTTGTACGGCCAGGGAAGAGCTTCCCGATGTATGCACCACGAGTCATTCTATCTTGATGCGTGTCGCCTTCCCTCTGCTTGAAAAGCGACTTCGAGCGTATATCCTCTCCGAAAACAATAGCCAAGTGTTCTTTTTTATCTAGGTCATTCTCGTAGAGATGTAGAAAGATCTCGGGGCCCTGCACCGTGGGTATTCTTGCTCTGGCGATACATTTGACATGGGGGAGTTTATCGTGAATCGGAAGTTTGTTTCTCTCCTCTTGTGAGATCTGTGGGGGCTTCTGTGGAGTCTGAGGATTAACAGCGGACGGCGTGAGTGCTGGAGACACTAGCGGCATATTCGCAAACCCTTGGGAGTTGATCGGCGTGGGTTGTATGGGAGACAGCATGATCTGTACTTGATTTGGGTTGTTTTTTGGGGTCTCGATAAAGCGATTCTCGTGCGCTTCGAGATCAGCGAAAGGTGTTTTTTCGTTTAGAGTGGAAACGGACAAGGCTCCAGTGAAGAAAAAAAAGACTCTGAGTGTTTTCTGTGTACCGCAAATTTTTGGTGGGTACTTCGAGATAATCAAACGTGAGGCAGATCTCTGGAGTAGGCTAGATTTTCCTTTTTTTGAGCGTACCGGAAGTATTTTATGGGGTTGTGCGGAACCTTCCACGGCCCCCCGGAGGACGGAGACTGATTTGCTTGACAAATGTCTGAGTAATTCTGACAAAGCGCCTGGCATGCGGAATGCAGCATGATGGCCAAAAAAAGCGAGAACGCGGCCTAAGTTATAGTTTCTTTTTGTGTGGAGCTGAAGCAGCTGGAAGCAAATTCTGGAGCACGGCACAAAAAGGAGTGTAAAAGGAGAATTAGAAGATAGTCAGTTCGACCAGAATTGCGGTGAATTGGGAGGGCCATATATCATGTGATCGATGTGTGTTCATTGGAACGTTTGGCAGTTGAAAGCCTAGACCCTTTAGGCAGCAGCTAAAATTCGCATGGGATTTTTGCAACACGCAAATGTTGGCAGAGGAACGAGTCACGTGATGCTATAATACTCTGTCCCGGGCTTCTCTTTGACGGGAAAGATCAGAGAGCAGAACGATCATCAATGAACAAACGGACAATTTCTCATGGCTATTGAAACACCAATCTCGCTTGTACGAGCCCGAAACAATATCTCACGGGTCTAGCGCCACGTTTGGTGGTCTTAAAATAGTGCCATTCAGATGAGCGTGGGTTTTGGAATAGATTCTCAACAATGCTGTTTTGGGTTTTCCGGTAAGCCAATTGCAGCTTCTTGGTAACACTACCAAAGATTTGCGAGGAGTGAGCAGGAAGATTGTGACATATATGCAGTGGATGACAGTCTGAAGCCTCGACCGTGGAAGGGGGAAAGGTCGACATCCTCTCAGAGAGAGGCGTGAGTATAAGCCGGTTCGGTTGTCTCTAAAAAGCATCTCACGGCCGTGGTGTGTTGAAGCGTACCACCAATCACATTCAATCCCAATTTTCAGAATGACCCGTTGGAGGTAGAAGAGAAACAACGTCTCAGGTATGAATAACGAGAGAAAAAAACAAAGTCTCAGGCATGAAGAAAGAGAGAAAAGAAACAAAACATGACAGTTTGAAGAAAGGGAGGAAGAACGAAAGAAAGAGAAATAATGACAAAAACAGGGGAAAAGAATAAGAATAGACGAGGGATAAAAGAAGGAAAGGCGAGAGAGGATAGTGGCTCCTTTTATAATCAGGCGGAAGGACGGCGGCAAAAACACGAGCGAATGCCCCGCGATTCATGGAAATTAAGTGACGCCTGTCCTCAAAGGTTACAGTAGTCGAGTAGGAGACTTTACAACACGGCTGTAAAAAGTTGTCAGCTACGTACTACTCTTTCTTCTCAACAGCTGCAAATAAATGTCGCGGGGGTGTGAAGGCAATGACCCAAACGAATGTCGCGCAGTTCACGAAAAAACCAGTACAAAGAAAGCACGACATCAGCAAATGTCGCAGCCAATCATCGCATTATGTTTTCTCGTTACGAGACGAGGCACCGCAGAGAATGCGCCTGAATGGCGCACGGGTAAGATTCTTCTTCACAGCCAACGATACCCAAGGCCGCTTTAAAATCCTTCAATCCATTTCCAGATTTCCCGTAATAGCCAACCCACAAGATGCTCCAATCCCTTGCCAGAAACAGCGTGCGTGGCATTTCATTTCTGGCCAGAATCGCCAAGCCAGCAGCCAGCGCTACGGGCCCAATTTCAGAATACTTAAACACTGGCGGATCTACACACTCAGTATGGCCAAAGGGGTTCAGACAAGCTCGTCCACAAACGTGGGAAGAAAGCAGCGAGTCCGCTTTGCTGAAAGCTACGAAGTTTTTCTTCTTGAGTGAGATTGCTCGTGGTATGTACATCTGTATGGAGATGTTCTTTAGAAGTCCATACACCATCTACTACCCCTTTGAAAAGGGTCCCATTTCGCCACGTTTCAGAGGCGAGCACGCCTTGAGACGCTACCCAAGCGGAGAAGAGAGATGCATTGCATGTAAGTTGTGTGAGGCCATTTGCCCTGCCCAAGCCATCACCATCGAGGCCGAGGAGAGAATTGACGGGTCTAGAAGAACGTACAAGTACGACATTGATATGACCAAGTGTATTTATTGCGGATACTGCCAGGAGTCGTGTCCCGTTGACGCCATTGTCGAATCTCCCAATGTCGAATACAGTACGGAGACCAGAGAAGAGTTGCTATACAACAAGGAGAAGTTGTTGGAGAATGGTGACAAATGGGAGCAAGAATTACAGTACTGTATTGATGCTGATGCTCCATACAGATAACCTGGTCAATTATTGTCCTCAACATCCTCCCCTCATATCTGTCTCACATTCATTTGCATAAGGACCCTTCGGTTTGCTTTATAACAAAAATATATAAACATCATCATCAAATCACGAGGAGCTATGAGGTGAAAACAAAGGAAAAGGTGCTTCTGGGGCACACTTTGGCTTTTGCCTATTGATGTTTTGATGGTTCATCTTGATAGTGAGCTGACGAGTGGATCTGGCGAGATGTCGCTGCAACACGTGAGAGCTAGCATCAGTCTTTGCTGGAATACTCGTTAGTGCCTCGACTATTTCCAGATCCCCAAGGCCAATCACTTTTTCATGTAAAGAACATGTTTCAAGATGCTACGGTCTCAGAGTTAATGAGCAAGAAACGTCGTGGGTAGAAGATACCCAGCATTGACGGGGAGGTGATCTCACAGATCTGTTTGGTTTCTTAGCTCCTCTCGTAACTATAATTAATACGTTTTAAAACTCGATAAACTTGTAAAGGCGTTCGAAAGTCAGAATCTCTTGCGAGATAGGCCTGGCTGGAGGATGGTCACGTGACTGTGAGCCAAGAGCCACAGTGATCACACGGACGTCGGCATCCATCTTGGGTTTGATACCATGCTGAACATTGAGAGGGCCCGCAGCAAATAAACAAACGTCCCTTCGTCTTGGAAACCAG
This sequence comes from Metschnikowia anglica, assembly GCA_030573055.1. Taxonomy (NCBI): domain Eukaryota; kingdom Fungi; phylum Ascomycota; class Pichiomycetes; order Serinales; family Metschnikowiaceae; genus Metschnikowia; species Metschnikowia anglica. Next base: position 88,159 of record JAJMCP010000010.1, read on the forward strand.
ACTTCGGGAGATCATGAAACTCGTTTGGTGGCCCGTGGAAAGGCACATCCCCCAACACCCGTACACCCATACATTATCTTATCGCAGAATCCACACTCACAGACTGCCATGACCACCTAACTCACCTGACGACGTGTGATAACAATGGATTTTGTGAAAAAAGCCATCTGGGGCCCAGACCCGAAAGAACAAGTGTGTATCTCTGAACAGCCCGAATTTCCACGTGGTTTGTGGCGTTGTTCCCGATGTGTGTACTAACAGGCCAGATGCGGAAGATAAATCTGCTTCTTAGGAAGAACAAAAGGGAACTCGACAGGTCGCTCGGACAGCTTCAGCCACTCAAAAAGAAAACGGAAGGACTCATCAAGAAAGCCGCAAAGACAGGCGACCTAAGGACGGCCAAAATGTATGCCCGCGAGTTGATCAATGTAAACAACCAGTACAAGAAACTCCATCTTTCGAAAACAAGGCTAGAGTCGATCACAATGGCCGTGAACGAGCAATGGCAGATGAAGAAATTGACCCAGTCCATACAGGTGCTGACGGGGGTCATGAAGGACGTGAACTCGTTGATTCACGTGGGCGTAATCACAAGCACCATGCAAGAGCTATCGAAAGAATTGATGAAAGCCGGTATCATCAACGAGATGATGGACGATATGGTAGATTTGGACATGGACGAGGAATTGGAAGACGAGTCGCAGGATGAAGTCAACAAGATCATCCAGAATTTGACTGAGAATGAGTTTTCCAAGATCGAGACCGAGGTGCCCTCGGCGGGCTTGCCTGAACCAGAACAGGAGGAGACTCCTGCCCCAATTAAGGAGGAGGACGAGAATTTGATTAGCGAAATGCAACAGCGACTTCGGGCTCTACAGGAGTCGTAATGCTTTTGAGGGGTTTTGCTGAGTCTGAGGAGTAATGGCTTTGTTGATAGCGTGATAATTAGCGTGATGAACCTAAAATGCAATAACTGACAGAAGGAAACAGAGGACGAGTGTGCTTAGACTTCTGGTGACGAAAGACCCTCCCGACGGTACATTGTCTCCAGGAAAGAAACGATACGGGTCGTTACTGTTGGCCGAGCTTGAATCACGGAGCTTTACAGATACCAGCTTCTTTTTGCCCCATTGCTGAGGAGAACTTTTGAAGTCGCTGAGCATGTGTGGGCATACCGTATTGACCAAAATTTCCGAATCAACGAGGACGTACCCGGGTCTATGCCTGGTCCGTTTCTTCTTTTGGCGAATGGTTTTCAGCTCAGATTTGGTGTAATCCTTGGAACTGGAGCCATCAGAGCTTTTCGAACTGGAGCCCTCTGAGCTTTTCGGACTGGAGTTTTTGGAGGTTTTGGGACCCGGTGTGTAAGAGCTGAGCCTGACGAAAAAAGGATATTTTTCTAAACTTTCCATACCCTCTGGTCCTTTCAGCGCATCCTCTTCCAGCTCATCATTTGAACCCTGACCGTCCTTGTCTTTGTCACATTCCTCATCACTATCACTGTCCTCACTCTCACCCTCATCCTTCTCACAGTCAGATTCTTCTGGAGTGCCGGAACCGTCACCTTCATTCCTAGAACTTGTGGCATCATCTTCCTCGCCACAATCTACTTCTTCAGATTCCTCATCAGACTCCCCGGAATCCTCTTCGGATACATCATATTCTATGTCGTCGTCGCTCCATTCATCATCAAATAGCGTAATTGAATGACCATAGCAGCTATATGGACCCCGACCCATATACTTTGATTTACCGTCATCACATTTTATTAAGTGCTGATCATATGCCTTGTAAAAAGGCCGTGCGGTTTCACCCTGATGATAACCATCAGCATCTGCGCCAGATTCCAGTTGCGATTTCTTGCCGTTCTCATTGGTTTTTGATGGGCTAGTTCGGAGATGCTCCCACTTGTTGAAGGCCGTTTTTTCGATTTTCTTTGGGAAAAACAATAGCATATTTTTGATGCTTTTGACGGTATTAAAGGGCCTCCACTTGAGACTGAGAGTAAATTCTGTGTCATAGGAAACGAGCTTCTCCCTGCGAACCTCCACTTTTACACCCTTTTTAGACATTAATGTTTTGGGTGGCCTCCCGTCATCTTTTGGATTCAGCCCTCCCTTTGAAGCCTCATTTTTCGTATTATCATGACCACCTTCGTCAGTTTCAAGGTCACTTTCTTCATCAGATGATTCAGCGGTATCCTTTCCCGGTTGGGATGAATCTCCATCTGACGAAGAAGGCGTTGAGCTATTTGCCTTCTCAGTATCCTCAACGAAATGGATCAAATTGTTGAAGAAAGATAGATCTCGGAACTTGGATAAGCCTGAGGCTGAAGCCACTTCCGGATTGCCAATGACCAGACAAAGCAAGGTGAAGACAACAAACGGGAATGAGATTCGCATATGGGAAATCAAGAGTAATGTAAGCCAAAATTGAAGAGTAAGACTTCAGTCAGGACCAGCTTTTTTTGTATTTTTGGCTTATTGGATTGTTTTGGGATTCAAAAATTCTCCAAATGTATTCCGTTGGCCTTGGTCACCGTCTATTCTTTGTGGTTGTAGTAGCGCTAAAAATGCAAATTGGTTATTGAAGTGTTGATTTTTGCATCTTTGTGGCCGGGTCGAGAAACAGCCCGTGCGTTCGGCACTGGGCGAGCAGAGGCACATGTTTCTGCAACTGAGCCCCACGTAACAAAGAGATGGAGTCGACAATCGGAGCGATAATAACACCACTGTAGATATGAAAAGTGGCATTCTTTGAATTCTCTCACATGAAAATATGCGAGCCACACAAGCCAAGAAATTCCAAGAGTTCAACTGAACCCTCTCAAGTTTTCTAGCACCGAGAAGGCTTGTTGTCCCCAGTCGAGTATCTCGCAGGTCGAGTTTTTCGCGAGCCGAGAGTAATCTTCAAATTGGGATTCCATGAAAACACAGGAAAAGACCAGGATGGCGTCGGCGCTATATGCTGGGAGCGGAGTGTTCATCCGGTGTCAGGCTAATCTGTGTGGTAGGCTGTTCTGAGGAGCTGGTCGAATCGGCAATCAGCAAGTGAACAAGGGACCTCCATCCACATCTTGATCGAGGCTAATAGCCCCTCTGGAGCGCTCACTGAAAACGCTGGACTGATTCGGTTCAGAAAGCACAGCACACACTTTCGCTGGGTCCACCGTACTCAGAACAATGGCGGGGACCGTGAATGTCGGGTGGTGGGGAACTCGGCCGATGTTGACCAGCTGGGCCAGCTTGTAGCCTCGCTTGTGGCCTCCGCCCATGAACTCTCACGAATCTCCGCCCCTTACTTCTTAGGCTCGGCGGCCAACTCATTGCACCAGGCCAGAAGTTCGTCGGTGACAGTCACCAAAGCGCAGGCCTGCTGCTCGATGTGGTCCAAGTCCTCCGTAAGCAACGCCACCTCTTGTTGCCACACGCTCAACTTGTCGCAGTCCAGTTCAAGCGAGCCAAGCTGCTGGTCCAACTTGATGTAGTTGAGAAACTGGTTGGTATTGAGGTTTGCTAGAAGCGCAAGATCGATCGTCGACACCTCGGTGTCTGCGTCCACGACCTTCTGTGCCTGTGCTAGCGCGTGCGCGATCAACTTGCCTGTGTCCTTCAGAGCCAGGGCCATGTTCTGTGGGGAAAAGAGGTTCGCACTTTATGGGTGCTGTTGTATGTCTGCAGTTTCTGTTGATGGTGTTGTCTGGTGTGAGCCTGGCGTAGGCGAAGCGTCTGAGTGCACACCCCACACTCCCCTTTTGATCAACTACGGAACTGGTCAGAGTGAGGGCGCCAATAAGAAACGTTGCGGGCAACCTCCGCCTGTGTTCGTATCTGCTGTTTCTTGGCAGATTGGCATCTCGACGTATTCCTTATTGCTCTTTGTTCCCGCTGCCTGCTCATGACATTTGCTTACCTCGTGGCGCCGTCCTGCCTTGAATCTTGGGCGTGAGCCAGACCAGCTAGCTGTTCACTTTTCTTTTTAGCGAAACTCTCGAAATGGGCCAGTCTTGGCTCTTGCTCCTAGCCCCGTTTCCATGGAGCGCCGGGAAAATTGACAGCATGGAGATACACCCTGTGGATTTTGCAGCCCCGTTACTGGCGGACAAGGGTGGAACATGGTGGAACCGTCAAACCCGTCCAGACTCTCAAGCAGTTGAAAAAGAACGGACTTGTTGAGTGGTGTATTCCGGGAGGACAGGGCAAAAACTCTGGCGATGATCACCTCCGGTTTACTCACAAAGGGTGTCCACCAGGGCTCTCTTACTGAGTCAGTGCCTGGTGAAACGAGCAAACCACGCTTCGCTGACGGTACGTAATCCCTAGAGCCTTTGGCCAACCAGCCAAGCAGTCTCCTCGTTTTCAGGAAAACTGGCTCTGAAAGCTGTAGTGCCTCTCGTGGCATGATACGCTGTCACCTACATAAAGGCTGTTCTGGGGTTTTTTCGTTTCCCATGAGCTCCTGTAAATCTAATCCTATTGAGCAGCAAACACAGCTGCACCATCACAAAGGTATACTCCTCTTCTGCAAAGAGCCCTCTTTTCCAGTGATCTATTGAAGCACGCACGCTCCCTATACAAGCATACACCTCGCTATTGTCCATCAAAGCCCCAATCAGCGTCCACGATATAACCTGTACTCTGGAAGCTTTGACATCTCGATATTGGTCCACTTCTTCGTGGGCTTTTCCTTCATCAACTCCAAATAGTTCACTGGGCTTGGCTTATCAATCAACTCCGTCGGACTCACACGGACTTTAGAGTTCACGTCAATGACCTCAAAAAGCCCCGGCAACTTGTCGGCGGCTTTCCTCATTGCCTCCCTGGCTACACGGTCGTGTATTTCGCCTTTGATCTCGAATAGAACCTTCCCCGTGGGCACTCTACAAGCCCAGTGGTCAAACGAACCTTTACCCTTCCCCATTCTCGTCTGGTTACCCTTGACGCAAACAGGAATGTTACACGCAAATCTTGTAACGCAGCTGGCTCCCGAGGGGCGAATTTCTCTTTGGATCACTTTATCTGCTTCCTTCAATTGGGTCGCCGTCATACGAATCCCATTACTCTTTAAACGCAAGCCGTACTGACCAAACTCCAACGAGTTTCCCTTAACAGAGCCTCCGGTTCTCACCGTGACTCTTCCTTTGAAGGCTTTCCGGATTTGCTTGTATCTTGGCGCATATTCGTGTTTATATCTCTTGGAGATCATGCTAAGCATGCTTTGAGAGGCCGCTGGCGGCGTAGCCACTCGGGCAAATGGCTGGGCAAATCGCCAGCTTGTAAGGAACTTCATTCCCAACATGGTCAGCTATTTAAAAATCGAGTGTTTCCGGATTTTTGTGCAAGAAACGCTGGGTGTATCTTGGTGAAGTCTGGACAGACTTTTTTTCTTTCCACGGCTATGGCCACGATCAGGTGACACTATGTGCAGTACATTATAATCCTTTGAATCGCCGAAGTCCTAGCCAGAAGAATCACACTGCACTTTGACTTCCAGACATTGGTTTCGTGATCTAAGCACTACTTCTTTATACGTGCCTTTGGCCTTTATTTTCTGATCTATTGTTTTCGGTTGGCTGCTTCCAGTTCTGGATACTATGTCTATATACACTCTATCGGATTTCGACTCCGTAAGTTTCAACCAACTCTTTTTCAACCAATTTGTGAATACCATTCACTTCGTCATTGGTCAAGTTTCTGTCCATGGACTGGAAGTGGATACCGTAGCATTGGGACTTGCGCCCGGTCTTTGGGTGCACGAACTCATCCTTGATCATCACGCTCTCCACCAAATCTCCCCCGTGTAAACGCACGATTTCCATCACATCATTAGTGTGCAAAGGTGATTCAGAAGCGAGCCAGTAGCTTACGTCTCTTCTAATTCCAGGGTATTTTGAGTATGGCTGGAAAGTCGAGATGTTACCCTGAGTGAACTGACGTCCAAATCTGTCATCCAAGGACCAGAAAAGTCTGATATCGGGGATTCCAAAGAGAAGCATGGCAATTCTGTCCAAGCCGATACCAAACGCCCAACCCAATTTATCCTCGCTGAGCCCCGAATTCAACAAGATCTGCTGTTGCACAACACCACATCCACAGCACTCGAGCCATTCTCCTTTCCACCAAACTTCTATCTCCCAAGAGGGCGATGTCCACGGAAAATATGCCTCGACCCATCTGATCTTCAAAGGTTCGTTCAAATATTCTTCGTCGGAGCCTGCCTTTATAGCCGACTCTCGAGCCTTCTCGAAAACCAAATGGACCATGTACTCGACTGTGTTCTTCAAATGAGTCGCAACAAGCTTTACCTCGGGGTCGCTCATATAGTTCTGTTTGGGGTTCTCTGCATTGCAAGGAGTTTCCCTAAAAGGATCCTCGACAATAATGTTAGTCTTCGGAATCGAGTCAATATCGTCCTGCAATTTTTTCAATAGGTCAGGAGTGTTTTTTGACCATAAACGGGCGCCTTCCATTTGATGGAAAGCAGGGTAGTGTGTACGGTCGATCTCGTCTCGTCTATAGACGTCTGCCGTAATGAAGTATCCCGGAGTCTCGCAAATCTGAAAGCACTCATGTTCATGTGCAGAAGTGTGTGTTCTGAGAAGGTGGTCCTTGTTCAAGTAGTAAGTATCCAGCTTCGACCTTCCTGGATGATCAGCTGGGAACCCGAGGACATCGAAGTTTTGATAGGACGTTACTATGGGGCGGAAATCGTTATAAAACGTATACCCTAATCCCTTGAAATTGCTTTGAATCAACTCTCGGAGGATCCCGATGGGATGGTTGGGGTTTTGATGAAGCTGGCGATCTGCAAGAGCGAGAATCAGCTTCGGCACGTTCGTCCACTCGTCAGATGCATACGACTTCCCATCGACCGTGATCTGCGGTGGGTAGCCCGCATACAGCCTGATAAACCCAGTAAGATGTCCTCTTGCAGAAACCGCCCTGGCTATGGAAACACCGGAATGTCTTGTCAAAGATAACATTTCGCGTTGGACGGAACTTTATAAAGACGCAATCTGATATTAGGACTTCTGGGGCCGAGAGCCTAGGTGGGAGTCTTTCTGCAGGACACTCAACTACAGAAAAAACGACGGACCGGCCCCGGCAAGTTTGAGACTTTCGGAACTGCAACCTAGACTGGTTGTGAGTTCTCCCCAGAAAATCTACCAAGTCTCTTGAATGTACCTACCTTCATTTTCCATCTCCAAAAGGAACCGGTCTGGATTGTCCACGTGACCACGAAGGATTTCGACCAAAGTTAGACGGACCTGCGTGGGCATTTTCCCGCTGGAGCCACAGAGGAAGAAAATTGCTCTTTTCTGGAGAATCAATTGTAGCACAATATCCTTTTCCGCGAACAACCGATCTTGCACATACTTGTACGGAAAGCCCTTCTCTCGAGAAATGGCCGGGTAGACGCTCAACTGGTTCTTCTCTTGTAATCGAGTCCAAGTACTAGAAAACAAGCAGTCTTTCTTTGAATCTCTGAACCCGTAGAAAAGGTGCAATTCTTGAGTACCCGCTGAGTGCTCGATCAACAGTCTCATTGGGGCTATCCCTGTGCCAGGAGCCACCATTAACACGGGAGGGAACGAGCCGTCTGGAGCCTGGAATTTGAGGTTAGACTTGTGGATGGAAAACATAAGCTTTTCTCTTGGCTGTGTGCTTTTGATCCATTTCGTGCATAAGCCTTTACGTATACGCCTGAGCATTGTCTTATACTCGACGATCCCAATCACCAACTCCACCAGTCTTGCCGAGGGCCTCGAGGCAATCAGGAAAAGACGCACCTTGATCATGGGGAAAAGGTCAAGCACATACTCTACGGCGATTCTCAAGTTATTCAGGAATTCTTGGATTGTTTCCAAGATCAGCCGTCTGGGCCGGTTAGCGTAGTTGTAGAGCTCCTCACTCTCATCGAGCTTGGTAAACTCTTCGAGCTTTTCCTTCTCTCGCTGTCCGTCCTCCGTAGAAGCGTCCACGAAGTGGAAAAGAAGAGAGAAGAACGACCGGCGGGGAATCGACATTATGTCGAGATGGTACGTGAGAAGCGTACGCAAAGTAAGTGTTTCTGCAGCGATCAAACCGCCTTCAAGAGTCGGTTTGCCATGGATATGGAGCGGCTTATCGGCAATATCTAGCCAATGTGGCTGCAGCTCCAAAAGTAACTGGACACTCTGTGGATCGTTCTGAGGATAGAGCGCCAAGGTATCTCCGGGCACATAGGTTAGGTCAACAGCGTCAGATTCGATGACCACGTGCCTGACATCCTGGAAATGGTCGTCTGCAGTAACACGCTGATTCTTTGCGAGAGTCCCGACATTGAGGTTGCCGTCTTTGCCGCCCCGAGTCAAACTGAGATTGCCTTCGGGGAACTTATCCGACTCTCCGATATCTATGGATACGGGCAAGCTTGGCGGGAGCAACACGTGATTATCGATCTGAGGAAGCTCAGGGAAATGACTACAAAGCGCCGGGATCAATGTGGACACCCATTCGGCGTAGTAGCCGTCCACTCCCTCGGGAGACATCTCGTCACTCTCGCACCGTGGGCAGAGCTCAGAACATCCCAACTGGAGCAATCGAGTGTGTAGTTTCTTGATGGCATGATTGAATTTGGGGTACGAGGAGTCGCCCACGCCAAACGTGGTCAAGCTCACGTGGTTCAAAAGGTCATTTGGGAGTTTCTTTTTCAACAAAAACTTCATGAATTTCTTGCCGTTTCTCGGGACCTCGCCCTGGCCCGTCGTCGAGCAAACAACAATCAAAAAACGCGTATCCGTAACTAAATTTTTTAGCGGGTAGTCGTTGAGCGACGATATCGTTGGGCAGAGCGAGGAATAGCGAAGTCTGCTTGCAAGATAATAGGCGTAATCCTGGGCATTTCCTGTCTCGCTACCAAAGAGAATGGTGACACTGGAGGCCGGGGACGCAGACGTGGACATGGGCCAAGCAATGAAGGGAGTTTCCAGACAGGCGAAGTGAAATTTGTTCTGATGAGAGTGATGGGCCTGCCTCAGATCCTTTAGATGACTCTCCTTTGAAGGTAGATACAGCAGAGTACAGAGAACTGTGAATCTTGGCGAGAGCGCAGAGGTGCCCTGGCCGAGCCACAGACCTGGGGCCGGGAAACGGCGGGCGCGCGAGGTTTCGGGTCCGAGCGAGCCCAGGGCCTGAGCCGGGCAGTCATCTGACGATTCGGGAAGAAAGCTGCCAGACGGATCGGGGTGTCTTGCGAGCTGTGGTGTGGGGCACTTGGAGACACGCCTGAGGTCCACACCGACAAAAATAAAAAAAGAATACACGTGGGTAGTTTTGATGGCAGTTCCAAATAGCCTCACGTGACCTACAAGCACTCGTCTGGCCCGTCTTTGGCCCTGGCTGCGCAATATCCGCCCCAGCCCACGTCTCGAGAGAACAGGCCCGACGATTTCTGCCACACCGACAGCCCCAGCCTAGAGCTCACGTGTTCCTGCTCTGTTTGGAGAAGGTTGGGCCGAATGAGGGTTCCTCGGCAACACACGCACGGGGCTCGAATCCTGCCCTCGAGATTGGAAACGAGGATGTCATCCTGGAGCTGACGGGTTCTCCAGATTCAGTCGAGGCATTGCACCGCCCGACGCGCAGCATTTGGGTGCCAAAGCCTCCCGAGTTGGCTTTTCCCTTCTTTCCCGTTTCCTCACTCGGGTCGAGAAAGACAAAGATTTGGCAACTTGCCCCCCACGATTTTCGTGCAATGGCACATCTCATGGCGCGTAAGCCTCGGCCCCGGCGCTGGCCCTATTCGCGGCTCGTCTGGCCCCCAAAAACTCCCGCCAAGATGCAACGTACACCTACTGAACTTGGCCCCGCGCGCCCAAGAAAAAAAACAACATCCAAACAAACCAACTCTATCCCCAGCACCAAGAGGAACACACAGTTCTCGGCGAAAAACCCACCCACACGACAATATGCCCCGCGTGAAAAGACCGGCTCTGCTCGAGGGCAGTGCGACAAAAAAACCCAGGACCCCTCTGGCGCCGTTCAAGGATCTTCTTGACTCGCTTGATGCTTTGCAGGACAGCGACGAATCGAGACAGTTGGTGACAGCGTTCGTTAAACTCCCCTCGAAAAAACTCTATCCGGACTACTACACGCTCATTGAAGAGCCGATTTCGCTCAACGAAATCCAGAAGAAAGTCGCCAAGGACGCGTACACGACCGCTGAAGAGTTTGTTGCTGATTTCCGTCTCATGCACGACAATGCCGTGAAATACAACGACCCGGAATCATGGATCGTAGAAGACGCGGCCAAACTCTTGGAGTATGTGGAAGAACATGCACCCGGGGTGAACTTAGACGCTGAGGCGGAACTGGAATCCGAGGATTTGCTGAAATTGTGCCTTGATGTTTTGGACGAAGTGATAAACTATGAGTTCCCCGGTGAGGGCCAGCTTAGCGGTCCGTTTTTGGAAGACATAGACCCGGAGGAGTATCCAGACTACTTCAAAGTCATTGAGACTCCAACCTCATTCACTGACGTGAGGAGTAAATTGTCTCTGGGCGCTCTTTTCTCCGAGGAAAAGTCTCTCTCAGAGAACTTACAGGTCTTTTACGATGCTACTATGTTGATTTTCTCCAACGCACAAGCTTACAACGATCCTTCCTCGCTCATACACGAGGACCTGGACAAATTGCGTCTGGTCTTCAGCGAGAAGTTTGCGGCGCTCAAAGGCGAGCTTGGAGCAGACTCGAAGCCAGGCTTGAAACTCACAATTAAGGCGCCAAAAGAGCCCGTGAAACTCAAGTTGAGCTTGAAAGGCAAAACTCCTGCTACTGCCGCCACGGTATCAACTCCAACTCCTGACGAACCTCCCAAGAAAAGGCGCGGAAGAAAGCCAAAAAAGCTCATTGAAGAGGAACAGCGGTTAGCTGCGCTCGAGGCAGCTAAAATTAAGCAGGAAAACGGGGAGCTCGACGAAGAAAACGACGAAAAAGATGCTGAGCAAGCTGATGCTGAGCTGCTTGCACCTATGGAGCTGTGCGCTATGGGCAAACTGAAAACAATCCCCTCAAGCGACGACGTTTTCATCCGACGCGTGGCATTTACTTCCTCGCAAACGGCCGCGTCACTGCTCATGGATTCTTTGGCTTCCCAGTCTCAACAACAGCTTCTGAAGGCACAAATCTTTAGGAAATCGATTTATCCGGAAGCGCCTCTTATAAATGCTGCCACCTTCGTCAATTACGAGTTTGAACCGCTCGGGTACTCCACAAAAGCTTACAGCATCACGCTACCCCATGACACATCGCCCGTGGTGAACTTCAAAGTGGCGTTACATGAGCTCATCTATAACATAAAGCGAGACGATCTAATTGATGGGCAAGGTCTTTTGAAAGGGAAAGCCGAAGAGGATTTCATGTGCTCGCTATCCTTAAACGACGAGGAAATAGACAATGGCTGCGAAATGACGGAGGAAATCGACCCAGCGGATAACGAGACCAAACTTCTCAATCTTACCTATGAGTTGAAGTTAAACTACGGACTCAACATGATAAATTTCGAATTAAGGCTTTCGCCAAGCTTATCGAAGAGCTTAAAAAAGAAGAGCACCGAGGAGGAGCCAGCGGAGATCGCCGGCCGTCACACAAGACACCAGATGCAGCAGATCAAGCTCAATTGGGATGTGGAGAAGTTCACACTTTTCGTTGTGTCCCTCGGTTCCTAGACGCTTGACCGAATTGAAAGAAAAAGAATAAAACTTCTCTCACGCCATCATGAGTCAGAATCCTCTTGGCTTGTGAATGCTTCATGAAAATACGAAATAGGAAAGGCAATAAGCCAGAATACAAGAAAAAAAAACCGAATCAGTATCCTAGTTCTTTCGGGAAACCCCTCCTTATTTACCAATACAGAAGCTGGAAAAAACGACACCCAAAATCTCTTCTACGCCCACGGCTTCTCCAGTGATCTTCCCAATCCCGTCCACTGACTGTCGAAGACACTCGGACGCCAAAACGACGTCGTCTGCCTCTTTCCACATCTTGAATTGCTCGAGCCCGTAGAGAACATCGTGTTCTAGCAAATCCTGGGCCCTCGCAGAAATGATCACCGGGTCTGATTGCGTAGACATGGAAATTCGCTTGAACAGCAGCACTAGTTCCTCCCTCAAGGAATCCATGCCCTCGCCCGTTAGACAGGAGGCAGCGAACACGTTTCGCTCTGGAATCTGGAGCTGGTGTGCAAGGTCAGGAGTAGAAACAGTGAAATCTTGGCTTCGCTTCAAATCGACCTTATTCACCACAACGACAATGTGTCTTTTGGCGTCGTGTAACAAACCAACGTGCTCAATGATATCTTTGGAGATCGGTTCGTCCACAGGCACCACGACCAAGACGATATCGCCAAGAAGCGCTTTCTGTTTCGCCCGTTTGATTCCCTCTTTCTCGATCTGCCCTGCCTCCAGCATGGCCCTGATCCCAGCGGTGTCCCCCACGACAATCTTATAGCCTTCGATGTCCAAAGGGACGTCGATGACATCTCGGGTTGTACCTGCAATATCCGAGACGATGGCCATGTCGCTACTCGCCAAATAGTTGAGTAAAGACAGCTTCCCCGCGTTGGGAGGCCCCATTAGTGTCACCTTGATGCCCCTCATCAAGATCTCTGAACCCTTCACTTTCCGAAGATATGCTTTCATTTCTACAATCAAGCCTTCTATGTTTCCTTCTACATCGCCAAAGAGCTGTTGGGTCTCCTCGAGATCATGTTCTTCACCGAAATCAATCACCGTCGTGAGCAACGCAACGTTTCTGACTATTTCCTGCCTCCACCGTGCCATGAGCTCCAGATTCGTGCCCGTGAGTGAAGCCAAAGCACTCACGCGCTGAGACTCTGTCTCGGCATCGATCATCTCTCGAACTCCTTCGATTTCGGTCAAGTCAAAACGGCCATTAAGGTAGGCTCTTTTCAGAAACTCGCCCTGCTCTGCGTACCGCACATGAATTCCTTCTGATGGCTTGTGAATTGTCTTCACAGCATCCATGACGGCTTTGACGATGGCCGTTCCGCCGTGCACATGCAACTCTAGCAAATCCTCGCCCGTGTACGATTTGGGGCTTTTGAAAAAGAGTGTCAACGCGTGATCTAGGAGACCCTTCTGGCCATAGAGTGACCTCACGCTGGCCATGCGATGGGGCGGAGTCTGCCTCGATCTCGTGAGCTGGTGGAAAACGTGGCTCGCGTGTGACCCCGACACCCTGATCACGCCAATGGCAGCTCGCCCCGGCTTCGTTGAGAGGGCGTAGATGGTAGGACGGGTCATCTGGTGTGATAGCGAGACACTATGTATATGGGGGCAGATGGGGCCGATGGGGCGGATGAGATGCGCGTTGGCCCTAAACTTAGTGCGCGTGGCCCCGCGGAGATAAGTGCTGCAAACGGGCCCCCAGAACCTCGAGTGAGTCACCATTCCAAATCGCCCGTGCTTCGTTTTTTGGTGTAATTGGCCACTATATCATTCCGGCGTCTGACCGCAAGTTGCAAAAACAAAGAACGATACGTTTTCAACACCCGTTGTGCCGTCTTCCTGCGGCCATTCTGACGTCTATATGGAGCCTACCCTCTGGTTGTCGCAGGGCCCCATCGCGGTCTTGAGCCACCAGCCCTGGGCCCGGCCCGGAGAGTGAGCTTCACCGAATCGAGCCCCCGGCCATTTATTCACCATTGAACCGGCCCTATAATCTCCACATGCCCTTCAACGCAGTCGCTCGGACTCCAAAAACTACGAAGAGACTCGCAGCAAACATGCCAAAACTAACTGTGGCGAGACCTTGCCTTCGAAGCGGGCTCGTGCTGGCCAGGAGCTTACACTGCTCTGGCGCATGGCACCACGAAAACCCATTGGGCCTCCCGAAAACAGGGAACGGGCCGGAAATCCCACGCATGTCTCGCGGGCTACCTGTGAGGAAAAGAATCGACAATATCGATAAGATCATCTTGGTCTCGTCTGCCAAAGGCGGCGTGGGAAAGTCCACAGTGGCTGTGAACGTGGCTTTGGCACTCAAAAAACTCGGCAAATCGTGTGGCATTTTGGATGTGGACATTTTCGGGCCTTCGATCCCAAAATTGCTTCGTTTGGAAGGCGAGCCCCGCCTCTCTTCTAACGGGAAATTGATCCCGCTTACAAACTACGGTGTGCCCTCGATGTCTATGGGCTACTTGGTCGCCCCAGAGAGCCCTGTTGTATGGAGGGGTCTCATGGTCATGAAGGCGCTACAACAGCTACTTTTCGAAGTGGAATGGCCCAAATTGGATTATTTAGTGGTAGATATGCCACCAGGCACGGGCGACACCCAGCTCACAATCACCCAGCAACTTAAGGTCGACGGTGCTATGATCGTCTCGACGCCACAGGATATTGCCTTGATTGACGCAGTCAAGGGCATAGCCATGTTCCAGAAAGTCAATCTCCCGATCTTGGGGCTTGTGCAGAATATGAGCCATTTTGTGTGTCCGAAATGTGATCACGAATCCTACATCTTTGGACTGGATGGCGCTAGAAGAGAAGCAGAAAAATACGGGCTTGACGTTCTTGGATCTATTCCCCTTAACGAGACAATCTGTGTTCAATCCGATCTGGGTGTGCCTGTGGTTGTTTCCGGCGGCGACCTGTCTCTTTTGGAACCATACATTGGTATTGCGAAGTCAGTGTTAAAGAAATTGGAGTAGAGATGTTTTCTTGGAGACACCCTGGGGAGCACTTCTGAATGAGGCAAAATAAAAGCGACTTTGTAAAACAATTTACGGCTTGAAGTGATCTGTGGATGTGGAATCATACACTAAATTGATGCTATTATTACTATAATTTGATACTCGCTGCTTCACAAGAGAATGAGGAACAACGCGAAAATGACTGCGCCAATAATGGACGGGTATATTTCGGCCAGGTTTGCAGCTTCGCTGGTCACGTTGTGGCCAAAAGGACTGTGGAAAAGGCTGTCCAGCTTGAAGCTGTTGAGTGTTTGAGTGATCCGGTGTAACAAGTTCTTGTGCTCTGGAGCGCTATTCTTCGGCTGGTTCTCGGTCACATTGGGCCTTGCGCCTCGAAACTGCTTGAAACCCCCAGTTTCGGAGTCGCTTTCTGGAGCAATGTCTGCGTCACTATGCCCTGTTAGTTCACTCGATTCTATAGAGGATGTTGGCATTGGTTCCTCGTGACCTTTGGTACGTGTCTGATATTCTGATGTCAAGAGTATATCCAGCAATCTACCCGCCACTAAATCCAATTCTGAATGTTTGTTCTCGTAGTTCTTGCTGCCTAGCAAGTGCTGGAGCTCCGGGTATATGCGGTGGAAATACGCAATCAAATCTTCATCGGAGGCACGCTCCAAAGATTGAAAATACATCTTGCGGATTTCGGATAAAGATTGCTTTGCGGGCTTAACTTTTGCGTTTGGCTTCGTCTCGTGCTCATTTTGGTTTATGGATTGTTCGGGATTCCCCGCATTTCCGGGAACCAGCTCATCATGTATTCCTGTGACTTTCTTATCCATAAGATCTTTTAAGTGAATCTTTCTAGGCTGATCGCCTGATTCAGAAATGTTATTTTCAACGTGAGTCTTTGGCTTCGGTAATTTTTTGAATTTTGAAGATTCAGAGGGAACATTTCGGATTGCGCGTCCCATGTCAAGCACAGCTTTCATGTTTGCTTTACCCTCGACCATGGTTACTGGCAATGCGGTATCGGAGGCGAGGTCCATGAGCTCAGTGCCAGCTGGAGCCACAGTGTTGGTTGGGCTTTCTTCTTCGGTTAAAACAGCCTCAGTTGTTGTGGGGGCGGGAATGTTATTGGTGTTTGTGGTTATTTGGGGCTCACGCCATAAGTCTGGCACTTCAAAGACGGCCGAACCGTTTGATGGATTTGAGAGCAACAGTTTTAATCCATCGGCTAAAAGAGATGAAATTCGTTTCTCTTCGAGCTCATCATCGTCACTTTCTTCCTTTTCCTCTTCGTCGGTGTTTTTGTAATTGTATGATTCATTTAACTTTAAGGGGCTCTTGATTGTGTCTGTCTCTGGGGAAGGGTCTTTTTGTTTTTCTGTCATTGAGTTGGGAGTCTTTGATGGAGTGCTTGTGGGGAGAGAGGTACCTGGCATTGAGTCTTTCTCCAGATCCCCCGCTGAGGAGGAAGGAGAGTCTTTTGCCGGTTGCAGATGCGGTGAACTCTCGAGTTCATCTTTGTCATCTGCATCGCTCGCCGTATGGGTTTTTGCTGGTCGGGCATCAGGCACAGCCTTAAAAGCATTGTCCATGTTTGTGTCCGTGGAAAAACCATCCAGAGGCCGCAATCCGCTCGCTGTGTAAATGTTCTGGAGATCTTCTTCATGGTTATTCTTCATTCCAGAAAGCAAGATTGGTAATGTCGCCTGGTCTGTGGTTTGCTGACTTTGCGCAGCCCACTGTTCGCTGTTGAGAACTTGGCGAAACATGGTCAAATGGTCTCGTAACTTCTCCTCAGTGGAGAGTTCTTTCTTAAAAGACGCAGCCAAAGCGATGGGCAAAAGAGCAGGCAAGAGACTGTGAATGTACTTCATGGGTTGAGAATGTTTTCTTTTCTTGCAGTGGAAATTGTCGGGATAAAGAGTTCAAGTGAGTGTCTTGTATCGCTAAGCGAAGACCGTCGGTTGGATCCCAGTATGTCTCTTTGTGAATGGTTTTGTTCGGTCAAGAACGTTGATGGTCTTTGTTTAGAGTCTTGATGAGGCAATTTCGACTCTATTTCGAAACTTCAGTCCCTTTGAGTTTCCTTTGTCTGCTTTTCTTCCAGGTTCTGTTCTGTTCGAGGCAAAAAAATGAGAGAAAAAGCAGTAATTGTCAGTTGAGGCAAGGTTGCAAACGGGTGGCTGCGGATGCAAAAAAAATGGGACAGGGGCCGACCACATTTTCGCGAGCCCCAGCAACGATTTACTATGGCTGCGTCTGGAATCAATATATGTGAGAAAGGGATCCTCTGGAAACGCGGTCAAAATTCAGGAGAATACGGTGACATCTGAAAACACATGGGTGGGGGTCTTAGGATGCTGAAACAAATCCACACCCGATATGGGTTACCGACGGTGTGGAAGAAGACGATGGATTCCAAAGTTTGTCCTCCATAGGGCTCTCAATCCGCATCCAGGATCGCCCCGAAATCAGCTGCTCGCCCGAAAGCCCGTATTTCGAAATCGATGGTGGGAAATTCTGATCACAGGAACAAGTCCAGCTCATACTCAACTGAGAGTAAGCTCATTTCTCACCTTGTCTCTCTGTACGAGAAGAGGGGCAGGGATGTTTTGGGTGCAGGCTGTGATCACATGGAAAGAAAGACTCACCAGGCTTTGGATAAGCTCTTTTGACAAGTCAGGCGCGATACTCGAGAGGCGGGTGGAACTGCCAGGCAGTTTAGATTTGGTGATTGTTGTGGTGATCCCAAACCTTGTGCAGATCTAGGCGACCAAAAGATACGCAATCTCTCTAGATCCCACGCAAACAAAATTCGCCTGAAGCCTGAATGGATGCTCGGTGACAACCCAGACACATTGAAGAAAGAGCGGAAGACAGATGGCCGGACTGCAAACTTTCACGCCAACCCGGGGCAATCGATCAGAGAGATGTACACCCTTACGGTGATGCACAGGTTTCATGAGCCATGACACGCATCATTTTACTCCAAGAGGACCTCAAAGAGAATCACCTTTTTCCAAACTGCAAGCTTCATGAAGCGTAGAAAAAGAAAAAAGTCGCTGATCCATCCTCAACCTTTCCAGACTCTGGATCGGTCGATAGTCCCATGGACTGAAGTGCGTGCTCACATTCTTAGGAACGTTCGGGAGCGGAAATCGACGAAACCAGCGGGCCGGCTTGAATCGGCATAAGGCCCGAGAAGGGGTCTTTACGCATTGCTTTCAAATGACCAACTCCCACGAAAACTCGCCTTACAATGGGTACTCCGAACTAGCGCAAGTCACCGGGCTCCTCGCAGCCTCCTTTGTTATCTCCCGGCGTCACGTGACTACGCTCTTCACGAAATCAAGCGTGGAATGAGCAGCCTCCAAGCTCGATCAAAACACTTCTTCCTACCACCTCAGCGTGTATTCTCGGCCTTTAGAATCGTATACATCACACCAAATAGGAAACATGAGCTTGCCTGTTACGCCCACGCGGGTGGGGATGGCTGCGGGAGCCACAGGTATAGACTCAATATCGAAACCGGCTTCCAAATTGGTGTCGAGGCGCAACATTGTGGACGATAGTCTGCTTGAGGAGGACGACCAAACATACGTCGTTTCAGCAAGCGAGGACTCCGAGGATTCGGACAAAGACAGACCGTCAGACCTCGAGCTTGAGCTTGATTTTGAGCAGATCGACGCGGCGGAGTTGCGCAGAAACGTCGCTCTCATTGACGACACTTGCATTGCTCTCAAAGAAGAGCCGAGGGCGGGAGACAACGGGCAGGAAAACAACGGCACGCGGACACAGCTTCTGCATTTCCTATTGAAGCACGAGATCCCGCGGAAAATCTTCCATTCGTTCCATGGCCTAGTCACTATATATCTATACACTTGTGGGTTTCTGCAGCAGCAGATAGCCCGGCCGCTCTGGGCGATGTTTAGCGCCACTTTCATTTTCGAAGTGGTCCGCTTGAACTCGCCAACGGTCAATAACGCAGTGTTGCCCTGGGTGACATACATAATCCGCAAACTGGAAACACATCTGTGGAACGGGATCGTATTCTACTTGGCCGGTGTGACGCTCGTGCTCACGTTCGCCCTGAAGGATACCGCC
Source organism: Metschnikowia anglica (assembly GCA_030573055.1). NCBI lineage: Eukaryota > Fungi > Ascomycota > Pichiomycetes > Serinales > Metschnikowiaceae > Metschnikowia > Metschnikowia anglica. Next base: position 106,963 of record JAJMCP010000010.1, read on the forward strand.
GTCGTGTCTATTCTTCTTTTGAGTTGGGCCGACACCGCTGCGCTGACGGTGGGCCGTGCCTATGGGAAATACACACCGCAAGTTGCCCGCGGAAAATCCTTGGCGGGCTCTTTGGCAAGTGCAGCTGTTGGCGTGCTCGTGTGTTATTTATTTTACGGGTACCTCGTGCCCCAGTTCCATGTGAACCAACCTGGCGACATCTCGTGGACCCCAGAAACTAGTCGGATGAATCTCCACTCGTTTGCGCTTGCCACGGGCCTTATCGCCTCCGTTTCAGAGGCTATTGACGTCGCCGGTATCGATGATAACTTCACGCTTCCTGTATTGAGCTCCATCTTCTTGTCTGGGCTCCAATGGGCAGGTCATGTTTGAGCGGGCATGTTGTAATACTAGGACCCATGTCTCCTTGTTTTCCCTTTCAAAAACCTAATTGCATCCCCTCAAGCTTACCGCCATTTACATTTCCTCTATAGACTTAATTTATAATCACCTGACTGCACGAGACAAAACCCAAAACATGACCCGAAAAGGTGAGAACGGCCGAACAAAAAAGGCCCACAATCAGGACTCGTTGATGAAAAGGCCAGCGTAGCCTTGTCCCGTGGACGTGCACATGGAAACCACTCCGAGCTCCTTGCCCAGAGCACTCAATCCGTTGAGCAAAGTAGCTCCTACCCTCGCACCTGTGGCCCCCAAAGGATGACCCAAAGCTATTGCTCCGCCATGGGGATTGACTTTCTCCATATCGAGCCCTAGCTCACGAATGCAGTACAAAGACTGGGAGGCAAAAGCCTCGTTCATCTCGAAGACATCAATATCGTTCTTGCTCAACTGGAACCGCTTCAAAAGCTGGGGCACTGCAAGTGCTGGGCCCATCCCCATGTACGCTGAGGGAACGCCAGCGACCGAGGAGCCAACGAACCGAGCGATGGGCTTGTACCCGAGCCTCTCTGCGTTTGCTCTCGTGGAAAGAATCATACACGATGCGCCGTCGGAGATCTGGGAGGAGTTTCCGGCGGTCGTTGTTCCGTCCTCGGAGAAAACCGGTTTCAACGAAGAGAGCTTCTCGAAAGTGGAACCTCCGCGGATACCGTCGTCTTTCTCAACATTCACTTCGTCCAACGGCTCTCCTTCCTGGTTGCTCCGTGCCTTCACAGACACGATTTCCTTGGCGAAGTGGCCAGACTCCGTGGCTGCAAACGCTCTCAAGTGGGACTGAACAGCGAACCGGTCCTGGTCTTCTCTGCTGATTCCAAATTTCCGTGCAACGTTCTCACTTGTGAGGCCCATTGGCATGAGCACTGCCTGGGCATCTTCATTGGCAGCATCTTTCAATGGCTGGTAGATTCTTGACGGAATGCCCCGCGTGGAGAAGTAGTCATGAGTCATGGACTCTACTCCAGCGGCTATGGTGAAACCGTTTTCGCCACTCAGCAAAGTTCCCGCTGAATATGTGACTGCCTGCGCTGAGGAGGCGCATTGTCGATTGACGGTGTTGACCGTAGTTTTCATCGGGAACCCCAAAGATTTCACCGCCAAAGCAGACGCTTTCTGCCCACCTAGTGCCTGGCAAACCGTGCCGACCAAGACGTCGTCTATCAAGGTTCTATCCACACCGGACTTTTTGAGAGTGCCCTCGATCACTTGCTGGAGAAGCTCTTCGGGATAAAGTCTGGCGAGGCCTCCCTTGGTTGCCCTGGTAATTGGCGTTCTTTGGGCGGCAAGAACCACAACATCAGAAGCCGATTTTCTGAGGATGGACGTCATGCTGATTGACCGGCCTTACTGTCCAGTGAGCCAGGCATTTAGGACTTGACAATATATATTGGCAAAGCGGAAAATTCATTATCCGGGCCTGTTTGCGGGGTCGGAAAATGAAATACCCTGTTGCAGACGTGCATGCTGTCCTCGAGAGATCTACGAACAATGCGAGGACACCAGAATACCTGCCGGAGAACAAAGACTCGTTCACCACACCCGTGCACCACACTCAGTGAGGCGAGCGCGGAACGACGCACTTCCGAGATCCCGAAGCCCTTGTTGAAAGCTATCCTTGAGTGCAAGACAGATTGCATTAAGATTTTGTTTGACAGTTATCTCAGAAGTATATGCCATGATGTTACTGAAGTATGGAAACCCCTTTCTTTGGTAAAACCCTTCTTGTGGTGTTCTGGTCTCTCCAAGGCCTCCAGTGGAAATTCCACCCTTTATATCTTCTCACGGCAGCCCGTTGTTCCCACAATGTGCTCGACGATTGGCTGATGATGATCGTGTCTTGACTTAGACTGCTTGGCTCACCGCCTAGCATCTTGCGTCTAACAGCCCTGCGACATTCACAACGAGCGACTAGTCAGGGCGGAATTGACTTGTGCGGCGGGATAACGGGCTATGTCACACCGCAGCGCCAACATTTGCTTGCCTTTGGAGCCGCCCCCGCCTGTATCTGTGAAGTCCACAAACGGAGGGCTTTTTCTTCCCCGCCGCAATTTGTTTCTGAGCGCAGGGTGCAAGACCGAACATGTCAGGAAAGAGCAATGGAAAAAAAAACCTCATGGGATGAATGGCTCTGAGGTGTAAGCGACGGTAGCCGGCGCGGAACTTGGCTGAATGGAGGCACCGAAGCGGCCACGGACCCGCGCGGCGGTGCGCTTAAGTAAGCGCGGTTCTTTGTTGGCCCGAACCCTTCAATCTGCGGCTGCGTTTTGCCACCACTGCACGGCTCTGGCTGGGGCCGCTATCAGCAAACGAGAGAGATGAACGACACGACATGCACCCGTGCTGCAGGAGGCCCGCTCACTGGTCAATGGAACAGGAGAATCGAAGATAACAAGCGAGAAGAAAAGAGAGCAGCCTCATCCGCGGCGAGCGGCTCTCTCCCATGCTGGCTCGGCTCGGTTTCACGTTGGCCCAGTGCTCGATTTTGCTCTGGTGCGCGCGCCAGACTTCGATGGGGTCTGCATTGCCTTGGTAGATTGCCGAAATGTGAGCAGGCTAGAAGAGACCAGGGACGCCGGGGCCCTTCGTTGACTACGCTTCCAGCCCGTGTCCTTACTCCAGAAGCACATGAGTGAAAAGCACTCAGCTTGTTCCGTCACGGCGCCAGTTGTGGAGCGCCTTTGCGTTTCCTCTGGTTTCTGCACGGACGGCAGCAGTGTATCATGCGATTTATCGTTATATGGAATCGGGCTGGTTTTTGCGATTTCGGTGGCAACAAAACACCCTTGCCAGCACAAACAGCCTTATTCAACCCAATACCGGGTTTTGCTCCCCTGTGCACCTCGGATATCTCAATCTCGTTGCTTCAACTTGCAACTGGGCCCGCCTTGCAGCTAGCCGTGCGCATATACGACTGCCGGCACAGGTTCCGTCCCGCGATGCTCGCCCAATCGGGCTAGCTCCGATATCTGCGCACCCATATTTAAGCTCAGCAATATGTGCCCAGGCAAACGAGTCAAGTGATTTTTCAAACCCCATACTTTCTTGTCAGTAAACACAGAGAAGTAAACCAAATCTACGGAGAAGAAAAGGCCGGGCTTGAAATCATAAGAATGTCTGACCTACAGCTACAGAAGCGGCTTCTAACCCCGCTTCTCCCGAAAACGGTCCCGCCGATTCCCGAGGAAGACGAGAGGCGGGAGTACCCAAAGAAAGTGAACCCGTTGTCGTATCTTTTCTTCTGGTGGTTGCACCCGTTGATGAGAGTCGGGTATAAAAGAACTTTGGTCCCTGCAGATATGTACAGGCTCAACGACGATATCAAGGTCGAAACCATGACGCAGACGTTCCAGAACATTTTTCACACACGGCTAGAGAAGGCTCGGCAAAAACACGTACTCGAGAAGATCAAACTGAGAGGCGAAACTTCAGAGACGTCTTCGGTGGACAGAGACGAGGACTTGCGTGATTTCAAATTGCCAAAGTACATTCTCACCATCGCGCTTCTCCTCACTTTCAGATGGCAGTATCTGCTTGCATGTAGTTTCTTGATCTTGGCCAGTGTTGGGTCGTCCACCACTCCATTGCTCTCGAAGAAATTGATTCAATTCGTGGAGTACCGTGCGTTGAACTTGAGTGTCCTTGTTGGGGACGGCGTCGGGTATGCGCTCGGGTGTTCGTTTTTGGTGCTTGTTGTGGGTTTGCTCATGAACCACGCGTTCCAAAACGCCATGTTGACCGGTGCGCAGGCAAAAGCCGTATTGACCAAAGCCATTTTGGACAAATCGTTCAAGCTCAACGGCCAGTCGAAACACGACTACCCGGTATCAAAAATCACCTCGATGATGGGCACGGACTTGGCCAGAATCGACTTCGCACTAGGGTTCCAGCCCTTCGTCGTGTCTTTTCCCGTAGCGGTCGGAATCGCCATCGGGATCTTGTGCCACAATATCGGTGCTCCTGCCATGGTGGGTATCGGCGTCACTTTCGTGTTTATTGCCTTCATGGGTCTTGTCACCAAGAAATTGTTCGCATACAGGGCCAGCGCCAATCAGTTTACGGACGCCCGGGTCAATTTTATGAAGGAGGTATTATCCAACCTAAAAATGATCAAATTCTACTCCTGGGAGAACCCTTACTTTGACAGGATCACTGAAAACAGAACAAAGGAAATGCATATCATCTACATCATGCAAATGGTGCGTAACTTTATTGTTTCCATTGCCATGTCCTTGACGCTGTTCGCCTCGATGGCTTCTTTCTTGGTGGTGTACGCGACTTCGGGATCCACCAACAGCCCAGCGAACATTTTCTCCTCTTTGTCTTTGTTCAACTCCTTGACGCAGCAGATCTTCATGCTCCCTTTGGCGTTGAGCACCGCCGCTGATGCCGCTGTTGGCATCCAAAGAGTCGCTGGATTCTTAGCGTCTGAAGAAATAAACAAGGATGCTTTAAAAACCGAGGCCCGCCCGGAGATGGTCGATTACATGCAGAAGAAGAACTTATCAGTCAAGGTCACGAATGCTTCGTTCAAATGGGATTCTTACGAAAAGGAGGACTCTGAGAGTTCCTCCGACAAATCCGATACACTTCATGACGAAAAGAAACTTCAGCTTGAAGAACAGGTACAGTCAGCAGACCTGGGCAAATCGGACCTCACGTCCAGCTCATCTGCCGCCCTTGAATCGACAATTTTTGACTCCTTGCGTGACATAGATTTGGAAATTGAAAAAGGTGAGTTTGTGGCAATCACAGGGTTGATCGGTACGGGTAAAACATCTCTTCTAAATGCTATTGCCGGCTTCATGAGCAGGAAAGAAGGAGCGGTGGACATCGTTGGCTCACTCTTGCTTTGCGGTGTTCCTTGGATTCAAAACACCACCGTGAAAGAGAACATTTTATTTGGTAATCCTTTCGATAAGGAGAAGTATCAAGAAGTCATCTACGCCTGTTCTCTTGAAAGTGACTTGGAGATTCTCCCGGCCGGAGATGAAACCGAAATCGGGGAAAGAGGCATCACTTTATCTGGAGGCCAAAAAGCTCGTATTAATTTGGCCAGAGCAGTTTACGCCGATACCGATATCATATTACTAGACGATGTCTTGAGTGCGGTGGATGCAAGAGTGGGGAAACATATTGTGAACTCGTGTCTTATGGGCTTAATGGCCAACAGAACCAGAATCTTGGCCACTCACCAGTTGTCTTTGATCGGTGACGCTGATCGCATCATATTCTTGAAAGGCGACGGTACGATAGATGTTGGGACTTTGGAAGACTTGAAACTGCGGGTTCCAGAGTTCAGAGAATTGATGACTTACAACGCTGAAACGAACGAAGACGAGGAAGAAGAGGATAGTTCTGGAGGGGAAGCCATGGATGCGGATGCGGAGAAGGAATTTATCGCAAGACAACTTACTCGTCAATCCACGATCGTTGACGAGGAAGCTGCTCGTCATGACTACGATGCAAAGAAGGATGAAGACGGTCGCTTGATTTTAGATGAGGAGAAAGCCGTGAACGCCATTCAGTTCAGTGTCATAAAAAATTACGTTAAGTACGGCTCGGGTGTCTTCAAGTGCTACTCGATTGTTCCAATCATTATTATCCTCACCATCATTGCTGTCTTTTGTCAGTTGTTCACTAGCATTTGGTTGTCCTTTTGGACAGAATTCAAGTTCAAGGGAAAATCCAACGGTTTCTACATCGGAATTTATGTGATGTTCACCGTTTTGGCGTTCTTGTTCGTTACCATTCAGTTCATGGTGCTCGCTTACTTGACCATTAAAGCATCTACAGTCTTGAACATCAAAGCTGTCGAGCGTGTTCTCCGTGTACCAATGTCGTACATGGATACTACGCCTATGGGCAGAATCATTAACAGATTCACAAAGGATACAGATACGTTGGACAATGAAATCGGAAACCAACTCCGTATGGTCATCTATATCTTCTCCAACATTGTTGGCGTGCTCATCTTGTGTGTGATTTATCTCCCCTGGTTTGCTATTGCCATACCACCATTGGCATTTATATTTGTCTCGATATCTAACTTTTATCAGGCTTCGGGAAGAGAGATCAAGCGTTTGGAAGCGGTGCAAAGATCTTTGGTCTACAACAATTTCAATGAGACTTTGAGTGGGATGGATACCATCAAGGCTTACAAGAGGGAAGACATGTTTGTCAACAAAAACAGCACCCTCATAAACAAGATGAACGAGTCATACTATATCACAGTTGCGAACCAGCGTTGGTTGGCCATCCACTTGGATATAGTTGCCACGATTCTCGCCTTGGTCATCTCGCTTCTCTGTGTTTTCCGTGTGTTCAATATCAACGCATCTTCCGTCGGTTTGCTTTTGTCCTATGTCCTACAAATTGCGGGTCAATTGTCACTCTTGGTCAGAATGTTGACTCAGGTTGAAAACGAGTTCAACTCCGTGGAAAGAATTTGCGATTATGCATTCAATTTGCCGCAGGAAGCTCCAGCTCTTATTTCTGAGACCAAACCTGATGAGTCTTGGCCAAGTATGGGTCAGATCAGGTTTGAAAATTCATCTTTGGCCTACAGACCGGGCTTGCCCCTTGTGCTAAAAAACTTGAACATGGACATTAAGCCAACGGAAAAAATCGGTGTCTGTGGAAGAACCGGTGCTGGGAAATCTTCCATCATGGCTGCTCTTTACAGATTGTCGGAGTTAGAGTCAGGGAAAATTGAAATCGATGGGGTTGATATTTCCAAGCTTGGACTTCACAGTTTACGCTCAAAATTGTCGATTATCCCTCAAGACCCGGTTCTTTTCAAGGGTACTATTCGCAAGAACTTGGACCCTTTTGGAGACAGTTCTGAAGACGAGTTATGGACTGCCATGGTGAGAGCCGGATTGATCGAGAGCGGCAAGTTGTCCTTGATCAAATCGCAAGATCAGCAGAGTGACAACTTGCACAAATTCCACTTGAATAGAGAGGTTGATGATGATGGTGCTAACTTCTCTTTGGGAGAGAGGCAACTCATCTCCTTTGCCAGAGCGTTGGTCAGAGGATCGAAGATCTTGATCTTGGACGAGGCTACGTCTTCTGTTGACTACGAGACCGACAGCAAGATCCAAAGCACCATTGTCAGGGAGTTTCAGAATTGCACTATCTTGTGTATTGCACATCGGTTGAAGACGATTTTAAACTACGACAGAATCCTTGTCTTGGATAAAGGTGAGATCAGGGAGTTCGACACGCCCTGGAATTTGTTTAACCTGACCAATAGCATCTTCCAACAAATGTGCCACAAGTCCAACATTGTTGCTGGGGATTTTGCCAGGCAGTCTTAGAAAGGCATAAGCATATAATGTTCCTTAAAGGTTCCATCATAAGGGTTTTGGTTTATCGGTTTATTAATATTACTAATTTTGAAATATTAGTTGCATCATTTGCTTGCCTTTCAAACCAAGCTTATGTTCACGACATAAACTTGTAACATTCGAGATTGTGCAACTCACGTTCGTAAATTATAGAGAGGATATCTCAATAGCGAAAGGTCTTTGTGGCTGGAATGGAGCCAAAGGTGGTGCAGCTCTTCCAGAAGCGGTTCTCCAACGAAATATAAAAACAAAGAGAATGTATATGCTACCGCCTTCGACATGCCACTACTTCATTTTCTTTTTGTAGTCAGCAAATGAGAACTTCTTCACCACCGGAGGCTTGTTTTGAGTAGCTATCACTTCTTTAATTGGGGCCTCGGAAACAACTGGCGATACTTCGTGCTGGGTGGTAACCACATCATTTGGCTGGTTTTCGAGCTTCACCTCCTTTACATCTGTCAACACATTCACGTTGGGAGATATTTTTTGCAATGGCTTGAAAGCCTCATTCACCTGGTTTTTGATTCTCATTAGCACTTCGCTTGTGAGAGGGATAGCCAAACTCTTTTGAGGCATGTCATCAGCAACGGTATCGATGTCAATAGCCTTAGGGTTCCCAGCGGAAACCTTATAGTTCATGAAGGATATTTTCCGCTTCTGAGCCAAAAGGTTCTGCTTAAACGTTGTTTTGCAATGTTTCACGTTATCCACGTTATTCAGTTCTTTTGGATTTAAAGTGCCACAAGCACCAGAATCTGTCACTTGCACGCCTTTCGTTTCTTTGTCAGGAGTGGTTTCACTTACCACTGCGAGTTGACTACAAGCGTAAGCACTCTTTTCGAGTAACTCAGAATCCCTTTCGACCGATCTCTGCTTCCAGGACAGGTACTCTTTTGTCTTTCTGGGCATGACAAGCTCCTCCTTAGATTTGTTGAATCCGCCGCCGAGATTAAATGCCTTTCTATTGGATCTCAAGAGATATGAAGTTGCTTTCTTCACTTTGAATATGGCACATTGATTGTTGAGGCTGCTGGTGTTGCAAGCACATTCCACGTAATTGAGTATTGTATCAACACAAGATATGAGGTACGCCTTTTCCTCTTCCGCGAAATCCTCGAATTTCTTCCCTTCCTCGAAAGCTCCATCCTGGTTTAGCCGTATCATTTCGGCTATAGGGTGCAAAGGATCCCACTCCCATGGAAGTCTCAATTCTTCCTCTAGTTTTTCCCCCTTAAGGGAGATAGGTTGTGTGGTCACGACCAAAAACTTGAAGGTTTGAAGTTGAGGGATGTAGACTGGTCTAATCTCGCTGTTGGCAGTTGTAGGGCAAGACCTCCTAATAAACCTGGCCTCATTTCCCACAAATCGGGCGTCGACAACAAGATCTACTCCATCAGTTTCCGAGCTCGATAATCGGACCTTAGCTACCTTCGGCTTGACTGTGCCCCAAATTGCATACTGATTGATCTTATTGTCAACATGCAGCTTCCATGTGTCGACCTCTCCGAGATACTCAATTACGGCAGTCCCCGCAGGAATGATGGTTTCTGAAGTACTCAGAGCAGACTTTTCTGTTATGAAGAGCCCAGTTTTGATAATCGAAACAAACTTTTGCTTAGGATTCTCGCTGTACAGTTTCACTCTGATTGTTGTTTTGTTGACCCCCTTGTTCCGTCGAAGCTCATTTCTGTCTTGTAGATATTTTTGGTGAGTGGGTAAACTGATCTTGCTAAACTTGACCAGCTTGAACTGACTTAGGGACATTGTTTCAAGCGAATGAGGATTCTTCGCTAGTTTTTCTGAGCGAGCCCCCATGTCCATGATCAAGTTCATGACTTCCGGAGTCTTGTAATCATTTTTTTCAAGTCTGTAGTATAAGCCCTGGTAGGGCTCTGCAGTAGCTCCGTCTTCGAGAAGTGGATTTTCCTTGTTGTGAATCTCAAACGGAGCCACCGATCTTGAATTGGGTGACGCAGCACTCGAGGAATTCCGCTTTTCAGTGGATATCTTCTCGCTGTGAGGCCTTATTTCTTTTTCGGACTTTCTTCGTTTTTTGTCATCGTTTCCAGAACTCAGCGTCTTTCGTTTAGAAGGCGCGGGCTTCTCTGGAGGATCATTAGGCTTCTCCATATCTAGCCTGGCTATTGTGGAAGCTCGGCACTGATCTGCATCGATTTTGTTCCACTTCATCTCGTCGCAATAGTAGCATTTGTATTCGTCTTCGGGCACCTCCTCGTTGGTGAGATATCCCATACAAGAGCAGTGCTGCCATCGGAAGCATACGTCACATTGGATGGTGAAACCGTCGTCTTCTTCAATCCCACAAATACATCCGATAGTACCAGCATCAGGATCGACCTTGTATGATGCTAGTGGGGGCGGGTTTGATGATGCAGATGAATCAGTAGTTTTTGCTTCAACTGGCTCAGCAGGTGGCGGCTCAAGCCGCGGTTCCACTTTGAGCTCTGATTTGACAGCGGTAACAACAGAGTCTTCATTTGAGCTCTGTGTTCGACTGACAACTGCCGGAAGCTCGGAAACATTGAACGACTCTTGGATTGCAGATCCAGGCTCATCTTCGGTCTTGTTCTCATCCTCTTCGGGCTCCGTAACGACAGATTCTTCATTCTTCACAATGCTGGAGGTGATAGTCGGATCGTGATGACTCTGCTTAATCTTCATGGCCGGTTCCGGCTTTCCGATTTTTGTATCTGCTTCCACGGGTGATTTTGATGGCCGCGTCTTGTCTATGGCTTCTTTACTCTTTAGCGGGAACGGAATATCAGCAGCAGCCGCTAAGGCAGCAGCAGCGATCATTGCGTTATCGGTGCTTCGCTTCCCGGACTCAACGTTGATTCCCCGAGCATACTGGACATTTGAGACGCCCGGAGAAGCTGCCGGCGAGCTTATAGAAGGGCGTTTTTGAGTACCCTCAGATGGTGTTCGTTTGTGTATAGCTTGATAACTTCCTCGAGCCGGTAGTTCCTGGGATGTCAGAGACGCTTCGAAGGTGTTTGTCCTATTGTCTATTGGGGGCGGTTTGGGTGATAAAGGCACAAGTTTCGACGGGTTTGGCCGCTCTGAAATAGCCTCCTGCGGGCTAGGGCTCGGTGTTTTCCGGAGCTTCTGCTTCAGAATACTATCGTCTTTGAAGTTTGAGCTCTGAGCAAGGCTCTGGCGTCGTGGCGGGAGCAGACCCTGGTCCACCGTGTGTAGAGGGTATCCCGAAGTATACATCCGCGGGAACGACACAGGGATCGTGCTCGTGGTCGGTTCTAGTCCGTAGTAGCCGTACCCATGATGAGCCACCATATGAGCAGTGCTATGCGTAGAGGCGTGTCCAGAAATTGGACTGGGATTATGAGCAGAGGTATGCGGGAGAACCGGGGGCCCCGAGCGCACGTTGAGCGGAAGCAGTGGCGAGTAATTGTACCCGCTGTGTGTTTGCATTTGAGGATTGATGTTTCCCGGCAGTCGCCCCGAGATCATGAGTAGTTTGAGGTGTGAGAGCCCGCCCTGAGACGGTCTTTGTGGTGGCGGGAGTGTTGTTGAAGACACTCCAGTATACGGCAGGCTCTGATATATTGACGGTGAGTTGACGGCGGGTGACTGGCTTAGAAGTTGCAGCTGTGCTGTTTCCAGGCCCGAGTTTGCCGCCGACGCTTTAGTCTCGGTTGAGGCCGTGTGTCTTGTCGCCAGCTCTTCGGGTATCAGTGGCGCCTGGGGTGCCAGTGGCCGGGAAAATCCGCTCTCAAGGGCATCCTTTTCTCCTTGTCCGATCTGGGGCGGAGACCTCTGGCGAGCGGCGGCAGATGCAAACATGAGAAGCGTAGACGCATCTTCTAAGAGTTGTTCCTGCTCTTGGCCCTGTGTCATTAAGAATTTCTGGAGGGGCAAGAACTGGGTGAATTCGCTGAGTGAATTTTTGGGCTCTGATGTATCGTAAACTACACGGGGAGCTGGCATGGTCACGTGACGCGCTCAAGAACGCTATACGAGGGCCAGCGCAGCGAAGACCCCAAGCTTCGTTTTTTGAGGGGAGAGAGAACAAGAGGAAACTGGAGGAACGAAGGTGTCGCGCGGGGTTCCCGTGGCAAGGCGAGAGGCGGGAAATTTCATCGAGGGCCCGGTTGGTTTTTCGAAATCCGTTTGGTGGTGTTCGGGGATTCCGATCAGCGCCCCTCGCTCGGAATGCTATGGCGCTGAAACGGGTTCCAGGAGGGTGTGAGACGTTCCAATGGCGTAAAACAGACCTGCCTTTTCCATTTCTCAAGCACGTCGCGAGCTCGTTTGTTCTTCTTTCCCTTTACAAGATCTCCACTGGAAGGAGGACACTGTACCATTCTTTGTTCTACGAAAACCATCAAGTGTATTTCATTCCACCCCTGAATATGTGCGCTCATATTTACGAGACAGGCACTTCCACACCCGAGCTGATTTCTTGGGTTTCGGTGCCACACCGGAGGTGGTTTCCTGAGTTTCAGTTCCGGCATCTCTCGTGGCCCCGGTTATGCACCGTTTCTCTGAGTCTCCCCCTTTCGTTCATTCTCTCGCATTCTGGTCGACCCCGTCTCACGAAGACGGCTCCTTCTCGCTCTCTTTCACTTTCTGTAGATACTCTAGTTCTTTCTTCAATGCGTCCATCGCATAGTAAACCTTGGACTGCAAGTAGAACGAGTTGCCCTTTTCTTTGGAGTTCACGTCAAACAAGTACTCGTACTTCTTGTCAATTTGCTCCATGTTCAAGTCTTTGCGGTCGATGTCCAAGATCTTCAATGCCTCGTCGATGGGCACGCCACCCACAGATTTGGCTTTCGTGGCGCCGGTGGCCTGAGCTGTGGCACTGGCCTTGGCGGCCTGCTTGTAGGCCTCGGTGAATGCACGCCCGAAGACAGAGGCGCCGGTGAAAATCACATTCACAAGCAATCTGTGAGCCATCTTGATGGGTTTGTGTATGTACGTTTGAGTCAGAGTTTCATGATCAGACTTTGCTGGCGAGAAGAGCGTCTCGCTTATGGTCACGTGATGGAAATTATGAAATAGCGTCACGTGACAGCGCTGCGGGAGCGGGCATCGTACCCTTCTTCAATTTTTTCTTGCGACGACGTGTACTCTGTCAGAAGCACTAAGAAATGCCTCTTCTGGGATTACGTGGGGCAGGGTGTTTAAAAAGCAAGAGTACAATTTACTGAGTGGAATGTAGCACCAGGCTTCAATCCCCCGCGCATCGACACACCCTTCGGGACATGGCTAGCGGCAGAACTGTTCTAAAACCTTTGGAAATGCGAGGCTCTAAAAGACCGAAACGAAAAGTATCCTGTGGCCAGTCTGTTAAAAAGGTCAGGTATACTCTTAGCTGAACGTTAATACCCAGGTCACGCTATCGCTAATGCGGCGTACTTAGGATACAACTAAGGCCTTTATAGTAGTGTGCCCGAAGGCACGAAGTTATACTTAGTATAGAGTAGTATAACCACTACCAATGGTTGGCTTTCAAAATAGCTTGGAGCTGGGGAGCGCGCTGCTTATATAGTTTTTTCTGCTTTACTTTCCGGGTAACCTAAGTTTTTATATGCAAGATGGCTGCAACTCAGGTATGGCAGTAGACAGTGAGCTGTTTATTCCAGAAAGACACATGCTTTTACTCACTTTTTCTTATGTTCCATTCTTTCAGATCTCGGGATACGCCACGTAGACTCTGCGGTTTGCTCACGAGACTTTTTGTATGGTTGTGTGACCGAACAAAAGGAGACTGGCCCTTTATTTCCGAGATCCGTTAGCTTGGGCCGGTGGAACAGGCGCTGTCTGGGACTCGGGTTGCGGCGATATTTAACGCCAATGAACAGAATTACGGAGGCGAGTATTCTTGGGAAAGTGTTTTGAAACCTTGCAAAAAACGGCAGAAGGCCCGGGCGGCTAGAAGGCTCGCTAATATTGGAACTCAAGTAAGAATCAAGGAATACCCTTCAATCGCCGTTAGCGCTTATTTGACGCCCATGAATCTGAGCAGATAAAGTGAAGCGCCCTGGCTTGAAACACGATCTTTGTTTCTTTGAAGATGGACAATCAGAGCCAAATGAGATGCGGTGTGCTAGCCTTTATCCGCCCAGTCTGGGAACTGTTTTCAGTGAATTTGCTTCACAAAATTATGACTTTTGAAGAAATGACAGCAGCACCAAAAAAAACCAAGACCGTTTTGACTTTTTTTCCTACAAATTCATTCATGCCCTGTCTCGTATCACTTCCATATTGCGGCAAGTATTCTACTCTTACCACCCCGAATCTTCTAAGAAATGTGGCGGAAGACTTTATGAAATCTCTGGCTCCCGTTCCCTTAGCTGCAGAAAGGAACCACACCGTCACTGCTTCGCACATGGCTAATTTCGAAAGGGGAAAAGATGAATTCCCTTTTCAAAACGGAAAAGAAAGAGAAAAGGAAAGCAGTAAGGAAAGGGGGCTGCATGCTTCTTTCTGATCCTTGAGAAATTCTACATGTCCCTAATTGCTGTTAGTAGAGAGCATCCCGTGGTCTGGTTAACAGGTTAATGTTCGAAGCAAGGTGTTCGGGAAAACGGACAGTGAGAGAATTCTTCTTTTTTTTTCTCCGCAAAGTTGCTGGCGTCCACTTTTGTTCCTCCTGTGTTATCAGAGGACTTGATTCACAGACTACCTTTCCAAGTAATGTCTCATCAAGACTTGAGGCGGAAATAGCTCACACAATTTATCCCCATCATTATGTGAGCTGTACTGAGAGGCGGTGGCAGACAAGTGTCACCCTGATCACGCCAAAGATAATCGAAAAAAAAAAAGAAAAGGAGAGAGAGAGAGACACTGAGGAGAGTACACTGTTCAATTTCCAGAACTTAGACTACAATTTTCTCATCCTCTCCAAAACACGAAATACGTGTATACGTATTTGTTCGAGTACGTCTCGTGCTGTGCAGGCTAGACAGATGCTCTGCGATGGCCATCACTCCAAGCGGCATCATCTCGTCAGCCATCCATGGGCACTACGACTTCCTGAAATCTTACTGATTTGGAAGGATACGGGCGAATTCGAGAAATTTCCAGAATCAAAACTCAATGTCAGCAACTGACATCCCCAAGATCAATGGGCTACTTACTTGGCTTGGCGAAAACGCGTTCTGGAACACGGAATTGGTTGAAATCAAGCCATCATCGTTGGGCGGAGTCGGTGTCTTTTGGAAGTTGGGTCCTGAGGCTGACCCGGAAAACGATAAACTATTACTTCGAGTGCCGAAATCCAATATTCTTTCACCGAAAAACTCTTTTCTTTTTTCTCTCCTCGTGGACCATGAATCTTCAGATCTGGCCATTGATCTTACTGAAGGTATGCACGCAATCGTGCTCACATTCATCTACGAATTGGCCCTGGGGGGACAGTCTCCGTGGTATCAATACCTAGACTCCTTCTCTTTCGACAACGCCGCACTCCCGCTTTGTCTATGGGACGAGAAGGCTAAATCTGCTCTTTTCAACACCGAGTGTGATCTTCTCAATATGCTTGACCCTACAGAATTGACATCTTTTTACTGGGAGTGTGTGACATTCGCCCGCAAGAATAAAGAATTGGTCACGATGCCCGAAGTGTTTAATATTGCCGATTCCGGGGAAGAAAAACTACACCTTTTTGGCCTGTATGTGCAAGCCGTGATCTCAAGAGCTTTCACTGTGGACAAGTTCCATGGCCTTTCACTTGTGCCTGGAGCCGATCTATTCAATCATCTCTCCCCTGTTGAATTGGATGATATTATTGAAGTCCGGGAGAACGTGCATTTTGAATGTGACGACGGCGACGAGCTCTGTGAACTCTGCGGCGAGATCGGGTGTCCACATCTCGAGGACGAATCGGATGAAGAGAACCTTGAGGAGCGTTTGTCTGAATTTGATGAAAGTGAGTCTCAGGGGCAAGATTGCGAGGAAGAACCAGAACAAAGCAGTGGAGAGAGTGATTCCCAAAGTGTTGAAATGAATACATCGCAAGATGTGAACGGTCTCATGGAAGATGACGTTTATGTTGAAGAGAGCGAATTTAGCCAGTCGGAAAGCGAGAGTGAGCCAGTTCCATTAGAGGAAAACGAAAACATATCCCAGCAGGAGTTTGATGAAAACAAGCCAATCACTTTTGAAGACATCGAAGAAATTGAGATGGGGTCTGAGGCAGAAACGGAACATGACGACGAGGAAGTATCGACATTATCACTCAGCGAAGATGAAGACAACGACAACGAAGAGGGAGAAAAGGAAGCCACGCATTTTCCAGGTGCTAGCGAGGCTGAACTAGCCGATGAGCTCAGTGACGGAACCAAATGTTGCGATATCGTCTTGACGAACCTCCCCAATAAAAAATTTGACTATGAGCTATTCAATACTTACGGGAACGAGTTGTCGAACCCTTATTTGTTGCAGAGGTACGGCTTTGTTTCTCTGAACAATCCAAACACTGCTTGTCTCTTGTCGGTGCAGATGTATTCTGAACTTAAAAAGCTCAAGAAAACTAAGAAAGCAGAAAAACAGATGGATTTGAAACTCGAATGGTACGAAGAAAGCGGATTTTCTATTGTCAATGAGATATGTTCTAGAACGGCCCATTCACACGGTGAACATGAAATCGGCAATGGATCAAAAGGCTGTAAAGACGTATGCGACGATGGTTGTGACGATGATTGTGAAGATGGCTGTGACGATAGCTGTGGCGATGGCTATGGCGATGAGTGCTGCGACGACGCCGAGAATGAAGAAATGCCAGAAAGCTGGCAACTCTCGCCGAAAATCGCGTCCGACGGGACACCTACAAAGCAGACGATTACACTTATTCGACTCATGACAATGAACTTCAATGTCTTTTACCACAAGCTATATCGGTCGCCAAGTGAGCGCAGGCTTGAGAAGCGCATAGAAAGGTATTTATTGGGGGAAAATGCTACCGCTGAGGAAAAAGAGATTTTGAAAAGATGGGTGCTGGGAAGGTTAAACAGGTATAAGACAAAGTGTGAGGTTTCAGGGCCCAAAGAGGAGATCATAAGCACTATAATAGCAGAGGAGAATTTGCTTTTGAAACGAGCTCTTAGTATTCTTGGCCAATGAGCGAGACTTGTGGTTGTTTGACTTTGTCAAAGACTAATGCTGGGGAAGAAGGCTCGGTCTCACATACTTACCTCGGTCCATTAGTTGGCAACACTAATGATGCAACCCAGTTTCTGCCTTGAATAGATTTTTCGTGATTCTGTGGCCTTATTCCAGGTCAACTTAAATACATAGGCTGATAAAAAGGAGAAGTCTTCCGAGACCAGGCTTTTGGGTGTGCTGAGAAAGCGGCGTCAAAAACAAAATGCCAGAACTCATCTTGCATACTGAGAAATCTGGGATTACCAAGGGTACTGATAAGTCACAGAACTCCTCTTCAAGGTGTTCATGTGGCCATTTGTTTCTGCATGAAAATGAAAGAGAACAAGAACACCGGTATAACACATTTCGGCTTGGTTTTATGTTTATACAAACACTGTGAAAGACGCGTGTCCGACAATGTATGCATCTCGATCAAATCGCCAATCCACTATCCTCTTCCATTCACACCGTGACCCCCTGACCTTTATGAGGCTCTGCCTGGCCCATGTTCCCGTTTCCACGAAAACATCCTCTGTATACCAGAGTGCTAGTTGCTCGAAAGCTCCCGAATGCTACGAACTTTGATTGCACGAATTCGGTTTGCACGGTGGCTACCTTGACTTATCAAGACTTACAAAGAAGTGACCAGCTAGCACTGAGCGATTCTTATCCCGGCCTTTTCAGGACTGGGCAGCCAACGATGACTCCTTGAAGATGTCGACTTTCATTTGTCGGCGTGGAAGACGGATATCAAATCTGACATTGGAGAAGCCGGTCTCTAGAATGAAGCACAAACTTGTGTGGTCCGCCAGTCGCACCCATGCATACGTGCATCAGTGAGTATCTACATACACCTTCCACCAAAACACGCCCAGGATTCGTTGGGTATATTTCACAGAGACCGTTGGCAAAACCGGAACGTCAGATCGTGCGCTCCTTTCTTCTTGCATCCACACTTTAAACCCGGGTCCAATCAGCCTTGCCGAATTATTCAACTCGCAGTGCCATCACCACCGACACTAGCGGTGCACGAAGCGCGCATGCGCACCCCGGAGGCTCTTCCCGGATCTTGAACCAACGGCAAATCACCCAATGTCCACCCAATTTCCACCCGGATTCCACTCGCATTTCACCACCACCACAGATTTGCAAAGGGGCTGATGCTGGATGGCTCGGAGTATAGTTTTGAATATGACGACGAAATCTCACTAGACCCGTCCATAGAAGATGAACAAGAAGACGAAGAGCAGCTGCTTCTCAGTGCTGAGGATAGTGACTGTTCCGGTGAGTATTCCTCTCAATGTTCGTCGCAGAGTCTCCCGATTTCTTCTCCTCTAGAGTCCTTCACTATAGACGAGAAGCTATGGCCGGTTCAAAAGTCGCCCAATGCGCTCAGCAGCGCAAGTTTCCGGGCCCTCAATGTCTCCTGGTACATTTATGAACATATGGTGCAGCCGGCCCAAAAACTCCAGAGGAATTTCTTACCGACGTTTTCATTAGACGAGACAGTTTTGCTTCTCCACCATAAGAAGTGGCTGGTTGATGAAGTCACCAGCGATTTTTTCGACGATTGGCCCAGACTCCGTGACGCTTGTGGACTCACAGAAACACGCAATGAAGTCCATGAGCTCCGGCTCTCCCGGCTGTTTTCTTGTCCCATCTGCTGTGAGTCGGGATCTTTGCAAACATTATCTCTTCTGTGCGATCACGAATTCTGTGCGCCGTGTTATAAACGGTACGTTTTGCTGAATCTTTCTCGGGGCCTTTTGATCCGGTGTATGGATACCCAGTGTGGGCTTTCGTTGCTGTATAGTATCGTTTCTGGGCTATTGGCCATAGAAACTTCCCCGGAAGATGAAGAAGCTGGAGGAGATTTGGTGGGAAAGAAGATTCCCGAGAAAGCAGCAAGTGAACTTGGTGATGACGCATCTGATGACGATGATGAAAATACTGAGCTGGAGGAGAGAGACGAATATGACTTACAATTCGATCTCAAGGACACCCCTGATTGTGCCATCACCAGTTCGTTTGAAATGAAAAATCCTTTACTGAGGAACGCTCTCCTTGTGAATGCTGCTCGCGTGGCTATAGATGGGCTGCACTCGAAGTATCGATGGTGTCCGTCTATTGACTGCTCACAGCTCGTTGAACACGTTGGTGAAACCAGGCTTGTCTCATCAGGGAACTCACTGGAGAAATGCAAAAACAATGATCTTGCCGAAATCGCCATTGTAAAGTGCGGGAACAACCACGAATTTTGCTTTGACTGTCATTATGAAAACCATCTACCGTGCCCATGCTGGCTAGCCAAGAGCTGGATCAAACGGTGCGAGGACGACTCAGAAACCGTGAACTGGATCGACGCCAACACTCAAGGCTGCCCGAAATGCCAGGCTGTGATTGAGAAAAATGGCGGCTGCAATCATATGGTATGTGGCAAATGTAACAGTGAGTTTTGCTGGATTTGTTTGGGCGACTGGTCTGTGCACAAGTCCAGCTGGTGGCAGTGTAATCGGTTTGACCCAGAAGAGGTGGAAGAGGTCAAGAAAAAACGCTCCGATAAGCAAAATTCTCTCAGTCGGTATCTTCATTTCTACAGGCGATTCTCTGTGCATCAAGTCTCGATGGATGGCGATAAGCATACTTTGCAAATGGTGCATCGGTGCATGCTTCAGTATATGAAAGCTCAAAGACTCAGCAGCGAGCGAAATGGCTCGTGGAACGATGTTCAATTCTTATCCGATGCGATTCGCAGCTTGTCTAGTGGCAGAAAAACTCTCATGTGGACTTACGCCTTTGCTTTCCATTTAAACAAGACGAACTTCTCCCAGATTTTCGAGGGGATGCAAGATTACTTGAACAAAACAGTGGAGGACCTCTCGCTGCTTTTCGAGGAAATTAAAGTCTTGGATGTTCCGGAGAAAACTGCTGCCAGGATCAAGCTGAAAAAGGCAGAGATCATGAGTTTGGCGTCGTTGGTCACTCGTCGCAGAGATTTGCTTATTGAGTGTGCCCAAGCAGGCATCCAACAGGGCATCTTGCTGTTCTTCTCTCCATAGAAAAAGGCGAGTTTTGTGAAGTACAGTTTATTCCTGTATCTAGGGTGAAGCGAAGGAAGCAAAGAAAAAAGACGCATTTTGGGAATTCTAGTTCTTGATGAGACGTTTATTCATGGGCTTGAGGTTATCGCAGTCAATCCACTTCGCACCCTTCAGCTTCGTTGAAAGAAGCGACAGTCAAACGAGACTTCACCAATCTGAAGGGTCTCGACCACGAGCTGGTCACGTTGCTCCATCATTGAGTGGCAGATCAGTTCTCTTTCCGAGGTTGGTTTTGCTTATTTTTTCTAACGACTATTCAAGAGATGCAGCGGGCGAGTTTCAGTCTACACATAATTTATGAAATAAAGACTGTGTTTTATTGTTGTCTCACAGCCTCGGGACCAAAACATCTGCTGAGAACGCTGAATGCTGAAGTTGGGCAGCTTTCGCTAAGATTCTTTCTATGTCATTGGGAAGTACAAGGTATGAAACCTCTACATCGACATAATCTGGCTTTACTTTGAAGTTATACAGCACCTGTGACGAGTTTTTGGCAGGCCAATTCCACTTGAGACAAACTCTTTCATCAATCGAGAGATGAATGTTATCAAAAGCATTGCAAGGCTACTTAAGCTCAATCTCGGGCTAACTCAACATCGATAATCGGGTGTCTTGGCTTCAGATATAGCCATGTAAAGCTTATTCACCTCAGGGAACGACGACTCTTTCAAGCACCAGGCATGGAACTCGTCGATCAAGCTTTTTGCCATTGATTGCCAAATCTCGAATTTGGCCTTTTGATAGAGAGGTGTGCCAAACCCACGAACGTCGCGTATATGATTGAGAACTTCTCCTAGGAGCATTTGGATCAATCTGCCCATGTGGTTTCTGGTAGATTCCAAATCGGACATATAGCAGCTGATGCACACCTGAGTGTTTTCCGAAAGCGTTATTGACGGGATGTAATATTGCCTCGCTCGAAGCTCTTTGAATATTTCATATAAGTCCATGTGAATCCCTTCAAAAAGCACTTCGAAGGTGGGGTTCGATCGAATATTGGGTATCAATATCCTGCCTCTCGAATAAACATTTTGTGAGTCTGCGGACGAATATAGGAAAAAGAATTTGGATGTCAAGTACTCGCCCTGTCTAGCTAACGCAACAATCTCATGACAGTTCTCTAGTGTGAGTGTTATATCGGTGAGCCGCACATTGAAGAGGAGTTGGCGGGTAACAAGCTTGAAGTTGTGGAGCAAGGTTAGCACTAAGTTATCGTCACCATTATAGTGCTCCAGTCTTGCCATGGGGTCGACAGGAGTCCAGCTAGTGATACACCTGACACTCCGTGCCAAGGCTTTCAATCCGATGGCGTCGTGCGTGTATGGTAAATCGAGCATATCGAGACGAGCTGTTAATTGCCGTGCTCTCCTAAAATTTTGCTCAACTGCGTAAAGCCTCTCATCTGTGAAGCGTTGGTCGTAGAATAGCCGGAGCAGAGAAGACCGTAAGATTTGGAACTCTTCACGTAATTGGACGATTTTCTCTTCCTGAAAAGCATGAGATTTTTGCACCTGTATCTGCACCATTTTCAGTTTATCTCCATTAACGAATCCACTTTCGGCTTTCACTAATAACTCGGAGCATTTTAGTAGCTCCATGGCAGTTCGGTCTTGTTGAATTTGTTTCGTTAGTTTCCACATCAGCTGTTCAATAACTAAACATTCGAAAGTTTCTTTCACCAGCTGTCTTTGTGACAAATACTCGCATAAATTCAAATTACCATCAACGAAAAAGCTTTCGAGAATTCCTTTTAATCCACGAACTTCTGACTCCCAAACCATTACCTCGAGTGCACAAGGCTCAGCAAAGTTTTTCAAAGGAAAATAAGAGTCATCAGACGCAGACAAACCCTTTGTTTTGATGGCTAGGATAATCAGGAAGTGAGTCACGATTTTTAAAAGTGAGATCATGACTTTCATCACACGAATAGGTGTAATGTTCAGAGTTTGACAAAATTCACTCTTGTCTGGATCGAGTTCTTTTTTCTTAAATGCCTCAAAAGCTCATGGTTCCTAAAAAGCGGTCAGAAGCTTTTTTTCCGCCGGATGTCTTAAAGGTCTTTCCTGTTTCCCATGGTAGTTCATAATGCGGTCCCAGTCCGTTGTTCGGCCAAACAAATTCCACTGCCACGAAAGCTTGGCCTATTTTTCCTCTCCTTTTTGCTTTCTGATTTTGGTTACTAGAGACAAGTTAGTGAATCGTTTTGCCGAGACTCTTTTTGGGAAGAAATGAATTGGTCTTTTGTAACTTTGGGCCGCAGCCCAGTATTTCCTTTGCTGCGTGAAACAGTTGAGTTCAGTGAAATTGGCGACTTCGGTAAGTTGAAGACTTCTGACGGCAAGGGCGTCAATGACTGTTTACTTCATTGTCCTAGTATCTTGGCCCTTACGAAAACATGTACTGCACGAGGGGACCGGGGCGACTGAAACTGGTTCCAAAGGTTTCACGGATGAACGGCATTGTTTCCCGTTTAAAATATATTTTCAAGCGTTGTGGGCTCGTTCGAGAAATCTCTGTTGGAATTTCGTGATAGTGGTCTGACTACCCGCAGTTGAAACTTGTCTCGCCTAGCAACGGGTTAAGAACATTGAGATCAACTTCAATGCACGCCCGCAAAAAGTGTTCCGTTGAAGGGAGAACATCCGGCTAATTCCTGAGGTAGTATTGGGAAGAATTATTTTGCTTATCCTATTGTAATCTCGAAAATTAGGCTCGAAGTACCTTTTGCTCCCTAATCTCGCACAGTACAACACCAAAATTCCACACGCATCAGGAAAAAGTAACACAGGAAAGGGGATAAAGAGACTGGCAAAACCTGGCAAGTCCACTTAACAAGTTGACCCCTCAGGCTCTGTGTGATAAAGCCCCAGTGCCAAAAATAGAGCGATCTGGAAGTTATTCCAGTCTCAGGCAGCAGAGGTGAAATTTTCGAGTCATTTTCGCAGAACAACATGGTAATCGCTCAAAGCGTGGTTTTTGTTTTGCCGCGAGAAGCGGCTAGATCACGAAGGATACTATGAGACACATAAAAGAAGCCAGCCAAAGAATAATAGGATAAATCCACATCCCTGTGATCTCAGTGGCGCCTGCCTCAAACGCCCGTGTCAGGTCCTCCTGGTCCTCCTGGAAGCAGCTACAGGTTGCTGGCGATTAACGCTTACACACCACAACAGCTTCAACTCATTAGTGAACCTTTCCCTCCAAAGGCCTAGAATCAAAGCGCTTGCTAGCCCCACTGCTATTGCGGTCGATTCTGCCTGGATAGCCGCTGACAGGTGCTACTCACAAGGAAGAACACATAGTCTTCATACGATGTCTGGCCGTTCGAAGTCCCAGCTCATCCTGTCGCTTCGTGACTTCCGAATGTTTCCAAGTTTTACCATTAATATTTGCTCTTCTAAAAGAGAATCAAGTAGTAGGATCCGCTGCAGCCCAAAAAATAAAGAGTTCTGGTCAGGACTCGGGGCAGTTCCAGCCGATCCAATGCCTACCAATGGCCCATTTGTTGGTCGCCTAGCCTAAAGAAAGCAAAACTGCCTTCAATCCTCCGCGTTTGTCTCCAGAGCTACCGCTCGGCTCCGCTCCCGCGTTAGACTTTCCTAGCATGTATCCTTGGCCGGGGGCTGCTTTTTTGGTTGGGCTGACCGCCATGTTCATGTTGCAGTCCTCTTTTTGTCGATAAACACGCCCACACTTGTGTGGACTATTATATGTATAGTCTGCATATAACGCAAACCCCTGCATGTGCAACGGCCTTATCAGATCGGGATTTCCCCCGCATGCAGGTGATCTCACCTACCTTTGGATAGATAAGAGTTGGAGCCAGTTTCTGGGATCCTCGCGCCCACGGACAGGCCCCCGACGATTATGATCCGCAGTGTCTCCTGGAAGCCAGATGTCAAGCTCAATGGGAACTGAAGAAGGGAAACACGCAAGGGGTGTATCGGCGAGATCGTCCAGGTCTACAAGCGCTCAGAATGCAAGCGCTCAGAATGCAAGCGCCAGCGCGGTTCGACGTGCCAATTCGTACCAGCTTCACAGCAGCCACGGAGAGCACACGACCAGCGAAAACCTTCGGCACACTGCGGTTCGAAACGAGCTCAAGAGAGTAAGCTCCATGTCGAGAGTTGAAATGGCTGGATACGGCGGACGGGGGACTTCCGTGGCTCCGAGAAACAAGAACATCCCCATGGTGGCTTTTCCTCCCATCGGACGACGCGGCGCCATTCGATGGGGGACGTATAGTCTCAACCAGCCGGTGAACGATGACCTCACTCCGGGGATCAAGGATAGTTTGGGCTTTTCACAGGTTTTTAAGAACGGTGAAAGGGCAAGTATTTCGCCGTTGACCGAGTTTCATCAGCCTGCAACAGAAAACGGGCGTACGAGTAAAGTTTCGAGTACTACCGACAACAAAACCACCGACCTTCAATGTGGCCATTTGTCCCATACAAATTCTCGTTCGTCCATGCGAGACTCGAAGATACATGCGAGAATGGGCCGGCTAACAGACAAGAGAAGCGATCACAACTCGATGTTCTCGCTTGCTCCCTTGGGCCGATCAGACAGCGAGGTGGATTTGAGTGGGGACGAGTCAGCCGAGAAGGCCGGGGAAGGAAAACATGGATTCGAAGAAAATGATTACGAAGATACTTATTTCGACATGCCGGAACTAGCCAATATCACTTCCGTGTTTGATTTCATGAAAGGGAGGGCTAATGAACATGAGATTTTGAATGACGGCGGGGCCACCAAGTTGGAAATTCCCAGTTCAATTTTTATGAAATCAACCAGAACACACCAAAAGGTACTTGACATGAGAACATTGATTCAGGAAGAGCCGAGTCCTGGTTTCAGCTCCGCTTCTGGAAAATTGCTGGACTATGCGGTGAAAAGTCAGCATGAGTCCATCGTTTCTCAGTGGACTCAAATACGGCTCCGATTCTCGAGCCGATCCGAGAAAGAAGGAAGCGGCACCACCATCAATGTCACGTGTCGAGCAGGAATCCTAGGGTCAATCAAAAGAGTCGGAAAAAATTTTGAAAGGGGATCCACTTGCGATCACTTTTCTTCCAGTCCGGTCACAAGAGATAATTTGGAGGAGCACCTCTATGACATGTGGCACAATAGTTGTTTTGAGACAAGGACGGCACCCTATGACGACTACGATAACAGCTGCAGTTACGATGATATTAAGAAAGAGCCTTTTGAAGAGGGGCGCAGTCCGAACATGTTAACCATGGCAAAAAACGTCATGATGACCAGGAGTTAACAAGCAGCAAGGGCCACACACAAGAGACCATGAGGTGGGTACCGTTTTGGAGAGAAAACGGGCAGTGACACACACTAGTGGAAGGCACCATCGAGCCACACAAACCACCTAAACCAAATCAGGAAAATACGGAGAGTGTAATTAGCGAAGAAGAAAACACAATCCAAATTAGAAAAAGAAAATCAAGGGAAAAAGATCAATTGCAAAACCCGGTCAAGTACTTCTTTTCAATTTAGCCTAGCACACCAACACACCCGTGCATTTTACACCTGTCTACATTTCGCGGTTGTGTTGTCAGCATTTCTCCAAGTTAAAATCAGCCCCGGAGTCACCAAAATTCTCCAGAAATTCTCCACTATTCACCAAGATTTGCCCCCTCCCCCAGCGCAAAAGAGTCCATGACAAGTCGTGCTAATCTTCCATACACTTACCAGGATCTTTTCCCGCATACGGCAAATTCCGGGCGAGAACAGCCGACGCCAGCATCGATTTCGGGCGCCTCGTTCACGGACACGCTCCGCAACGGAAGCCATCATTTGACCCCCGCCAGAAACCTCCTAGCGCCCTCGCGGTCCACATGGGCGCATTGGAAGAAATTGGGGAAACGGCTTTTGAAGCCCAAGACACTTGATTTCGAGACGGCAACATGGGAGGTGTTCCATCTAATAGTGAACCCACGGAAGATGTATCGATCCAACTATACGTATAAGCACAGTGGGAAATCGTCGTATTCGCGAGACGACCCTTCCTTTTTGATTCTTGTCACTGGATTTCTATGCATCAGCGCCATCGCATGGGGCGCCACGTATCTGCCCAATCTCTGGGATATCACTAAGCTCGTGATCACGATGGTTTTATTCGATTTCTATGTCTCTGGCGTAGTGGTAGCGACGATCTCGTGGATTGTTTCCAATAAGCTTTTCAACCCGAGCTTCAGCGTGCTCTCGGCGCTCTCTCCGGCGTCCAGACTCAACATTAATTACATCGACTGGGCGTTTTGCTTCGACATCCACTGTAACTCCTTTCTCATTATTTGGTGCTTGCTTTATTTGTTGCAGTTCTTCCTCCTTCCGGTCCTTACAATCAAAGACTCGTTTCTCTCGATGTTATTGGGCAACACATTATACTTTGGGGCCGTTGGCCACTATTTTGTCGTCACTTTCTATGGGTTTAACTCTTTGCCCTTCGTCAGCAATTCTTACTACACTCGTGGCTCTACTGCCACAACCAACCCGGCTAGAATCCTCCAGATGACCATACTAGCCGGAGTCATTCCCGTGCTAGCAGTTGGGTGGTTTCTAAGTGTTCTTTTACACTTCAATGTTGCATACACCATGGTCCACAACTATTTCAATTAGCTGCTATAAGAGACGCCATATTTTCTTGTTAGAGGAAAGAGTCACACAAATACTTGTCATTTCGATGAAGCGGACTCGTGTAGTGTCTTGTTTGATTTTGGGGAGCAAACGATTTGAAAAGCCCTGTCGTTCATCGTTCGTCTCTTGGTCGCCTATCAGGGCGTAAAATTATAAGCCGGACACTTCTCCTTTCTTCCTCTTACTTTTCCTTACCAAGGGTTTCTTTCACCTGTTCCAAACGTTCCGATGCAGCCTTGATAGCCATACTTGTTCGATTGCTTAATTCATAGTCCCCGATATCAGAAACTGTCTCGGCTTTCTTCAACCATGAGCTACTTTCGCTCACTGCGCGTTTAGCATCCCTTTCGTATTGGAGCATCCACACAAATGAGGCTTTCTCGTGGAGCGCAGTGGGATATAGATAAGGAGAGTAATTCAACTTTTGAAACTTGAATGGCGCGTGAGCGGCGTCTTGTGTCACATACTTGGAAATAACCTCAGTATCCAAAAGATTCAATCCCTCCTTGATCTTGCCAGTTTGCCTAAGGGCAAGACTCTGGAAAAAGTTACGGATCATAGCCTCGTCAGTTGTTTCGGTGAACTTGGCATGGGGCCCTGCCGAAAAATCCAACAAGCAGATCAGTTGCTCCAACTTCGACGTCGGCATTCTCGAATATCCATTCCAGAAATACATCATCTCGAGAATCAAGGATGTTCCAGCACACTCAATGTACAGTAATCCCAGACTCGCCTTTTGGCGTGCCTCTATCTGCTTCGTCTTTCTCAACACGAATTTGTCAAAGGGCATCTGCTTACCGGATCCGCCGATTCCGCCTTTCTTCGATGCATTCGCACCATATCCAGGTACGTAAGTTGGAGCTAGTTTTAGATAGTGATCAGCTTTTTGCTCATAGTAATCGAGCTTCTCTTGTTTCTCCTCTGGCGATTCGAACTGAAACGTTCCGGCTTGGATCATTCTCCATTTCTCCAAATAACAGGCACCTGCCAAGAACAAATAAACAGCCAGTGACCATGTGCTGATTTGTAACATCCGAGTGAAATCTCGCGCGGCACTATCAAAATCATGGACAAACGTGTAGAAAATAGCCCTGTCGAAAGTGAAGATTGCCTCCACTTGCTCCATTTCGACCCGGCAATTCGAATCGTCTGTGAACGTCTGCATCAAGTGCAACGCTTGCTCGATTTGCCCCAGCGCAGCCAACATTCTTCCCTCTTGAAGTAGCCACAAACAATTGTTCGGGAAAAGAGATCTTGCTTTCTTCAAGAGCTGAGGCGTGTATACGTTAGGATGATCAATTATTCTCAGAAGCTCGGCATCAGTAACCGTTGACCTGTCCTTCAACTGCAATATATCGTTTTTCTCAGAATCCTCGTAGCCCGGAAGTTGGAAACCCGTGTCTACGAATTGCACTGGCCCATCATAAAACACCAAAAGAAACAAAAGAGCCAAGTCTCCGTGGATGTTTCGGGCGGTGATGGCAGTGCGCCAAAGCATATGTAAACCAGTCACACGGTCGCCCTTGAACCCGACGATCGAAAGCACTCTCCCGATTGCAGGAGGAATCAAAGACAAAACAACTTGAAGAATACCAAAACACAACTGTACGCCAGAATGTATGAACTCGTCGATCGTGGACACGTGCAAATGGGAGTCTGTACCCAAGCCCGTGCCTGTGCCTGTGCTCATGGAGCTGAAAGAAGTGTTGAGGGAGACCAAGGACTCCAGCAAGGAGTGAATCTTGGGAGACAAAATATTGCTTTCAAGGGAGCTTTCCCAGTCAGTGTTATTTTGAGAAGGCTCTAAAGCGTCAGACGCGTCCGCGAATTCATCGTCGTCGCCGTCGTCTTCGGAAACTTCTTCATTGGGAGAAAGAGCCTCGGTTGAATGATTATTTTTGAGTTCTTCGCCAAGTTCTTTGACCCCAGAAATCTCTTTCTTGTCTTGCATAAACAGAACATTGGCTTGAGGAAGAGTGGCCGTTTCACGAGATGTCCTAGAGGGTGTACCTAGGATGGAAATGCCATTTGTTTTGCTCAAAGATCCAATCAGCAGTGCCAGATCCTGGAACAAATTTACCAGAGAGCTATTTCCGTTGATGCTTGTTCCCTCGATACGTGATTTCCGCATCTGATAAACTTTCTCCAAATTCCGCATAAGTTCTTTGTCTTCTGGAAGAGATCTTGCAGGCCCGATTGCACTTCCGATTCCAGCTCCAGGGAGATCAAAGCCGGGAAGATCCACTGAGCTTAGTGAGTGGTTTTCTGCCTGCTTACGAAACTTGGCCAAGTTCTTGTTGAACAACGGCTCCAGGTCCTTGATTTTCTTATAAGTAGCGTCTAAGATCTGGTAAGCCTTTCTCAACTTGAGGAGCGCCTTAGCCTGTTCCATCATGGTGTTGTTCTCCTGCAATAGCATGACCAAGGCGTTCAAGAGCGTCAGCTCCGCGTAGGTGACTTGAAACTCCGTCCCTGGCGGGTAAATATGAGAAGTAGAAATCTCATGTTTTTGGTTGTGTTTTGAATGAGCCAAGGAAGCATTCTCCGCTTCAGAAAGCGTTTTCCGGGCCCGGTTCATCACTTCGGTCTCGAACCCCAACGTCGCCTCAATGAACTCCATAACACCGAGCGCCAAGGGGAAGATAGCCGCCGGATCCGAATTGCTCAGTTTGTATTTTTCATGTTCCACCTTCAAAAGGGTCGTTCCTTCTTTGTTTCGATCATCTAAGAGAAGATCCATTGCTTGAAGAGCAATTTCAAATGCGTGGACTTGCAGAAGCACGGCCGAATGTGAAGCAACAGGCGGTTCTTCCAGCAGGTGCTGACGGGACCCAGGCAGGAGATTCAGCGCTTTGTTCCGCAAGCTCTTTAGCATTTTTTTCGATAGTGATGGCTTTTGGCGAGTCCAAAGAAAAGTGGTAGAAGAGGGTTTTTTTTCGATCAGGTAGATAGTGCTTGATAGAGACTGCCGCAATCGGTGGTGTGGAGACCCCAGCAAAGCCGAATCACGTGATGTGTCAAAGATATAAAAAGCATCATGCATATTTTGTTCGACAGATTGCGCGGAGAAATCTGGCTACCCCTATTTGTTATCTTGGTCAGCGGCATACACTATAAACCGCACACTGGCAAGATAGGAAAACAGTAATATAGAAAAAAAGAGCTGGCGTTCAACTGCTTGCGCTCTGCGTTTCTCTAGCATATCAAGAATCCATGTCACGTGCCAGCGGATATCCACAAGGCCTAGGGCGACCATGAAAAGAAGGCTCGGTGGTCACTGCGGCCGGAATGAGTGCGACTGGAGTCCAGCTGGCACTCTGGCACTAGTAGCTAGACTTCCACCAAGAGAGGGCAAAGCTTCGACTTCGTGCAGGAGAACTAATTGGAATGTCAAGAGCAGCAAACTCGCCACCACCAAAATGAGCCATTTGCGGAGGAAGTGATCAGTAAAACTGTGCTCGAGGACTGCCTCTCTTTCTTCTCTATTATCTCTCTATTTTGGTTGCAGATCAATTTGAGCAGGGCGTGAGGCTTATCAAAGTCATTAAGGGATTCCGTTGGTTGTGAGTCCACAAACTTACCTGGAGATGTGTTTTGCGCATATCGAGAAATTGCACTGCTTTCATTCCTGAACAAAAACGCCAATTTCTGAAATTTCAACATTTTCTCTGGCGTCGCATCTTCTCACAATCGAGGGTATTTGAACTCCCAGGTATGTGACCGCTGAATTGGCTGAGTTGCTTTCAACTGAGACACCACGGTTCGACGTTGACACTGATGGTTCTCCTTCCCACCTAAATCGCTTAGAGCTGGCGAGGCGGGATGAGAACAGCGATGGATTAATCAAAACCATGCACGAGCTCAGCCAGCAAAGAGGTCTTCCAATTGTTTCTTTCAAAAATCATACTCATCAAGCAAAAGATAATTTAATTTACGAATTCAGCGATTGACCACACCAGGCAAGAGCGTGGTAGACCCACAAGCCTGTCAGTGCTTGACACGCTTGACCGTTAACAAATCGCAAGCAACACTCTAATCTCCTGGCCCTATCATTATCGCCATTGCCGACATATCATTTCGCTGCGGCCCATGAGAAGCTGATATCGCAGCTTGAACTATTTTCATAGATACGTAACGAAAGTCTTTGAGAGCGGTACGAAGACTCTGTTGGCCAAGATCTTTAGTATCGGAACTTGCCGCGAAAGCCTGGTGGATTTGCATGGGGTTTAAAATCTCTCGCACACCGTTTGAAACGATAATGAACTCGTCGTCAGGCTGAGATATCCAATTGTAGATGAAACAATCCAGGACAACGTCTTTGTGGAAAAGTGGAATGTAGTTTAAGTCTGATATACAGAGTTGAAACGGAGACCCATTAACATGAACTTTTCTCTGTGTAGACTTGATTAACATGCCGTTCCTGTATAGGCCAGCCCAAGATTTGCCAAGGTTCGCTATCTTGATTTCATTAGAAGGTGTGATGATGACGAATAGTGGAGAAAGACAGCCAGCATTATCAACTTCATTATCGACTGCTTCCCATGTAGACGTGAGAAGATCTTTAGCAGTGTATTCTGTTCTGTATACCACGTTGTCATAAATTGCTCGTGCCTTATCTGCCATTGCCTCGCAAACAATAGTTGAGTCTCGTTCGGGAGGAAGCCAATCGCTATTTCCACTCATCATACCAAGTACTGTATAGCTATCAGCATAGTTTCTCAAAAAGCAGTGGTCTTCGCCAGCGGGGTTGTGGCTTCCAGGAGATTTCGAGTCTCTTTTCTTGCTTTTGAACGCAATATTGACGATGGCACGATGGCTTCTCTCGACAAATCTACTTTCGATTCCAGTTGCGGCCTGCATCTCTTTGAGTTCCCCCTGTTCTAGTAGTTCATGAAAATAGTTTTCATCAATCATACTCTCCAAGCCGACTTGTTTCAATTTCAGTAAAAAAGCTTTTGCTAGTTGTGGAATGGTGCTATCAACTAGTTCCCCTTTCTTGATGGCTCCTCTTTTGATTGTGGTTCTCAAGCTTTCTATGCCAGGCAACTCAGCTCCGTGTAATCGGGACTCTATAGAAAGATGCCCATTACGGTGAAGAACCACGACACTTGAGTTGTAAGGTCCTCTTCCAAAGACAAAATTGAGCCATAGTAGAACGCACAATAACAAGACACGGCAATGATCCCAGCTCATTGCTCAACTTCTAAAAATATCCGGATGATAGGCGAAAAATATAAGAGAACTGAAAAAAGCAATAACGATTTTCTGCGCCACCCTAGTCTCATCATATATGTGCATCAGCATTCATTGTTGCCTCTGCGATCCCAAGCGCCTAATCCTTCCCCCAAGAGAAAGTTTTCCGGTGAGGAATTTGGGTCTCTTTGTTTTCGTTCAATGAAACATTGGTCACTGCTGTGTGCTCCTAGATGAAACAAGGTCTAAAAACAATAGCCAGAAAACTGGCACTTATTGTTAGTCTTTTGTTAAATGCAACGATGCGGATTTCACGGGCAAGAACAAAGGCCCCACATGATGCGGATACCTCAAGCAATATAGTCCTCAGCCGATGTCTTTTCTTTTTCTTTAGCGGATTTCACAAGAGAGCTCTCGTTCCTTTAATCAGTGCCTTGAGTCTTCTCATATGAGCCTTTCTGCGTTGATCAGCTCTTTCATGCATGTGTTTGGGCCGGGCCACTCCGATCTCTTCCTTTCAATAATATAAGGCCTCGCCCCCTGGGGCTGCTCGGGCCTAAGCGCCTTTCAAAATTCTGCTGCAATTTGCACCAAACTTGCCTAATCATGATTGTGCTGAATATGGTCTTCAGCCAAGCTCAGGTGTCAATATGACCAGCGCATGGGCGTTTTCGGAGGGTGGTCGGGGCTCCCTGGACTGGAACAACTAGCAACGTTCCAGTCATTCGTGTGGTCTTGGGCCACGTGAAGCTCCCACCCTGATCAAACCCAGTGCTCCACACCGTGCACTAGAGACAAACGGAAAGTTTTTCGGGGTTTCCCGCGTTGTTCCGGCGTTTCATATCGAGAGCAGTGTGTGCGTTTGATGTGTGGGCTTCCAGGTGAAAGCCGCCAGAAATCGTGCCCGGTGTTTCGAGGGTCCGTGTGAACTTTCGCAGTCAGTGACCTTCACTGTGGAGACAAGTGGAGCAACTAATTTTGCTGGCGGACCAGTTTTCGGGGCCCGAAATGAGAAGCCATCTGGAACAAGCTCAGGCGTTGCCGCGTGAAGGCCGGCGGTCGAAAAACAAACCTGGCGTGCAATTCATCTCCCGATCCGTGAGTGGCGGTGCTTCGCTCGCACCCGTCAGTACTCGCCTTGTCCTGGTCATGGATATGGAGACTCTTCGGCAGAAGCTCATTTTTCACAAGTCTTCTTTTGTGTACTCGGTAAACACAAGAGCTTTTGAACATGGGAACTTGTCCTTCGCTGAATCCAGAGAAGAAAGGTGACAGCTGGTGTCACTTTCTATCCAAGCTTCTTGGCTTTCTCAGCTTTCCCAGCCCTGTATATTTTACCGGGGCGCACTTCTCCCCATCTGCTGATGGTGTTCTCTGAAGGCTGCTACTAGCGTGACAACTAGAGTGGGAAAACCGCAGTAGAATGTGGCACAAAGAGAAACGAAAGGCTTGAGAAAATCAGGCAAGCCTTCGTCCATCAGAACTCGATCACCTGCGTTTCCTCCAAAATGAAAGTAGGCCCGGACGGGCTGGCGCTGCATGCACTCCTCTCCATGAAGCTTCTGTGAGGCGCGAGCCACGTTCCCGGCGCGAGCAACAGCTCTGAAACGCACGAGAATTGGGGAACCTAGAACATCGAAAAGCCACCTCCTGGGCCGTGAATTCCAAGTTGCCGGTGTGAATGACCCAGAGCTGATTTAGGGGTGGCCACCGGGAGTCTGAAACAAGTCGGGAAATCCTGCGAATTCTCCATTTCCATCCTTGTTTTTCTTCTGCGGTTTCTCGGCTACCGGTTCCCCTGTTTCCCGCGCCACGCGATTTTGGCCCGGGGGCCGCGATGTGCCAAGACCAACGGATCATCTCAAAAGGGGCTTTTTCGGCTCGAGTGCCCTCGTCGATGAGTTGTCTAACCATGCCAAGATCGGAGACGAGGCGTTTTTCTTCTGGACTTCCTGCGTTCGTCTCTCGTGTTTTCCTTGCAGTGTCCACATTCTACGTTCCAATGCAAAATCTTCTGTGTTGTTGCATTCTCTCTGGAGGCATGTTTCACCAGCCAATTCCAACCGTCAAGATGGCCGCAGGCCCAAGTTTGTTTCGGCTGCCCCTCCAACAAACGCTACGCCCCAGAATTGGCTCCGGCATCAACACCGAAACCTAGCCGCGTCAGAGAAAACGCAATTCTTTGTCTCCGAGCCTAGAAGCCCGTAGCTTGCTATTTTCCTGAGCGCGGGCAAAGTGGTGCAATGCTATCCAAAATCGCGCTTTGTTGCCCGTCTAAAGCTTTTGCATTCATTTTTCTTATTCAGGCCTATCGCACGCTATCACGTTGCAGAGTGCGTTCTGCACTATGTTTTATACACACTACGCTGTGTTTTTTGGGCGCTTGCGCCACCATTTTTGCAGGGTTGCTTTCGCAATAGCCAGATACGCGTTTTGCGGCCTTTCCCACTATAGGCTGGTGGTCGGAGGGAACCCCTTATAGTCAGACGTATTTGAATTTAAACTTCACAGCGAAAGCCGAAGATTCCTCCAAATGATCTTGCCAGGCAGTGAGTTTGAGAGAAGATTATGATGAGCCACGTACGATTTACTTGCCTGCAACGTTCAAAAAGGCGTTTTTGTTGCACGATCTCCACACCAACATGGGGCGAAAACGAGCCCTTTGGTGACCCGTCTACACGAAAAAACACGCTATTTGGGGGCAGTTCGAAACAGTGAAAGACTCGACTAACCACTGTGCCTCCTGCCAGCCTGGCCGCTTTTTCTTCTTCTTTATAGCGGCAGCACCGTCAAGGGAATCCAGAATCTGTGCGGATCAAGGACGTGTTTGCCTGGCCCAGGCCAAAATTGCTGGCCGAAACTGCACAGTTTGCCTACCTTGGCACCACCACGATCTGAGCCAGCGTGCGCGTAGTTTGTAACATGCACTACAGTGTGATTATATACACTCCAGAGACCATTTTAGTAATACACTAGGGAATTTTATACTTACCTTGAGTGGATCTGCGCAGGTCCAACGCGTTTTTTTTTCCCACCACCGTTTACGACGCTCCTAAATGCTGCGGCTGCTGCGTCTAGTGCGTCTGTCGAGACTGCGCGTCTGCGACCTCTGGATGGTGGCTACATCTTGTCCCGTTTCGGACATCACCAGAACTCTTTCTGACATCTATAAAACATTCGCCAAGTCCGTCGCCCTCAAACTTTTTCTGCCGTTTATTCCTTCTTTTCGTGTCTGATTGTTTGTTCAATATTTCTCGTCTCGCGGCAGTTCTCTCCTTAACACTCCTACTTTCATTAAGCCCCGACAACCTTCTCTCGTTTACCGCTGATTAGTTTCTCAAATTTCGTGTCATTCTATCCTTATTCTTTTTTTGCAGCCAATATAAAAAGAGAATGCAACTCCTCCTCACACTCCTTGCCGCCTATGTGGCCCTCACGAGTGCCGCTCCCGTCACCGTCACGCAAACCGTGGTCGTTTCCACGCAATATCTCACCACCACTGTGAACGGGTCTCCAATCACGCTGGCCACTAAAGTTATTTCCACGCAGAATAACGAAGCCACTACAACCACCACGCCAACCACGGCTGCCACGTCCACCGCCTTCCCAGTTGCTGTCACTCTGACTAGCACAACTGCTGATGCTGCCACGACGTCTTCGTCTTCTTCTTCCTCGCTCAACTCGTTTGAAGCCGAAATTCTCGAGGAACACAACGTTAAAAGAGCCTTGCACGGTGCTAACGCCTTGGTCTGGGACTCCACTTTGGCACAGTATGCTGCGGACTACGCTGCCAGAAAGTTCTCTTGTAACAATGTGGAATTGATTCACTCCGGAGGACCTTACGGAGAAAACTTGGCAGCCGGTTATGTTGGTGGTGCTGCTCCTGTGGACGTCTGGTACGATGAAATCAAGTACTACAGCTACTCCAACCCCGTTTACAGTAAAGCCACTGGCCATTTTACTCAACTTATATGGGCCTCCTCCGAGAAAGTTGGATGTGCTAAAGTCGCTTGCGACAACGAGTGGAGACAGTACACCATCTGTGAATACAGCCCAACAGGAAACGACATCAACTCTTTTGCTGACAACGTCTATCCTTTGGTCAATTAAGTCTTCTCTTGTTTAAAAGTAATGTTAGAGTTTATAGTGAATGTTATTATTGGTTATGCGATCATATTGTACTACAAGTTGCGCAACGTTTGAGGTCTAAAAGTAGACCCTGACAAATACACGCATAGATGTCACAGTCAAAGACTGCGGTCTCGGCTCTACAATTCAGTTGAATATAGTTCAGCTCATGTATTTCTCGTAACTCACATGAGTTTTCCTGTGCGGTTTCCTATTTAAGTGATTCTAAAAAAGGTGGCCCGTTTATTGCTTCAAGAGAGAAGCGAATTGGGTGTTCTTAACCTTCTTGGACTCGACCTTGATGGAGCCCTCCTTCTTCTCGGAGAAGACCTTGGCGTAAGGGTTCAATCTCAACATGACCTGCTTGTTCTTCAATGGGTTCTTCTTCAAGACGTGAGATCTCTTGGTGTAGGCCTCCTTGGCTGGTCTGACAACGGCTTGGATTTCAGAAGAGTTGATCAAAGACTTGTAGTCAGTGTTGGAGACGACGTTAGATGGCAAGGTGTAGCCAACCTTGGAGGATTGAGTGGTCTCGGAACCGTAGACGGAGTCCAAGGTCTCGAAAGCAG
Organism: Metschnikowia anglica; assembly: GCA_030573055.1. NCBI lineage: Eukaryota > Fungi > Ascomycota > Pichiomycetes > Serinales > Metschnikowiaceae > Metschnikowia > Metschnikowia anglica. The sequence continues at coordinate 143,518 of JAJMCP010000010.1, forward strand.
CTTGGGTCCAAATGACAAATCTACCCAAGTGAGCACCTGGAGCCAATTGCAACAAGCCCAAACGGGAGACGTGAGCGACGTCAACACCTGGGATGTTTCTGAGGGCAGTGGTGATACCGTTGTCGTTGGCGTAGACGACCAAAGGACCCTTTCTTTGGACAAATCTTCTGTTTCTCAACTTACCCTTACCGGCTCTGATCTTCTTGGACTTAATAACTCTGATGATGTCCTTGTTGGCGCCAACAGCCTTCAAGATGGCGATGGCGTCCTTGGTCTTGGAGACAGCCTCGAGGTCGTTGGAGACAACCAATGGCAACTCAGGGACTTGCTCAACTCTGTGACCTCTGGCCAAAACTAAAGAGGTGACAGCGGAAGCGGCAATAGCAGAAGCGGTAGCGTAACGCTTTTCGTTCTGGTTGACCTTCACGTGCCATCTTCTCCAGGTCTTGGTAGGGGCGAACATACGACCACCTCTACACATGTTACCGAAAGCGGCTTGACCGGCACGGTGAGTACCACCACCACCAACTCTTGGGATTCTGGCAACAGCACGGCCAGTACCCCAGGACTCAGCAGAGGTTTGGTGACCGGCCTTCTCGGAGACAGCGTAAGCTTGTCTCTTGTTCTTGTTGACTTTGGTAAAGACAGAGTGAACAATGTCAGCTCTCACTGGAGCAGCGAAGACAGCTGGCAAAGGCAATTGGGCGGAGGTTTTCTCGCCGGCGGCGGAAACAACAGAAACTTGAGGACGGGACATTTCGAGTGTGATTAGGAAAAGAAAGAGAAATTGTGAAGAAAAAATTTTCAATCTTTTTTTCCTCCCTCTGCGCGAGAAGTTTGATCACGTGATACAAGCGTCTCGACGAGTTTAATTTAAATGGTTTTTGCACGACTGTGTCATCAGTTATGTGTAGGTCTAGTGATGCTTTTATCGGGCGACCTAGTTTAGAGGGCAGTCGTACAAATTGAGCATTGCTCATTCTCCTATGATCTGTCCTCGCACTGAAGCGTTTTGTGGTCAATTGACTTAGTGTAAAGAAAAGACCTATAGTACATCTTACTCTTTTAGTTTTCTCCTGATTGCACCTAGTGTTTTGCCGCCTTTTCCAGCCGCTGGTTAATCAAGCCTAGAACTTGCGAAAACTGGCAGAAATCAAACTGACGTACTTTGATTTGGAGTGGTTGAAACGAAAATGACAAAGATGGTACACAAAACAAGAAAAGAAAGCAAAGAAAGCAAAGAAAGATCGAGTGGTTAGCCACAGGTCTCCCTGGCTTAGCCCCCCTTCACTTGATCAGTGGAATAAGCAGCGCTGAGGGATGGCTTTAGAGTCACATGACACGGCGAAAAACCTCCGAAAGTTAGAATCACAAATGCGCCAGAACTGAACGCCAGGCCGGTGACGACATCGCTTGCAAGCTTTGAACAATGAATGGGTGGTGGGGACAGTAAACGAAGTCAACCAAGACAAGCAAAAAAGCAGGAAACAAGGAGAACTTGTCCAATGTTTTTTCTTTCGTAATCGTCTTCACGCGCTGCCCCCTATTCCAAAAAGTGAAACTTATCATTCTCGGGATTTGTTTCCGGGGGCCAGGGCTCACTTTGATCCCAAACCTCCATATTGCAGTGCGCTGCCAACATTTTTCCCAGTCTCTGGCTACGTAGTAAGCGCAATTGCAGGCTGGAAGCAGGAAACTGGGCCAAGATTTCCGCGCCGGATGATTCCTGAAACCCCTTCTGGAACAGAATTATGGAGGAAAAAAACGAGTGCCGCCAGCAAGAAATCAGTCATGAGTAATTTGCAGAGAGGCTGATGAAACGGGCGTTTTCAATCCTTTCCGTCCAAGCAGTGCTTCTAAACTTTGTTTTTTTTCCCCGTTTGGACAGCACGTGAGCCCCAGTACACCGTCATCAACTCCAAATTACAATATGGTTTTTCGAACCTTTTCCTCTTGACGGTGTCGCATTTGCTTACTCTTGATGCTTTCTTTTTCCGCTCCCTTACATCTGCCACTGGTATCAGGAGTCTCGCTCTCCCAATCACAGCACTCGACCTTCGCACGATCTCATGCAAGAACATCTACGTAATCGCTTTACCGGACATCCAGCCGGTACAGGGCTATTGTTCGCAGCTACCCAAAAAAAATTAAGAAAAAACCAAAAAAAAAGAAGGGCCCTAATTATAAAGCACACATGATCCGCTGTGCCACCTGAATGTGAATGTCTCTATTGACCAGTCGCCTGACTTTTCGCTTGCCCCTTCGCTCACGCCGATACTCTCGCTTCTTGCTGCCTGCCACGCCTCGCTGCTTGTTTCCGTCGGCTTCTCCTTCCAATTATATCGTCTTGGCAAGTGCTGAATACTCACTGTCTTCATTGAACTCAGACTTGAGTTCGTTTTCCTGGAGCAAAATCTCTCACGTTTCCCGACTCCCGTCCACTCGTCGCTTCGCCTCGTCTTCATTAACAATGGGTAGAGAAAATATAATGCACTACCAGTTGCAACACGATCACGAGACCGACATTCCTAGGGACGTTGCTGAGGATCAACGTGTGGCTGAGAAGAAACCCATGAAGCCCGCAGCTGCTCACGGTAACTTTCCATTCACATTGTCTAAAGAATCATCAGTGCTGGACTTCTTGGCCAACAACAAGTACTTTGTCGATTCGATCCAACACAACCACTCGAATCAGATCTTCGACTTGAACGGAAGGGGCCAATCGCCTCATACTCTCTGGATTGGGTGCTCCGACTCGCGCGCGGGCGAAGGATGCTTGGCCACGTTGCCAGGTGAGATTTTCACTCATCGTAATATCGCCAACATCATAAACGCCAATGATATCTCTTCCCAAGGTGTCATTCAATTCGCTGTGGACGTTCTAAAAGTTCGCAAGATCATTATCTGTGGACACACTGACTGCGGCGGTGTGTGGGCCTCACTTTCGAATAAGCGCATTGGAGGTGTACTTGACTTGTGGCTCAACCCAATCAGGCACATTCGTGCTGCGAACGTCGAGCTCTTGAACAGCTTGAAAGACGATCCAAGAGCCAGAGCAAAAAAATTGGCTGAGCTCAATGTCATCGCCTCCGTTCTCGCTTTGAAAAGACACCCAAGTGCCTCCAATGCTCTCAAGAAGGGCGACATCGAAGTCTGGGGCATGATGTACGACGTGGGGTCTGGCTACCTCTCTGAAGTAGAAATCCCAAACGACGAGTTTGAGGATTTGTTTCATGTCTCGGACGACCACGAGGACGAGCACAAAGCGCACTAATCACACCTTTACCAATGGGTAGTGTGCATTTCCTGTATCATAATTAAACTTATTTATAGACCAATCCTCTCTTGTGGAATTACAGAAGTCACAAAGTAGAAAATGCCGCATCCCTTGGAAAAGAAGCTTTCATCATGGCTCTAAGATTTTGCTTCCCTAATCTCATTTTAATTTTTTGAACAATTTATGGTATCTCTATCTCCATAATCAGGTGGTGTCCCACTTCAAGTTGAATCTTCCTTCTGGAGTCTCGTACTGTTCAATCGCTTGTAACACCTCGTCTGCGGTGGTGGCCACCTTGATAATCTCCCTATTCTTCGTCGACACGAACTCTGCAGAGACGGCGTCCTCGACGAACTTCAAGAAGTTGTCATAGAAGCCATTGATGTTATACACAACAATTGGTTTGTTGTGGATATTCAATTGGTGCCACGTGACAACTTCCAACAATTCTTCCATTGTGCCGTACCCACCAGGCAAGGCCACGAACGCATGGGCCTCTTCGCCCATCAATCTCTTTCTCGTGTGCATGTCCTTGACCAAAGTCGTCTTGCCATACTCCGAGGAATCAGGAATTGGCGTCAGGCCGTCATGGTTATCGATTCCTTCCAACAATCTTTTGTTGAGAGCGTCCTCGGTGGTTCTTTCTCTAGAGATCAAGGCCTCTGGAATGATGCCGTGGACGTAACCTCCATTGGTGGCGCACCCGCGAGCAACGGCTCCCATGAGACCCGTAGATCCTCCACCGTAGACCAACCCCCAGTTTCTCTGTGCCAAGAGCTGGCCCAATTTCGAGGCGCTTTCGGCAAAAATCTGATCTTTTCCGAAAGACGAGCCACAGAACACGCAGATTGTTTTGACGGGGTTTGAAGTGGTCATTCTTTTTGTATTGTTGGGGTGCGGGTCTTTTTGTAGTGAGGAATAGTCTCGTTGTTATTATTACTAGTTCAGTTGGTGTTGTTGGGGAATAGTACTGAGAAAACTTGGAGTTAAATGGCGGTGTACGGTGAGGTTAAATAAGAATAGATAATGGAGGGACACGTAGTACCGCGGAAATGCCGGCGTTCGATCGGTGATAAGCGCCGGATGAGGTGGGGTCGGCATGACGGTCGCATGCGATGGTTACCGAGAGGCGTAAAGATAGAGGGCGCAAAGCGAACAAGAGCAAATGCACAGCCAAAGAGATCTGTCAATCAGAAGGGCAGTTGGGTTGCGGCGCCAAACTCGGCAACTCCCGGGTCTATTTTTTTCCCTCCATGACGACGAATAGAGGCCTCGTCTCTCACCAAATTTCACGCACAGCCGGCTGTCGCTGTCCTGTCTATGGGCAAAAATTGACTCAATTCAGCCATACATGTGCCCCAGAAAAAAACTACACCTGCTTCCTAGGGCTCTGAATGAGGGCCCCCGCGCGCAGCCAACGACCGGCTACCCGAACAAGTTCAGAACCATCTCAGAAAAGGCCCAATGCATCTTGTTTTCCCTTTTTTGTCTTTCTCTTTTGGTGTTGCGATGCCATAAAAGGGCCTGAATTCTCCAGCCCTCAAGCGGGCTCCCACCGTATCTTGCGCGCTGAGGGTTGTCCGGAGCGAACGCCGAACGAGCCCTCGTCTCTCAATAGGCAATCGTCGCCGCAGACTCTCTTTGTAGAATGCTTACTCAGGCGCCATTCGACTGGTGTCTTGTTGTGTTTCGCTTTCTTTCTGATTTTCGATGCAATCTCTGTTTGTCCAGACACGGAAAAGGTAACAGTGTAACTCATCACCGGTCGAACCCGTGCAAAATTGAGTGGCTGCGAGCGCCGAAAAGAGCACCAGTGCAGCGTGTAGTAAATGTAATCTGGGGAGTCGTAACACTCAAAGAGACGTTGTGACTGGAAGCCCCTTGATAAGAAAATCAGAGCCCTCCAACATCACTCGTGCAAAAAACTCAGGAACTGCGAAGTCATCCCCGGAGTGTGCTGACTTGATTTGCGTGGAGCGAGACCGAGGCGAGAAAGTTGGGCGGCAGGGCCAGCCATCTTTTCTAAAGGCGGCCACGAGAAAAGAAGTGGGAAACTTCAAAAATACAGAGTTGGAGACGAGCCCTTCACACGCCTGGGAATCTCTCGCAACCCCAGCCGGTGTGGTGTGAGATGCTGGTGAGACTCAGAGGGCAGGGAGAGATGAGGGAAGGCCAAGCACCGGCCACGAGACATGCGGAAACCGTCGCAGAGATAAGAAGAGGAAAGAGAACGTGCGGACAAGCACCTGCATGCTAGCGGAGAACAAAAAGCATCTCCAATGAAGCGGGGCGTCTTGAAACGACAGTGGCACGAACAGAGAGCCCGGCCCATCATAACCTTTGCTTTGTTCTGTTTTCGGAATACAGTATCGAAGGGTCCTATGAAGGGGTGTCTTTGTGGAGGCATGCAGCGAAGGTTGCGCGTGGTTTGGGGCAAGACGCGAGGCAAATTATAGACGGGTCGCATAAACAGGAGGCACTTTCAAGAAAAAGAGGGCGAGAGAGAAATGCTCCATAAAAGGGTATTTGTGCTTTCTCGAAGAAGAAGTGTGAAACCCCAAAACAGGACAAAAAAGAAAAGCAAGAAAAGTTTCCAGTCGCCATAAACTCTCGGTCCTCTGCTGCATTGTTCCACTTTATTTATTGTTACTTCGTTTCAAGTCCCGTGACCTTGCAACCAGTCTCGTCCAACTGCTTTTGCCGAGCCGAGGAAAGGACACCCAACAGATTTCCCTCCGTAATAACAAATCAGCAGAGGCTGAAGGCTGGATATATACACATATCTTGAGCTTTTCCTCGAAGGGGGACACTCGGAAAGAAAAAATAAGGAAGATTTATAATCGAGAATCGCAGTTCTATCTTTGGACCACATACTCGAGCTTTCCCGCCCATCAATTTCGAAGGGTGATTTCCTCTGGACACACGTGTTCACAGCATCCAAACTTGGAACCGAGCACAAGCCCCATCCATAAAGAAAACGAAAGAGGTTTCACACTACAATGGCCAGGGATGCATTGGCCATGCTTGATGGGCTTCAGCAGGAACTACAGGGGTTCGACGCTGACGTCTCAGACACGGACTCGATGTCGCTAGCATCACGCAGCACCAAGGCCACTTCTGTTCATTCGGTGAAACCAGAAAACGCCAAGACGGCCACCGTCAAAGTGCATGATAACTCTGATCCTACTGGTGGACAAAAGAAACTACCGTTTGGTCACAAAGCCACTTCTGTGCGGGGAAGTATAGAGAATTCTTCTCTAGTTCTAGAGTGCTTTCATGATATGGTTTCGCAAGAAAATGCACTTATAGAGGCCGCCGTGACCGATTTCTATGATGGGCTCGTGCATTCGATAGGTATGAACTCTTACGAAGTTACAAAAGCGTCGCTTTTCCCGTTTAGAAATCCCAAAACATAACCACCAGACATTTGCTAGACATTTGAGCGCCACATCCATGTGAAAGCTATTTGGATTCCAAATTTAATGTGGTTCTCTCGCGTACCTTACATTTGCAAATAAGTAAATTGCGTTTGCCGTCCCTTCCATATGTGGTTTTCATGATGAGATATTGCTCAGACCTCATTGATCTCGCGTCTTGCTAGCAGAGTATACGCAGCGTATCTTTCGCCGCTGCTGAATGAGAGTTTCGCCTGATGGAATACAAGAAAAAAACGGTGAACTCATGGGCGCAGAAATAGGTTTCGCAATTAATGTTTCGGGATTTTGGTGGGTAGCATAATCAGTCTTCCCTTGGGTCATTACGCCCTCTCCTCGAATTTTATAGAGCATGCTTCATGCGCATTTAGCTGACCTTATGGGAGGCTCTAGAAGAAAACTTGTGTGAGTTTCATTCACATCAACTCAGTCTTTCTTGGGTGGCTAATTTCTTCAATTAGCTCGGGCACTTCCGGTTCCTTGCAAAGTTTACGACCAAGCCAAAACTGGTCATTGGTCATACGCTATTTGTATAATTCAGTATTGCGTTTCAGTCTTCCTCATATAGTTACTGCAGTCGAGGGCCTTAAGGGTTTCTATTGCCTCAGCTAACAAGAAGAACTTCTCATCATCTGAAATCGAATCGTAGCGCCAGTCGCAGTTGTTGAGGCTCTTGAACACACATGGATCTTTATAGATTCGAAGCAGCTAAAGATACGCCCTTCTATTTGTAAAACAAAGCTAAGACTCTACAAGTATACATAACTTCCCCATGCTTTCGATACGATTTGGGAGAGTTTTTGCTGCAAATCCGTGAGACGTTGGGTATGGATGGCCATTGATGGTGGTGTTTTAGAAGGTCTTTTGAAAAGACAACTTTTGACAACATTTGAGCCATTGACTACTGTGTTACTGGACGAGGCGTTGAAATCAGTCGTTGACACGGCTGCGGGAGCATGCAGATAATACCTGGGGATTCAACGCCAGTCGTGTTTGCAGTTCCGAACAAAGCTCGAGCTCAAAGGCCTCGATCTACTTTCAGGAGGACTAAGTATCACACTGTTGACCAAGCGATTGTCCTCACAACTGGCAAATTTTTCCATTCAATTGGAGCAGTTGGAACAGACAAATCTCGGGGATTGCCCCGGTTCAAGAGAGATTGTGGGTCTGGTAAACTCAGCCGACATCGCAGCACAAAAACCGTGTGACTACAGTAGAGATGAGAAAGCTCCGAATTACCAGCTCAGACTATTTGGAAACATCGACGTCCTTCTGTGTTCCATGATTCAGAGTCAAAGGTTTGTTACATGACAGGCCGTGGTGCCAATCATGTATACCTGTGGGCTCACGTGATCGCTCGCATATTAATCCGCCCCATGATCCGAGTCTCTTATCTGGATCCCAACTGACCACATGACAATTTCCACCAAAAGCATTCAAACCCAGCTTCAAAAAGTCAATATATACATCGAGCAGCTACGCGAGGTGAAAGAGGAAAGGGAGCGACTCATAACCGTCTTGAAACTCACGCCGTCCAACTCAGACAATTTGGATGTCATAAACCTCCTCTCCAAGATAAAGGCTGGCCTTGTCTACGCCCGCGACGACCTAGCCTCTGGCATTTCAAACGATTTGTCTTTGGAGCTTACCAAAATAGCGAACATTTATTCAGAGACAATTTCTGGGTTGCAGGATGACCCATTTATCAACATAGAAGAATATGTTTTCAAGCAAGATTTACCTAAAGATGACGAGCAGGGCGCTAAAAAGAGCGTGCGATTCAAAGACTTTGATTCGGAAGAAGAAGTCGATGAGACAACGCAGATGAGAAATCATCTCATGGGTACATCAGGGAACTTCAAGCCTTATAAGGATTCCATAGGGGATAGCGAGGAAGATGACGATTTGGGCGATAGAAACACTCTCCTGTCTGTCGATACTTCGAACCAAGAGTTATTCGCTCAACATCAGCAGCAGATGTTGGAACAGGACCAGAGCTTGGACCTGCTTCACCAGAGCATACGCACCCAGCATACCATGGGGATGAACATAAATGAGGAGCTCGACGAGCATTTGATTCTACTTAGCGATTTGGAGCTGGGCGTTGATGGGTCTCACACGCGTATACGAAGGGCGACCAACAATATAATCAGCTTTCAAAGGAAAGTCAGGGAGAACGGTAGTTTGGTGACGATCGTCGTGTTGACTGTGATTTTGATATTGTTATTGGTTGTATTGAACTGAAGCTATCAAAGATAAGTATAGGAGGTGGTTGTTCGAAGAACGGACTAGAATGTGGGGCCCGGGCTCGATTTAAAATGCATGCAGATAAAGTATAAAAATAGAAAGATCGGAGAGATTGAATCGGTCAGAATGCGCAAGCAAATCAGACGTAAACCTGGGAAGAATCAGAAATTGAAATCCTCATTTCCCTCTTCGCTTTCGCTGAAAAACCATATGAATACACTGATGTCACTATAGACAATCAACCCTCCCAAGACACTCATGACCAACGACCCGAGTCCGATCAAATTTGTATGATAGAATGTCAAGGGCAATGAGATCCCGCTCACAATAAGAAGCCCCGTGGCAAACTTGGCGAACTCCTCCAATGCCGTGGGAGCGTTGCCATGGTCGTTACTGAAAGTGAGGAAATCGTCTCTGTTATTCTCTATCGCAGACAGGATGATATTGGGCAAAGGAGCGACGAGGAAAATGGCAATAACCCAAAGCGGGAGCCAATTGTTGTATAGCGCACACGAGAGCAAGATCAAGAGGAACCCAAACGCGAGAAAAGCCGAGAGAAATATGATTTTGTTTAGTGGATTCATGGTTTGACGGGGATGCAGGGAAACCTACTATGGGATTTGTAGATTTTGGAGTGCCCTTATTCAGAGACCGAGACCGAGGGCGAGCGTGCACCCGTACCTCAAACACACCTTGGAGGCGTTCGTCACTTTCCCTAGTAAGAACCAGCAAAAATTGTTTCGACCATGTGGCAAAAGGCCTGACTTCCTCTTTTGCTCTTTCAAGCCCGTGTGACTCCCTAAAAACTGTAAAGCTGAAAGTTGTTGTGTGGGAGAAAATTGGCAGTTTGACCCCTGGCTGAGAATCGGCCTCCACTCTCGGCTAGAGAGTTGGTGGGTGCGAAAAAGCCTCTGGCCTGAGACCCGGTCTCTGCAAGTGAATATGAAACAGTACCGAAAAAGAATACACTAGGCTACTTGAGCGTGTTCAAAAGACTGGGGGAGAATGCTTGAGCTTTCCGGGTATTACTCTAACTCCGCAGATCCTTAAGTAGGACGAAGTCAATTTTTCGTGTCCAATTTTGAGTGGACATAACTGCGCTATTAGTCGATTGTGGTGGCAAAAGCACGGGGCACAGGAAGGACTTGCAATTGCTGGTTACAGAAAATTTCCACATTGGCTCGGTATGCTCGAAATTGATTCGGTTGTTGCTATTTGTATTTGCATCTCGGTTGTGAATGTGTTTCTGCGGTTTGGGTGTATTTTGTTTCCTTCTATCCAGAGGTGATACCAGCGGGGACCTGATAACTAGCTGCGGCCCACGGTAAGAAGAGAATAAACAAAGAGACGAAACTTCCGAAGTGCCTGAGGAATCAACAACACGCAAAATCAGCCCTTCAGCGTCAAAGCAGCAGTCACAGCCTGCTTGTATAACTGGGCTTGTGCCTATCTCGGCACTGCAAGTTGAAACATAACACAATAGCATATAATTAACCTACAAATTGTCTTGACCCTCCAGTGGGCACTGAACTAGTAATACCCGACGGAATCTCACTAGGAGTTCCAGAACCAGCCCTGCTTCTTATTACCGTGCTCCGTCTTCTCTTCCACTGATGCCCAATTATCGGCTCGCTGTGGCTTCCGCTTTATGACACTGTTCGTGACGGAGGTACCATCGCTAAAGTACTCAGTCTTGACCTCCTTCATGACAATTTCCCCCGATTCGGAGTTCGTCGAGCTGCTCAAAGATGTCCCTATTGAAATCTTTTCGCTGCCAGTTTCATTATATTTCGTTGGCTCACTGCCAAAGTGATGGTGGTGCTCGAAGGCCTTCAGGCGCTCTTCCCGCTCTTGCTCTGCAATCTTTCTCTCGTCTTCGTACTTCGTATTCTTCCAGTTCAAGAAATCGTCAAATTTTCTGAAAAAGATACCTTGAGCACCTAAATCAATCGCCCCGTCCTGGACTGGAGGAGCCGCAATAGTCCTCTCCTCAAAGTCATCTTTAGTTGCAATCTGCCCTGCCAAGTGTTTCTTTTTGTGCTCCAAGAAATTTGAAGGCACTTTGCTATTTGGGAACAAGCATCTCCAGTAGCCGTCAGAGTCCCACAAAGACACACCCTCTTTCTTTACACAGGTGTTATATTCTCTGGGCGTTGGCCCTTGGTAGGCGAATAAGCCAAACGGAGTCACTCCACTGGTTTCGCTGAACAAATTGAAAAGATCAAAAGGTGATCTGTGCAGCTCCGGGCCATACACTGAGGCTTGTTCGCCCGGGCTACGTGTTTGATAAGGCCTGTTGAAGAACGTGTCCACAACCTGGCCAGGACTCAGGTCTTCTACGCTCTGGTCATGAAAAGGCCACCAACGATTATTCTTGTGATGATCAAAAGTGTGTCCCGCGATTTTCTTTGTGATTCTCGAAAACCTATCAGAGAGATCGGTAATGTTACCGAAGAATCTGTCGATATCGTCATCGTAAGGAGACAACGCATCAGGTTTAGTAGTGCCCGCAGTATTTGAGGCCATACCTTCGTTATGACCCTGCCAGCTGCTGAGACTGTTGTCACCCTTTCCAGACATTCTTTCAGCTGTTTGTTCTTGTGTGAATTGGAACTACCTGTTTAAATTTTGTACACTCTTCCGTTCAAATCCGGTTGTTATGTAGCTAGACCCTCTCGGACTGGTTGTGGGGAGGGGGGCGATGTGGCTTTATATAATGCGCGCGGAATCAGGCCTTCTGCGGCGATGGCGAAACGGCTGCTGCCCCAGATGCTCCATGGGGTTCTCTCCGCGAAAGAATGTCCGAGAAAGCGAGAGTCACGCGAGCGAACTGATCTCGCCATGCAATGCTAGTTTCTGTATTCTTCTCTGATTTCCTGCTGCTCCGTCTTTCATTATGTGATTTTCCTCACTTTCATTTCGACACTTGGCTTGACTCAATGTGGCTGGCCTGCCCTTGGCGAAGGTACATTATGTGCCTAGAGCCTGCACCCTTCACCAAACGGCCCACACCTCGCGTCCCAAGCGCCACGGTCATGCCTTCCCTATCTTTGATCCCCTTTGCAACATCTCATTATTGAGGGGAAAACAGAAAACAAACTACAATCAGCTTTCCCCCAGCAGAACTTCCCAGCGAGCTTTCAAGTCTCTCCACTAGTTTGGACCTTCAGCAGTCTGGGCGGCTTTTCGACTCCAAGTCGCATCTCTTTTCAGTACGAGACCATCATATTTCCCCCTCTGTGAAGTATCTACAATCTTGAATTCATTGTTCGCGAAATGCAAAAAACGGGTGTCGAAGTAAACACTCATACGTTGTTACAGTCAAATCTTGCGTCCCGGACAGCCAACTGAGCCACCTAGGCCACCCAAGCTAAGCAGGCAAGCAAGGCCAACAGCTGCCTTTCGTACCCTTCAACCTTTTTTCAACAAATCGCCGGAAAATGAAGTTCTAAGAAAAGAAGCGGCCCCTTCATGCGCTTCCAAAGTAGCTCTCGTGAAAACCTATATCGCGTGTCTTGAAAATCCTAATACGATTGAAACAAAGAGTCTACAAAAGACGAGCAAGATTCATGTGTTTGCTGCCAAAAACCCCTACATGCTTTTCTGTTGGCCAAATGAGTCCATGCTGAAGAGTTTGCTTTAGTGCGCCATTTGAGTCTCCAGACCAAAAATCATGCTCCATTATCTTCTATAAAAAATCGGGCTTCCAGCGCGTCGACACCGTCGTTGCCACCGGTTCTATATACATCATTAGCGGCCCGTCATTCTAAGAAAACCGTTCCGTTTCCAATAAAAATACATCGTCCTTGATTCAAGGCTCTAACGCAAATTGCTCTCAAAAGAAGAGAGAGAGAAGAGAGAGAAGAGAGAGAAAGCGACAACACTTTTGCTCAGCTTACTCAGCACGCCTCGTCTCACCCAACCCCGCACTATCCTTCTCCGATCTCTATGGCCCTTGCTTATACTGAGCGTAGTCGTTCCTCTTACCCCCGAAAAGATGCTGGTGTAGGAACTGGCCACTATGTCTCCTGGCTTTCTGTGCGGCCTGCCCGTAGAAAGCCATCTGGTCTGATCTTTGCATTGAGTGGTTCATATACTGATGCGACATCCCGGCCATGGTATTGTTCATCGTCTCCTGGACTTGGATCGCCGTGGCAACAGGGTCAGATGGAATCAGGGGAAGAAACTCTGCGTCCGACAGTAAGTCAAACAGTTTGTGTAGATAGAACTGCTGCATGTGTCTCTTGTGGGTATTGATCTGGCTTTGCTGATGGTGTTGTTGTTGCTGCTGCTGCATCACCGGCATCGTCCCCGACAGCGACGACGTTTGCTGTTGCGGCTGCCTATTGTACTGGGACATCTTGCAGCTCGTGATTTATAATAGCAAGGGATAGCGTTGAAAATCAATATTCTTTGGCCCTTAAGGTTTTGTCTGGAGACCCTGGGCGCCCTGATGCCGGTGGTGGAGATCCACGTCGAAAATTTTGCGGCAATTGAAGAGGTTGTGCATGGAAAGAAACATCTTGGTCGAGATCTCTTTTGGCGTGGCGCATCTCTGGCCTCAATGCGAACGCTCACTATGGCCATTTCTCCAGTCACAAGTCGACCGTCATAACCCAAAACAAATTACTTCATATCCAATATACACGTATCCAATATACACATATGAAACGGACTCGTGGGCACGCACAGATTCACTGTTCTTCCATAGATAAAGCCAAAAACACGAGACAATTATCGTTGCAGAAAGACAAGCCTTTCACCGATATCCCATGCGTTTGTCACTACGGCTGCTCGCGAGCCTCAGGCCAAAGCCCAACATAAAGGGGAAACGGCTTCTTGAGCCAAGTCAGCCCCGGAGTAAACTGAAATTTGGAGCACACACTTCCAGTACCTTTACTCACACTGACACCGACACTGGCGCTCAAACCAACAAAATCAACGTTTCGTCATTTCCCCTGCTTCTCTCGCGAAAGGAATCTGTTCATCCAAACTCGCCTGCGAGAACCAGGTTTGCCCCTTCTCCAACTGGGCTCCTCCACTTGGGCTCTTTGAGAACGGCTTTGTACAACTATCTCTTGGCCAAGCAGACCAAGGGCCAGTTCATTGTTCGTCTAGAAGACACGGACCAGAAACGGCTCGTCCCAGGCGCGGAACAGAACATACATGATTGTCTCAAATGGGCCGGTGTCCACGCAGACGAGTCTCCGGAAATCGGAGGTCCTTACGGGCCTTATCGCCAGTCCGAAAGAGGCCACATCTACAAGAAATACGTAGATGTGTTGCTCCTGAAAAATCTAGCATATAAGTGTTTCTGCTCCAAGGACAGATTACTCAGTCTAAGGGAATCAGCACAAAAGCTCAAGCCACCAACAACAGTTACATATGACCGCAAATGCCTCCATCACGCTAGCGAGCAAACACAAGATCAAGAGTACGTTGTGCGGTTTCGGGCTCCGGAGAAATACGAGAAAATTGAAGATTTGCGCCACGGCGTGCTTGACCTTCAGCCTCAGTTTAATCACACGGATCGCCGCTACGATGATTTCGTTATTATGAAGCTGGATGGGTTGCCTACATACCATTTCGCAAATGTCGTTGATGACCATCTTATGGGAATCACGCATGTAATTCGAGGGGAAGAGTGGCTTACGTCGACGCCCAAACACGTGGCATTATACAAGGCTTTCGGTTGGGACTCCCCGAAATTCGTACATATTCCCTTATTGACGAGTCTCGAGGACAAGAAACTATCGAAGAGACACGGCGATGTGAGTGTTTCCAGCTTTGACGAGAAAGGAATTGTACCGCAAGCGTTAGTCAACTTTGTTGCTTTATTCGGGTGGTCGCCCCCTCGGCCAGAAAAGGGGAAAAAAATCAAAGAAGTGATGTCTTTGGAAGAGATGACGACATGTTTCAGATTGGATAACATGACCAAGGGGAACGTCAAGGTTTCCGAAAATAAATTATTATTTTTCAACAAGCAGCATTTACCACGATGTCTCGCCGACCCCAAGAGGTCGGCCGCGCTCATAGAGAAGGAGTACCATGTGTTCAGGGAAAGAACAAACGGTGAATTTGAAAAGGCATACTTCCTGAAGTGTATGTACATTGCCGTGGGCCATCTTGAGAGATTATCAGATTTATACGACATTCATCCATACTTCTTTAAGGATGTCGATTTCACTCGAGTGGTTGCTCCGAAGAAACTACCTGAAACCATTAGAATCTTGCAGGCCATTATAATGCTTGCGAAATCGCTGGAAAATATTGCTCCAATCGAAGAAGTTGAGCAAATGTTTCCTGAATACCCGTCTCTGTTGATCATGCAGAGTCTTCGATTTGCGTTGACTGGAATGGTCCCTGGAGTCAATATAAATGACGTTCTGACGGCAATTGGCTACAAAACCTATTTGCATCGCTTGGAAAAAGCTGCCGAACATCTACAAACATCGGCCATTGGCGGATGTGACTAATGAACTATAATGAGCGGACCTAGTAGCGCTCATACCATGTATATATCACTCGAGTAATGTCCACTATACAATAACTATTGTACTCGCTAGCATAAATGTTTCATGATCAAGTTGATGTCTCAAACACGAGTGGCATTCGTTCCTCGAAAATCCAAGAAGCCTCGACCTGATGTGTTTGGAGTATCCCTTCCCAAATATGGCCCTGTAAAAATGCAATGAATAGTCATGTTGGGATGGTAGTACAAGCCCGGAAGAACTTTGGGGGTGACTAAGAAGTATTGCGACTGTCCGTTGTTACAAGCAGTCTCAACCAAGTATTTATGGGCCATCTTCTCATTCTTTGGGTCCATACCCTGATTGATCTCATCAACAACTCTGATTGGCGCCTTCGTAAGACCTTGAAGTGACATGATGAAGAAAATGGTTGAAACTGCTCTTTCACCTCCGGACTGCGACTGATGGTCGAGAACCTTGAGCTCGGCATTTTCACGAAATTTTACCAAAATTTCCAACTTCCAGTCCTTGAAGCGTTCCAGTCTCACTAGCTCCACTTGCCCATCGCTTGCAACGGTCACGAATCTCTTTTGGAATGCGTTGGAAATCTTTTGAATCACTCTGGAAAGTTCATTTTCCCACGGGATAAAAATCTCATCAATCTTGGATTTTGCGGTATCTCTACTTTTCAATAGGTCAGGCAACGTTCTCTCAGCAGTTTCAAGATCAATTCTTTTTGTTTTTAAGAGTTCAATTGAGCCCCTGTCAACATTTGTCAAAACCGATAAGTCGTCTTCGAGTTGTTCGATTCTTCGTACGACAAACAGCTCAGAAAGCTTGTCTTCGGCCATATACTGCTCCATAAGATCTTTCACAGATGCTCTTTCTTGGGACGTGAGTTTTTGATTACGAATTTCTTCCGCAGCATCGCCTCTTTTGTACTCATCATATTTTGATTTTGCATTGTTGTAGATCTCCGTGAGCTCAGATTTTTTATGCTCAAGCTCTTCCATTAAGGAAGTAAAACACAAACCTTTGTTCTCGAGCTGTTGTTGGAGAAGTTCACACTTCTTCAAGTTGATTGCTTCCGAAACCAACTTTTCATTGACCTCTGCGGCTGTCTTCATGCCATCGGCATAGTTGACATAAAGCTTTAACAATTCCGATTCTTTCACTCGAATTTGTTCGCTGTGATCCTGCGTGATATTCCTTGTGAGTTGCTTGATGCGCTCCTCTAAATGGCTTATATTGGCATCCAACCTCAGTTTTGCCTCTTGCTTCTTTCGTAATGTTCTAACCTCCAGATCGAGCTGCTTCATCTTCTCGTCCACTTTCAGAATTTCATCCAAAAACGTCGACTTTTCCGTTTCCAACGCAGCTTTTTTCTCGTTCATCTCCTTATTACTGTCCCTTAAGCGTATGAGTCGCTGTTGAATCTCACGCTTAACATCCTCGGAAAGTCCCTCGGCTCCCATGAGTTGAGCCTTAGCAATGCGCTCTGTTTGGTAAAACACCTGTCTGGACCCATACTTTGACTGATTAACGACGAATAAATCATCACCAACAATGAACCTGCGGAAAGGCGTCCTTCCGCCATTGGTAGGCTCTAGAAGCCTTTTCATCACATTAGGATCCACCGGATTGAGCGACACCGGTATGCAATGCAAAAAGGATCTTTGATTCAAACCCCTGACCACAGGCTCTGGCCCAGTGAAAAAGTCAGACAAGTACCCATCAAATCCAAGCTTCCTGAGCTCTTCCAGGGACATGGGCTGCTGAAGAGGTGAACCAGAACTTACCCTCATTGGGACGTTGAGATTCTTTGGTATAATCTGAGATACCGCCTTATATTGCGCTTCACTTTCGAAGAAGAAAGCAAAGAGCGAATTGTTGTCGATGACCTTTTCAAAGTACCTAGCGTATCTCCGATCTGTGACTCTACAGCTTACCACAGGGGCCTCGAAGTACTTAAGGTCTGGAGATTTCTCTTTTCTTAGTAGGGAATGTGCTTCATACGCACTCTCCAAAAGTTCTCTTCTATAGCGTGAGCCTTTTGTTTTCAAAATCTCCAACCGATCATTGCTCTCCAACTTCTTGCGTTCCTCTCTGTAGGTGAGCTCGCTGGTGTTAATGTCACGCTTCAACGTGTTGCACGACATTTTGACCGTGTCGAGATCTTCTTCGATCTGAGTTTTCTCTTCGTGTTTTTCTTGCCGCCTTGACATAAGGTCAGCCAAGCTGGACTCATCGAATGACTCCATTGCCATCAACTTTCGACTGAGCTCTTCCTTTTCTTGCACACTTTTGTCTAGTTCCCTCTTTTGCATTTCAGTCCGGGACTTTAGCGACTCTATTTCGTTTTGAGAAGATGAGAACCCCAGGGCTAAGTTGTCAACCTTTTCGATCTGCCTGCTATATTCCTCTTTTATGAGAAGGATCTTCGCTTTGACTTTATTATGACTTTGTGTAGCTTGGCCCATTTCTTTCTCCACGCTCTTGACCAAATCTTTCAATGGTTTTGCTTTGCCATGAAAATTCTGAAGTGCTCGCTTTGCAGATTCTCGTTTACGTCTCAAATGTTCTAATCTGCTCTTGAGATCTTGGAGTTTGGCGTATGGAAGGAGTTTCTTATGGTAATCAATATGGCGAGCCTTTTCCTCAAACTCCTGGAACTTTTGAGCCTCTAACTCAAATTTTTCGACATCGCTCTTTATGTTTGCGATTTGCTCCTCCATAATCAGAACGTTTTTAGTGAGGTCGACCCACGACTCGTCGAGCTCAATCAACAGCTTGTGCTTTTCCAATAGATGGTTGTCCCCGATAGTTCTTTCAATCTCTAGAAGAAGCTTTTCCGGAGATAAAGATGCAAACTCAGCCACACGCTCCTGTGGGAGAAAATGACAAAGATTGTCTAGCTGAATATTGAATTTACTCACGAGAGCACGCACATGGACAATATCGGACTGCGAGCCATTGATCTTCCACTGAGACTTATTCAGCTTCAACGCAAACTTTCTTTCGATGACAATATTGGGTAGGCCCTGCTCGTTCTTTAAAGTGATTTCAATAGTGCTTTCTCTCTGTCCAGATTTCACCATGGAGTCCATGGATTTCCTCTTGATCAAGTCGATCCTCCCACCTAGCCCTAAACACACAGCAGCCACAAACGTAGACTTTCCTGTTCCATTGGGTCCAATGATCATGTTGAGCAAGGGCGAGAGATTGAGCTCGCCATACGAATAAGTGGTGAAGTTCCACACACGTAAAGAGATGATATTTCCTGGCTTGAAGTCGGAGTACTTATCCGCATCGTCGACTTCAAGTCCGGCTTCAGATTCAGACCCAGGAGGTAGTTGGGATCGAGATTGAGAGACGGAGCCATCTTCTTGAGGGGAAAACGGATTGATCCTCCGTCTTTTAGTCAGCATAGAGATTGAGATGATGAATTGCGCAGAGATGATAGGAACGCTTCTCTATTCATACACGTCTGCCGCGCCATAATAAATCGCGCCAGATCTGTCAACATGTATACATCGCTAGCTACATACACATATCTCCTGGCCATTAGTCCCCCTTTCAGAACTAAAAATTGGCCTTGTGCACAAAGCGGAAGGGGGGTAATATTGAGTTGGCATATGAAACACGACAATGTGTCATTTTTATGATTAATCGGCGTGATAAGTTGCTTATGCATGGTCAAGCTCTTGGTTTTCCTTCTCCTCTTTCATGTGAGGTTATGTGCCACGATATGCTATTGTTGCCAAAACGTGGTGAAACTTTCATCTCTATCGAATTACATGAATAGCAGTTCCCACGCTTTGGGTCCCACCCAACTTATACATAGCCTTTGCAACACAAAATAAAGCTTTATACTAAATTAATTGCTATTCATTATGTCCGAGGAGACTCCCCACGTCAATAACAACGCAGGTGCAGTACCAATGGCTGCGAATGATCCTTGAGAACTTCTTCAAATGCATGACCTTCACCACAAGTGGATCCCGATAAAATATTTCAGTTTATTGCCGTGCTGGCATAGCGCAACACGAATCATATCTTCATTTGCGTATACGCACGTTTGTTGATGCCTCACTTTTGCGTCGCCTGGACAAGAAGTAAGAATGATCTGAAATTTCGCCATTCTCGAAATGAAAGGTGTGATTGTGCAAACAGCTTTGTTTCACTCTCAATCTAGAACTCAGGCTCTGGTTGTCTTCCCTTTGCTTGAGCTCAGGGACCATGTTCTTGCCACCACGAGCGCCACCAAGAAGGCTGAGCTGGTTAGCTGTGCAAGTTGTTGCCACTGTATGTCCGTCGGTCAACTTCCCTCTTCTTTTTGTGGAATCTAAATTTAGGGTCGTGTTTTAATTGTCATGGTATCTAAACCAGAGGGTGCATATTCTCTACATGAGCTCATTAGATCCATACCCCTAGATACTTATTCAGGTAGCGTGTCGCACAAAGAGGACAAGAATTCAACTGGGCCGCTGTAGATAGCAAATTCTGGATCACCAAGCTCTCTCAAACCGTTCCATCTTTCTTTCTGAGTCCTAAATTATCAAGTCTTCCAGGGATTACCCTGTTATCGCTCATGAGCCAAAGTGGCCTGGTGCTTACAAGACCACCCATCCTCAGACTACAAACACTTTCGAGACTCAGACTACTGGAAGCATTTGGTGTGAAATTCGGAAGCCAAGGCAAGGAAACAGCGCCATACGCTAACGCCCCCATTTGAAGTGGCGTTGAAGAGCATCTTAGAAAGTTTGAATTGCTTAACCATGTACTGAAAATGTTCGGCTGATAATTGATTGACACTAAATATCTGTCCTCCTTTTCGAGAATAACTCATAAGACACTTAGTGTTGTGTAATAAAGCTCTCCCGTGTAAAGTAATGATTAGCAAAATACCTGGAATTCAAAGCCGGGCCTGGCCTTTGGGTCCGCCTGTCCTGGACCACTCATCCTTATTAATTTTTAACATAGTTTCTCAAAACGCGAAGGGTATTTTCTGCTCGAGTAAGCTGATGCGCGAACATCAGACGTTTACTGATAGGTACATTGGGCAAAGCTTTGAATTTTTCTTTCCAAAATTCCAAGCCGCTGGTATATTGTAAAACTTTGTTTGCATACCCATAGATCTCTAGGTCAGGGACACCATCAGAGCTGTATAAATCCAAAAGTCTAACATTGAACTCGATCAACTTGTAAATCAAACGATCGCATGGTTCACGAACACTGCTGTAGTGTCTCAAATTCTCAATGGAGTCCACCATGAGTCGGAAGAAATACTTAGCAAATTTGAGCAGGCCAATGATCTCTTGAGAAGATTGCATAGCCTCAACCTTGCTATCAATGATCCGAAGCTTTATTTCAAGTTCATCCGCCAACAATTCAAATCGAGAAACATCGAACACTGTGTCGGACATAAAAGACCTCAACGACCCAAAAAACTCCTCTATCCTAATTTCCACTTCCCTAGATTCATCCAGCCCACGTTTATATAAATGTGAGTCTTGTCCAAATAGTCCTTCATCTTGAAAGACATCCTTTTCAAAAATCCCCTTGGAGGATTTAGGTACAAGGTTTTTATTGAGCTCATCAAAACCATTAAAGTTTATGGATCTCGCTGCTATAATCGAAGAAAAGATACCAATCGTCATTGAGATCAATGATACTCTCATCTTGACTAGCTGTTTGATTGTAATCAATGTTTTTAAAAATCGGCAATCTTTGTTGGGGGTTCAAGAGTGCTTTTTATAGTGATTCACAAACCTATATGGGCGCAGAAATTCAGTCTTTCTTGGAATGAATCTCCACTTTTTTTTCAAGGGAATTAAGCACGTAATCATTCATTTCATTTCCTTTAGTGTAATACATATTTTTGAGCAATTATGTCTTATGTTGATTTAGGCCGCTACGGAAAACAAAACAAGGAGAAGTGAGTCCATTGATAGACAATAACCTGCTAAGCATAGAGGCAGTCCATGATTATGTGGATCCACAGCAAAGAGCTATACTCTGACGGAAAACAAGAAGCAGAGATTTAGTTTCGATACATGAAACAGATTATCTAAGAACTATGTCTGCATTTTTTATGTAAGAAGTGAGCAAACGTGGCCAGAAAATCCATAAACAATTACATTATCTCCAATAAAAGGCTCCACTACCTAGTAAAGACGCATCTCGGTACGATTTTGCTCTTTGTAGAGGGCGTTTTTTATTGCACTGCAGAGGTATTGTGACTGTAAAATCCCAGACGGAATTAATTGGCCCTGGCTTATGAAAAAAAAAAATAGATAATGACACCAGGCTTCTGTGAACTTGTTCCCAAGATTCATTGGAATTAAAAGATCCGAGCTGAAATTGCAACTTGCGCCCTTGTATTGTCTTGTGATTGCGTCTCGAGGAAACGTCGTAAATTGTCACATAGTTGTTTTGAGCCGATCAGAATCGAAAAAAAGGTGTCATGGGTGTTTGATGAACTCCGTTTTCTTAGTTCTGGTTAAGCGACGTAGAAACAATAGCTTTGAGCGATTTATCAGAGTGATTGAGCAAATTAGCCTCCAAATGAAATTAATTGGCACTTTAGGCCTGTCAAAAATCTATACACAAGCAATGTAAACGCCCTTGAAAGCACTTCTGCGTTTGAGCCAAACACCATTGGATCACGATATAAAGACGAATTCCCACTCCTGTGCACATTGATATTGTTGGAGTTCGGGAGAAATTGTGGGAATTTACACGATGGCCTCAGCCCTTCACAAGATAAGACGAAGAATCATTGCGTTACACTTTTGGACTAGCGTTCCTGGAAAGCGTTGCGGGACATATTAACACTTTGAGATAAGACGATAAACAGTAAAGTGAACAAATCACAGCTTCCGATGGCAGCAAATTTCTCCCCAAAAAAAAAAGACTTGGGTACACAACAACAACAAGCCAAACGGCCAGGCTTGCATTTACTTTCCTTATCACATTGTGATGTGAAGGACTCGGCTTGACCAGGCTTGAAATTGGTGCCTCGGAAAATGCGCGAGGCTGCATTCCAACAAATGCAAGATTTGCCTCAATAATGTCTGAAATCTGTTGATGGCCCTTTGTTGATGCATCCTCATTTTGTGTAATTTTGAGAGCTTCTTCCTCACTAGTAAAAAAGGTCGAAGAGGCTCCTACTAGCAGGCGAGAGAAATGAGAGGAAAAAAGCAAAACCAGTTCCAGTACCGTTCGCAAGAACGGTCCGTGACAGAGAGCACAGGCTGATAAAAAGCTCTATCGTATCCAAAATGGACCCTGGTTTAGCTGTAAGTCAGCTGCAGGCTGGTTTTTGGAAGTGAGGGTGTAGTGCCAATGCGGCTTTGGGATCTTCTCTTTCGTTAAGATGTATTACGAAAAATCAATATTACTCAAAGCTGTGACCAGAGCATAATGCTGCACACAGTTTCCCAGACCAAAAGATTGACCATTGTCGTTTCTGAAACGATACCTGTGTTATGATTTGCGGCTAGTGCCAAGATCGATATTATTAGACACTAGACTAACTATTTTCAAAAAAAAACCAAGATGTGTTTTGCCATTCTTGTAGAAGCCACCCCTGCGAAAAGTTGCCAAGAGTTTGGAGCGCAAAACGATGTAAAGTAAAACGATGCAAAGCAAAAGTCGCAGCTGGAAACAATGTTTCAAGATGCTTTTGAGCTAAACTGTCTAATACTCTTGTTTCGGAATATGGCTCGCCAAAATTCTAAGGGAGTCACTCACTTTGTCGAATGTAAGTCTTATGACACAGAACGTGATCATAGGCACATGATTTAACTTTTTTCTCTTCTCATCCAAAGCTTTGAAACGGTCGGTGAAGCGAGACACAATCTCAGCGAACCCCTCAGCCTGAAGATTGGGGGCGCCTCGTGAATCTTGCACAACCATAAGCTCTATTCCCAAGTCGTTGATGCAGTTAAGAACACTATCACCTGGAGCGTCCATGCTTTTGTAGTACTTCGCATAATCGTTAGTCATTCTCATGGTCTGAAACTTATCGTCGACATAATCGAGCTGATCTGCAAGTTCCAGCGTGGCCGGGCTAATACTCTTGACCCAGCAAGTAAGGTATTGAAGTTCGCTCCCCAACTCTTCGAAATGTGTGTCGAAAGCTTGAACATCAAAATATGTCTCATTTAAAAATTGTCTCAAGTTATTAACAAACGCATCCAACCGATCTCTCGCCTTTTGAGTTTCAATTTCGTGGGGGTGCTGATCACGTTTCGATATAAGTACTCCATGATCCTCACAACTACTTGGAGCCGCCAATACCACGAAAGGAAAGATTGCGGTTGCAAAAAAAAATACGTTTACTCTCATGATAGCCAGTTATTTGAATTTGAGACTAAAAATGATAACAGTGAAAAAAACCCAGGCTCTCTTGGGGTTTATATAACCGAGTTTATTGTATATCACAAGTCTCGCACCGGATATATGGGCTTTGTTTCTAGCGCTTAATGGAGGAATATGACGCAGAGCTCTTGTCGTGAAATTTCAGCCTGAGGATAAAAATTTTCTCTTGAGGGGCAAGAAGACAATGAAATTTCAGATACATTTCCTTTCCTTCGGATTTTTTGCGTGATAAAAAGTTCGCCAAACACAAAATCATTCAGCCGGCTCACAATTGGTCCGCTGGTGAGTCTGGCCACAAAATTGTGCAAATGGTCTAAAACGTTATTGAACGAAACATGATGAGTTTCTAGAGCCAGCCACATAATCACAAACTCTGAATTTCAGAGAATCATGTCTTACGTCACTTTACGATGGCTACGCACTCTAATTCAGAACACTCGAGGCATTTCATGATTCCATGCACAATTGAAACAAGATGTAGTCAAAAAGGGCAGCATGCCTGAATTGGGAAGGTATCGTTTCTTCTCGAAAACAGGGCGCCGAGCCTGAAGCAATTCTTGTTTTTCTATCAGGTTGTCACGAAAGTTCTCAAGGGATTGGGAGGCCCCAGCTCAGGTGAGTTATCAATATTCATAAGCGCCCCTTCGAGTTTGGAACGAGCAGCTCCTATATTATCAGTCCCCTCGCGAAAATGATCTAAAAAGAAGAGAAGAGCTCATTGTTTATCAGGAGCTACGAAACACCGGTTGTTCTAGAGACTTCCCATAAAACGCATGCTTTCATAATAGAGCCCTGTATACCTCGCTTTGCAAAGCAAAATAGAAAAGGAACAATCGCTATTTCAAAGGAGGCGAGATTACCTAAGAAGAAGAAGGGCATGAGTTTGTGATGGAAGACCATAATAATGGACGAACCACAAAATCAAGTTTTAGAAGGGAGGGGCAAAAGCGGCGAGAACTCGCCGTTAGCATATAGTAAATTGTGCCGTGAACACCACCGGCGCCACCTATCGACACTTGGCTCACAGGAGATCACGGGAATAAGTAGTTAAGCACACACAAACCATGATTCATTCAAGTTGAGCGTCATTGCAAACTTGATCTAGAACTATATGAGCACGCGTTTGTTATGAATTGCGATACGAATTGCAGATGGCGCAACAATATCTCTTTCACAATAATACTTCTAGCTGCGAGGTACAAAGGGAGCAGAAGAGTGAAAAAATCAATATACACACCAATGGACTATGGCACTATTGAGATTCAGCTGAAGACGTTTTTTGGTATGAATGTCCAATAGCATCATGTTCTATTGTGAAGAAGACTCGCCGTTTCAAAACATTTCAAGCAAGATTCAGCAGTGAGCCCATCCTTCTCGAAAGGTCAACAAGACTCAGTGTCTAAAATCTCAAAGGGAGAAGACCGCCTGGGCCTCAGCCAGACCCGATGATTTTTTTGGGAGAGATTTTAGCATGCCCGTATAATGAAATTGAGCACCCGCGTTTCCTCTCAATCAGTTTTAGTCTCGGACTTGTATGGGCAAAATGACAGTGTAGTGTCTTTTCGGTTCATACCCCGTTACTGCCTAAAACGAACCTCCGCTCGCACTGCGAAAAAGAACGCCAAAACAAAAACGGCATAAACACTGAAACGCGGCCACGTCACGTGCGCGTGTATTCACCTGGGCTCTCTCACTTCGCTAAGGAAAATACCTGTTTGGATTGTACTACAAGAGTCCACAATTCCTAAGTACGAAGCAGTCATGGTATGCTACTGATTGTTTGTTTTCACTATGGGCAAAGCTCGCAAAAGCGGGAGTTTTACGTCTCTTACGTGCCGCTTACCCAGGCTATCCCTGCACCCCAGTATACTAACACAATTCAGTCAAACACGAAAACTTACAAAGACGCATTTGCTCTCTTCGACAAAAAGGGCACAGGAAAGATTCCAATCGAGCATTTGGGCGACTTGCTTAGGGCCGTAGGCCAAAACCCGACCTTGGCAGAAATCTCCGAGTTGCAAGAATCAGTCAAGCTGAACGAATTCGATTTCGACACCTACCAAAACATCATCAACAGACCAGATGGGTTCAAGCCATTAGGCCTTCCTGAAGACTACATCAAGGGATTCCAGGTGTTCGACAAGGACCAAACCGGATACATAGGTGTGGGAGAGTTGAGGTACATCTTGACTTCGATAGGAGAGAAGTTGAGCGACCTGGAGGTGGACGAGTTGTTGAAGGGGGTCAACGTCACTTCTGACGGGAACGTCGACTATGTAGAGTTTGTCAAGTCCATCTTGGACCAATAGGTTATCAGAAAGACCAGTTGTTGATTGACCCCTTGTCTGGCCCTCTCCCTTATCGCCTCTCGCCTTTACAGCTAACAACTGGCTGGTGCCTGGCAAACTCTGGGTGGGAAGAAACTCATATCCACGGCAGAGCTTACGCAGAAAGTTCACGACCGAGTGTCAGTCTGTTGTTTTTTTTGAATTATCGATGGCTATTTATTTCCGTTCACAGCATAGAATCTAGCGAGATACAGCAAGGCAATCCACCTGTCGTTCCTGTGTCGTCATGCACTGTAGGTTAGCTCCAAAGTTTCAAGTTTCAATGCCCTCCACTGTCGCACTGCTCTTCGCAGCTTGTTCTGGGCAGCTCCACCGTGCAACCCTGACAGGGAAACTTCGTGGCATCCTCTCTCTTCATCTCTGTCGGGAATGATATTACGTCTTTCCCGGACCTGTCTTTATTGTTTCCTCTCCCTATTAATAGTATTCGCGCAATTGTCAGCTTTTCATTTCACTTCAGTTTTGGTTTGTTCCCTCGACCAGACAATCCTGGGCCGCACCTTGGTGCCTCTCACTGGCGTAGGTTTTTTCTCCCGAGCCTTCTGCGTTGGAGCTCTCTGCTGCAGCTGTTGAGAGTTCACTGGATCAAACTTTCTGTTCCATGTCGGAAACGGAAAACGGCCAAAGGCTTCATCTTTTCCCGGAGGACCGAATCTCCACCGTGGCCACCGTGGCGGCGATGGTCGGTGGTGGGCAGGGCTTTTTCAGTGGAGTCAAGATGTCTTCGCTTCGCTACCTTACAGAGAACGCCCACCGGCTCCCTCGAACAGTGGGGGCGTGGTACTTCTATCATAAAAAGAAAAACTACATCATGCTACTAGCGGGGTTCAAGCAGGCAACCTCCCTAGCTATCAAATATTCTTTTGGGGTATCGACGTTCCTAGGCCTCGAGGCTGGCTTGGACTATGCACGCGGCACAACTGATTTTCTTAACACTACGGTTGTAGGAGCCGCTGCCTCGTATGTATTTGGCTCGGTCAAGCACATGACCAGAGTACAGAAACTCAACTATGTTAAGAAAGGATCGCTTTTGGCTCTTTGCTACGGCATAGCTCAAGACGCTATGATATACAGCCGGGGAGGTCATCTCTGGTACACTCTGCTATATGGGTCTAAGATGCAGACACTACAGCTTTGATCATCATGAATCTGAAAAGCGAAAATCGACCGAATATCACAAAGGGACTCTCCAATGGAATAGAGCTTCTACTGTTTACATACAGTGGGGTTCACTAATTGATTTTTGGGTGCAAGATAGATAACCACGGAACGCGTGAAGTTTGCTGGCCGATCCAATAGGACTAGAGTGTTTTTTTCATGTGTATATATTGAGGTCAATCACAGCGTCCTGCAATTTGCGATCGGAAGATTTGTACCATGATTAGTCACCAGAGCAGTCACGGTTCGGATTGTGTATTTTAAGTCTATAAAGTATGAGTGTCCTTCTTGCCCCGACTCAATTGTCGTCCTCATCCTCATTGTCTTCGTCATCTTCATCCTCTTCAAGATCAACGGGGTATTTGAGTAGCACAGCGGCCCCCGTTAAATGGTCTAGTTGCACACCGCAATCGTGAAGCGTAGAAAGAACGTAGACATCGCCGCCTTGACTCTTTACCTCTTCACTGAGCGCAATATAATGTTTCCTTACTGCAATGTCGTCACTTCTGAATAGAGCGTCAGTGAGCAAAAGACACTTTACTGCACCAGACTCGACAGCACGCACAACCTCTTTTGGCCCGTACCAAGCACGATCGTCATCTTCATTGAGCACTTTTTGAAACTCTTCAAACATCGCTGCTTCTTTAGCGAATTTCGTGTCGTTGAGGTTTCTTTGAACACTAGCGTCTTTGAGCACCTCTTCCAATCCCTGTAGGTATCCCGTAGAGGAGTGCACCACCAAGAACTTCGATCTGCTTTTAAGAATAGTTTTGTTATCTTCCTTTATGGCAGCATCAAAAAGCGCCTTTTGAAGAGCCTGTGCCGTGAATCCTGGCGAAGCCAATATGACAACTTTTAGTTTTTCGATATCGAAGTTCCTACTGAGAGTCGATTGCACCATGTCGAGGAACTTGGCCATGGCCTTATCGTGAGCACTTCCACCAGCATCACCGCGGCTCTTTCTCGGAATAGCCTTCTCAATTTTGTTTCGAAGCACGGTCATTTTGTCCGTGACCAAACACAAATGAGCCACTCCCTCCTGTAGGACGACGGCTCCGACCTCAGCCTTTTTCTCCACAGACGAGGCTTCAAGAATGATCCCGTAGCTGACATCATCCCACTCAGGCTTGTTGATTTTCAAGCTTTTATTGAGCTGAACCTCTGCAGTATGATAGCTTTGGTTCGGCACGTATTCGCTTTGCTCAGTAGTTTTTCCCCTGATCCTCATGGCCTCGTCACTGGGCACATAGTCCACGGACTCCACAGCCAACTTCAACCGCACATGGACACGCTCGGCTTTGCCGCCCTCGGTTTTCTTGACGTTTCGTATGGACAGAAGCTCAACCACGTCGCCTTTTTGTATGAGGTTGTAGAGCTGCCAGAGATCTTCTTTGTCCTGAGGAACCAACGAGAGCAGCCCACTCTTATCCTTCTCAAGGGCAATTGTCTTATCGAGAAGCTTCATCTGATTCTGGTTTTTTCTTTTATTTCTTTGATGCTGTTGTGTGTGAGTATTAGTTTCTCAATTGTGTCCCTGGTTACCAAAACAGGTATAAGATGCAAAACTTTATGGCAAAAAATTGCATGGTGATAGGGTACTAGTTGCTCAGCTCACATTTTTTCGTTGCTCGCTCGCTCAGTAGACTCTCCCCCAGAGACTGGTGGAAGAGTGCCATACTGAGAGCATAGCAGATAATGCTGGTGACCTCATCGAAATGAAGAATCAGGTAAAGCCAAATTTATGTGTCGGTTTGTCAAATTTGGTGGTATTCACACGATTTGTGGTTATGATGATATGTTTTTTTTCTTGTTTTTTCCCTCATCTACTTTTTTATTTCTTTGACTTCGTGATTCTCTTTAATTCGTGCAAATTACTGTTCTCAACTATCTCTATCTCTCCAATGGTTTACTTCACGTCGGCCTTCACAAGCGTGGAATTCTTACAAAGCTCACCCTTAGCATTGACCAATCTTGCTGGTTCCTTGCCCTCAACGGTGTAAGTGACCTCGAGGTTTTCCGTAGTTGAGAATCCGGGCTGGATGGCCTCCCAGACCTTCTTCTTAGGGTTCAATTGCTTTTCGGGCTCGGCGTTGTATCCCTCGAAGAAAAGCTTGTCACCAGGCTTGGATCCAGCTGGAGGGTTGACGAACTCGACCGTGTTTTCGTTAGATGCACACAAAACCATGGCACACGACTTCACGCCTCTCATGGAAACAGGCTTCAAGTTGGCTACACAAACAACGTATCTTTCTTGCATGTCCTCCAAAGGAATGTACTTGACCAAACCAGAACACACGGTTCTTGGGCCCTCGGCGTCTCCCATGTCGATCGTAGACATGTATAACGAATCAGCGTCAGGGTGCTTGACGGCCTTTTGGATGAACCCAACACGCAAATCAATCATACCAGGGTTTGGAGGCACGGCGGCGGCCTGCTGTTTGGCCTGTTGCTCGGCCTTGGCCTTGGCTTTGGCCTCTTTCTTGGCCTTAGCAGCTTCAGCACTGGCTTTCTTGTCTGCTTCACTGACTCCTTGTCCCTTACCGGCGGTTTTCTCTTGTGGGATTTTCTTCTCAGAAGTCTCAGAGGAGGCAGGCTTAGCCGAGGCCTTGTCAGCGGTTTTCTCGCCAGCTGTGACCTTTTCAGCAGGTTTCTTCTTTTCCTTGACTTCTCTAGCGACGTCGGTGTCCAAATCCACCACCAATTTTTCGTTGTCAGGAACTTCAACCAAGGTGTTTTGCACCAAATCAGCCCATCTCAATATGTGTCTGAACTTGGCATATTCCTCAGGAGACTTCCATTGCTGGGCCAATGGCAACACTTTGGAGAAAAGATCCAAGTCAACTTTGGCTGGGGTGTTGCCTGCGACGAAAGTCTTACCTCTCAAGTCATTGTTCAACGCCTCCAAAGTCTCTGGCTCATCCAATCTATTGGAAAGAGTGTGGAACTGGGCCTCGAGGGCCTTGCCTTCCACGGACAACTCCGGGAAAGCAGAGTCCACAGCCTTCAGGACATCTTTGAGAGGAAGCTTGGCAAATTTCGAAAGGAACGTGGCCATTTTCATGTAAATTTATCAGGGTACTTCTGCGTTGTGATCAATCGATACTGGGTAGGGTTTGCTCTGCGACTCTTCGACACATAGTACGGAAAATTTTGGTAGGCCTGCGCACGTGACCTACATAGTCATTACGGTGAGTCGAAGTCCACATCTTTCGGGCCATGGGTGATCTACTCTCACTTACTCGTCGGCATTTTTTCTTTGCCATTTCGATCCATGCTTCTCCGAAGCGGTGTTTTCACAATTCTTGAAATCTTTGGATTTGCTATATCTCTCATATTTCCTTCACAACCTTTCTGTTGATTCAGTCGGCCGCTTCTCAGTGATGATAATAAGAAACCCAGACATATTGTCAAACTCTCAAAGCTTTGGTTCCATTGTTTATAAATTCTTTCCACATGTCCCTCTCCAATCACTTCCTGTCTTCCTTGTAGTAGAAATTGTTCTCCCAGCGGATCTGATCCATGGTATCCATCATGAGTTGTGTCTCACTCCACGGCATTATATCGCACTGTTTCTTGCCTGCTGCAATAGCCTCAGCGACAGCATTGGCCTCATATATGAAGCCATTGTAGCCAGAAGCGACAATCTCGTCGTCGATCTCAATACTGCTCTCGTCGCGGTTTTTGAAAACTACCCGAAGTTTCCTTGGCTGAGCAGGGTTTTCGGCGTACATTTCAAGGGTACCCTTCGTGGCCTCCACTCTGAGAAAAGGAGACGGGCCGTCAACGTGGTTGGAGCTTGTGAGCACAGCCTGCTTCCCGTCCTCAAGCTTGACGATGTAGGTTGCCACGTGGTCGACGCGATCTTCTGGATCGAGCGAAAGAAACGACTTCACTTCAAATTTCGACTTGGGTGATTCCGCCATGAGAGCACGCATGTAAGTCAACGGATAGATACCAATGTCCAAAGTAGCTCCAGCTGCGAGGTCTATGTCCCGTGCCCTAGAGCTGGCGGAAAGACTACGAACGTCCGCACCCATTGAGAAGTCAGCCGACATCCTATGTACATCCCCCAAAACCTTTCTTTCGTAGAGAAGATTTCTTGCTTGAGCTAATATGGGGAAGAATCGTGTCCAGACTGCTTCCATGACAAACAAGTTGCGCTTCTTAGCCTCGGCCAAGGCCTCTCGTGTATCTTGGCCCGTGACAGTGAATGGCTTTTCACAAAGAACATGTTTTTCGTGGTGTAAGGCCAGAAGAATTTGCTCTTTATGGCACGTGTGTGGAGTTCCAATGTAGACTATATCAATATCTGGATTGGCGAAGAAGTCACTGTATGTCTGTGCGAGAGCTTTTTCGCCTTGGTTGCATTCTGGAGTTACACCATGCTGGTTCAAAAATCCCTGACCCTTCTCAACATCAGACGAGCCCACACTGACAACCACATGATTGCCGCAATTGTTCCTATTGCTCAAGACCAAATCGTGAACGAACTGGCCAGATATGTTGCCGGCTCCAAGGATCCCCCAGCGAAGAGGCATGGCGAAATGATGATATTGTTTTACTGCTGCGTGGGAGCCCGAAAAATGAGGGGTGACTTTGCGAAAGCTGCACGTTCGAGGAAATAAGGAGCGTGGCCCTGATTGGAGAAAGTGAACAATGCACGATGCACCTGATTGTGAAGCGAAGAAAACAGACGAAAATATGAAATTTTACTGAGGGGCCACATATTCATATGGCCATCAGCGCTGCACGCATCCACAGACAAACACGCCCAAATATCATTTCGACGCCAAAAGAAGAGAAAGTAACAATGCAACACTTGCAGAGAAGTATTATTTAGGTGGTGTTATTTCTTTCCGACTACATATTCTTTTCTAGAACCTGGCCACCCATGCACTTTTGTACAGGATCTCGTCAATCACAGTGAGTACAATTCACATTCTTGTTCTGTGTAGTTCCATAAAAGTTTGGGGGATGAAGGTTTCAAATTGAGCGCCAGTCAATGATCCACTGTCTGATGGCCCCCCTAAGCTGTCGAGAGAAGTCTTCACTTGCGAGACTTTGTCTGGTGTCGTGATTCTAAAAATAGCCCTCGAGTGTGGGGTTTCACAGTCAAAACAGAAAGACAAAAGCCTCGAGTACCCGATTTCGAATGAACATAAAACGCGAGAGAAGAAAACAAGCTACCTTCAATCCAGCGATTTTGAGACGGCTTACCCCTCTTATAGAATCTAGCGACGCGTTGCATTGTCGACCCCGATCATGGGCAGACAATGTAACGTTGCTAGCAGTGCGAAATGTGGAGAAGGCCAATGAGACGAGGGGGAGATAATGCATCCAGGGGACCCAGGGAACCATAACCATTTTAGCGAGAGGAATTATAAATTGTGCTAATTGAGAAAACGAAAAAAGAAGAAACTATACAGACAAACCAATTTTGGAAAGAAGTCTGCCACTTTCAATCTCATGAAGGTTTGAGCTCGTTTTCTTTTTCCTCATTTTTCTTTTGCTTTCCTCCTCTTCAATTTTATCCTATCCAATGACAAATCCTCACTTCCATCACGACCAAATCGCCCTATTGGGGTATACTGTGATTCGGAACTTTCTCACCGAAGAGGAAGTTAGAGTTTATAGAGAAGCCGCGGAAAAAGTCGTTGAACATGCCAGAGCCGGCAACTGGAAAGATGTGAGGACGTGCGGGAAGCAGTTCCCACCCTGGCCCACGAATCACGGCCCGGATATCTGGGGCATTACCGGGCTTATGCACCCAGCCTTGAAAGAGGTGTCTGTGATCTTTCAGAGGCTCTACTCGGAGGAAAAGCTTTTGAGTATTGCGTGCGATATCTTGCAGACCAAGAAAGAGATGTTGTCGCTTGAGCTTCTCAACATGCTCATCAATCCACTCACGGACTTCGAATTGGATTGGCATCGTGACTTGATTAGGCCCGATGCATCTCCCGAGGAAGAGGCCGAGCTATTGCTTCGGAATCCCTACGCGGGCACACAATTCAATTTGGCTTTGACCGAGGACAAGTGTCTCATTGTGGTGCCCGGATCCCATAAGCGGCTTCGCACTGAAGAGGAGCGAGAGAAGACGAACGACGACAGCAAGAAAAAACACATCACTGGACAAGTGCATGTCGGGTTGCACCCTGGTGATCTTGTGTTCTACAACAACAACATCTTGCACCGGGCCGCCTACTCGTGCAAAGACGTGCGCTTGACATTACACGGCTCGTACGGCCATAGAGACCACGGCAAGTCACGTGCATTGGGTGTTCTCCAGCACGGGGTGGCTGAGTGGTTGGACGACTTTGTACCTGTGAGTGACAATATGGAGCAGTTAGCCAATGGGCTAAAAGAGGTGGTCAAAGAGTTTGGGGGACACACGCTGGGGTACGCACAGGAAGGTTAGAGCGTTGCTCCAAGAACGCCCCCAGTGCAATGCATTATGTTTATAGTGTCTACGGCTTGAAAGCTCTATCGGAAACAACGAAAAAGACAAGGACCGGCCTGTGTTGACTACTTCAATGAGTTGCTGATCTGGTGCTTCCAATTCCCTCCCACTTCCTCCTGAGGGATACTGTTCTTGTGGCAAAGCTGAAACACGAACCTGGTCGAGTGTCGAGCCCAGTTGTGGGGCCGTGGTCGCATCAAATGGGGCGCTGCAACCCAAACCGCGCCTGAAGCTGAGCTTGGGGCCCCATCCAGCTCGGCCCACGACATAACGAAACTGGAAAAAAGCACAGGAGCCCAAAAACGGTTGGCCTTGACTACATGTGTGTTTTATAGAAACATGATCGAGTTCCAGATCTTTTTTAATCACCCCTTTTTTAATTATCGCTTTCCTTGGCGGAGCTTCTTTCTCTCTTCTCCAATACGCTCTGCTGCTTCTGCTTTCTCGCTTACCGACTCGCACTGGAGTGCGGCTAGTGGGGGCCTCACGAGTGCCGTGCTTAACTACTAGCCACACCAAAGTTGTGCCAGGGCAATATGGCCACGGAAGATATCCAGACAAAACCGGTATGTTTAATCACGCTGTCGCCAGAGATCAGAAAATGATAAGCAAGTGCATCGCCCAAATCTCTCCTCCTCTTTTCCGTCTTTCTCTCTCGCTAAAACAAGTTCACCTTACCCGTTACTGTAGTTCTAGACCAGGCCTATCTTCCATGCGGTGATCATCAAAAACATCCATACTGACAACGCAGAAACGAAAGAAGATTTTCTGGGCATGCAATCACTGCAACAAGGCTCATATCACATGCGACTCCTCACGCCCATGCCGCCGTTGTATCAAGAAAGGCCTTCAGGATTCCTGTGAAGATGCGCCTCGCAAAAGGAAGAAGTACTTGGCCGACGTCCCGGGGCCTTTAATCCGAAGAGGCTCAGATATCCAGCAAACAACGCTACCGCAGCCGCAGCAGCAACAGCATGGGCCATCAAATGTGCTTTTCAATATGGACACGGCAGATAGTGTCAAGACCGAATCTGGCTTGAGGCCAGAACCACAGTTATACGAGGCCACACTGTTCCAGCACAGTGCCTCACTTCCAGACTACCTACTACGGAAACAAGCAACATCATCGCCATCTCCATCTGCGAATGAACATAACAAGCGAGCATCTCCCTCTTTATTTTCTCGACAGAGTTATGAGGAGAGCTATCATGTCGGCCCAGAAGCTTTCAACAGACAGGTTTCTGGCCCTGGCCAGAATCCAAGTCAAGTCCACGGCTTAAACTTGCGTTATGATCAAAAGCAAAACACTGGCAAATTTTACTCGAGACAACAGGAAAAAGAAATCTACGAGACCGAGCAGTACAAGCAAACCCTACTAGATGGCGATACTCAAGCCCGCCACGGTCACGTCAATCAAGATCCCGACCGAAAAAATAAACAGCAGCATGCCATACAATCTCGTCAGAATCACGTTAAGTACCTGGGTAGCAGTCAGGCAGGTAGCGCTACTTCTGATAAAAAGAGACCCAACTTCCTCTCGTCAGCTGCAGATATGGAATATGCTACTTTATCAAATATTCTACAGGACAGCTTCATGGGCATAAATCAAAACCATGCGTTGACCTCCAATGAGGGCACGCCCAATTCTGTAAATATGTCGCCCGCTCTGTCACCTCACGGATACGATATGCCCAGAGCGTCGCCATCTTCATCTTTGGCCGCGACTTCTTACACTGCCAACAACTTTCTGCCCACCTCCTCAAGGGCGGAAGACCTGAGTTTCGGGGGATC
Source organism: Metschnikowia anglica (assembly GCA_030573055.1). NCBI lineage: Eukaryota > Fungi > Ascomycota > Pichiomycetes > Serinales > Metschnikowiaceae > Metschnikowia > Metschnikowia anglica. The sequence continues at coordinate 179,085 of JAJMCP010000010.1, forward strand.
CGGTTTTCAGGTCCACCAGTATAATGACTCCTCGGACTTTCCTCCCTTTGATTCGAGAATCAATCAATATTTCTTAGACAATTCCACGCATTACCCCAATGTCAAGTTCCCGGAAGTCAGCGAGGCAATGGATTACATCAAAAGAAATAATTCCGCTTTATATTATTCTCGCAACTCAAAGCTGATGCTCTCGTTCACGATGGGGTTCCCGCAAAATCCTGATAACAGTCGAAACTTGCTATTCAAGGATCCAGAAGAAATCTACATCAAGATAAAAAAACCATTCTCTTACACCCCTGGGTTCCACAAGTTGATCGCGTATCTCCGAGGCAGATTCCCTCGAGAGATGTTGGTCACGATGGCAGAGTCCATGGCAGTGTATAGGCCTTCGTTCATTGCATGCACGAATTCTTTACGGGAATCCGACTTGATTTTCATGGAGCAGTGTTTTCAAAGAACACTTCTCACTTACGACAATTTCATCAAGGTGAGTGGCACACCTACCATCGTGTGGCGTAGGACGGGCGAGATTGCGTATGTGGGACACGAGTTTACTACACTTACAGGCTGGACTCTGGAGCAATTGCTAGGCGCCAAGCCCACTTTCATAGTCGAATTATTGGACGACAAGTCCGTGGTGGAGTACTTCCAATTGTTTTCCAAAATTGCATTTGGTGACTTTTTGGGCGCTACCATGACCGAGTGCACTCTTCTCACACCGAAGGAACACGTCAAGATCCGTGCTGGGTGCAGCTGGACCATGAAGAGAGACGTGTTTGGTATTCCAATGATGATAATCGGGAACTTTCTCCCAATCTTATGAGAGGAGAGTAAGAGAAAAGAGGGAGATAGAAATCATAACTCGCCATGTGACCAGTTGTTGTTGGAGATCTCATTGCTTAGCCTACAATCCAGAAAGAAGCTAATCGATATGAAGACCTCAGATGTTGCATCCACGCACCAACGCACATATTTATCCATCGGTCCCTGCGCTTTTCAGAGAATTGATCCGACCCCTGCGCGCTGGAATCCTGAAAGGTTTATCTTCACGTGACGCGGCCCCAGCGACCCCTGCGAGCGCTCTTGACCCGTTGCCACGTTTGGCCAAGCGCCAGGTCCATTTACCCCACGAAATCCCCAGACTACTTGATTTCAGAAAATTCGGCCACTTGTGATATTTTAGAACAAACGAGCTATTTATTCGGGTTCTAATAATACTGGAAGATCTCGATACACACACACACACACACACACGCGCGCGGGAAATGAGTGGACGTGATTCCTTGACTGCTAGATTGATTGTCACCGTGAGCACTGTGTGCTTGGGGTCGCTTCAATTCGGATACCACATGGCAGAAATGAATTCCCCAGGAGCAATTCTTTCATGTAAAGCGCAAGCGCCGGGCAGCGTGCCTTACGAGTCTTCGTTCTTTGGCCGCAAAGGCTTTTCTCCCTGTATCCCACTCACAAGCGAACAAATGGGGTTGGCCACGTCGATCTTCAGTATCGGGGGTCTTGTTGGCTCATTCTATGTCGGAACTCTCGCAGATTCTATTGGGCGTAAGAAGACTGCCTTGCTTCACAACGTGTTTTTCTTTGTCGGCTCGATGTTCAATGGTTTTGCCGGCACCTTCACTACCTTAGTAATGGGGAGATTCATTGCTGGGATCGGAGCAGGCTCGGCTCTTGTGGTGACGTCTTTGGTTATAAACGAAATCGCTCCGCCATCGTATAAAGGATTCTTGGGGTCGATGAACCAGGTTTCCATCAATTCTGGCATTTTGTTCACGCAGACTCTCGCCTTGTGGTGGAACAACAATAATGACTGGAGATTGCTCTTGTTCATGGGGTGCGCACTTTCACTCTTGAATTTTGGAAGCATTATTTGGTACGGAGAGGAGTCTCCTTTGTGGCTTTACAACAACGGGAGAGCCACACAAGCTTTCACAACTCTTCATAAGTTGCGTGGTGGAGAGTACGCCACGGCACGGAATGAGGTGAATAGTTGGAGATGCGGCGGCTCTTTAAGCAGTCAAGAGGACGGCTGTTTACTACGCGAAGAGGGTATTGAGCAATTAGACTCGCCGAGAGACTCCAACAATGCGGTGACCTTGAGGGAATACTTAACATCGTCGGAGTACAACAACTCCAAGTTGGTGGGAACAGGCATATTAACTCTCCAGCAATTTTGTGGGATCAACTCCATTATTTTCTACGGCGTGTCCGTCTTGATCAACATCTTCCCCGAGGCTGCAGTATTGATCAATTGTCTCATTTCCGTCGTGAACCTTGTCGTAACCTTTACCTCTGCTGCGTTTGTTGACAGATTAGGTCGGAAGCCTCTTCTCAAAACGTCGGTATTCATGATGGGCATCCTGTCAGCCGTTTTGGGATTTGGTATCAAAAGATCCAGTGCGACACTCTGCATTATTGGCACATTCACTTACATTACATTCTTCGCGGTGGGACTTGGACCAATTCCGTATTTATTGGTTGGGGAAGTGACACAAGCAAAAGCCAGAGCACCGGCGCAAAGCTGGGGCGTAACCATGAATTGGCTAGCAACTTTTGTAGTTGGGTTCTTCTTCCCGATCCTTAAAGATTCCCGTCTCGGTGCAGGTGTATACTACATATTTTCTGGGATGTGTGCATTTGCCTATTATTTCATCAACACCCACATCCCTGAGACGAAGGGCTGCAGTACATACGATGAGGTCTGGGCCAATCAGTGAGAATGAAGTCGGGAAAGAGATTATAATGGGAAAAAAAAGAAAAAAGAATCCTATCTGGTCAAGCGAGTTTGCCATGAGCGTGAACAATGAGAAACCTCACGAGGTTGTTTTATTGCTTGTACTGGCGCTGATGCTGAACCTAGCCTCTGGACGGCACGCGAAAAGCGAATCACACACTACAAAGACCGTGGAGTAGTCGCATGAGGAAAAGAAACCAGTGATAATGCAGGAGAATGAGTGTTTCTATTTTTCTTCGGAATGGAAATAGATGAAGCAAAAGAGAAAACGAATGAGTGGATGTAGCTACCTTAGTAGCACCAAAATCTCGAGGCATCTTAGTATGTCTCGTTTGAGTTCCTGCTAGGATTTTCGGCACGTGCTTGAGAGTAGGGCAAAGCCCTAGTTAAGACGCAGTACTGAGCATGATAGTTTGGCGGTGCTTGGTTGCACCTGCACATATTATAAATTCGATGGAGGCCCGCACACGGGCTCTCAGCGACGGTGCGCAGGCAGGCGAGCGAGCGAGCGAAAAAAAAAGAAAAATCTTCAGAGTTCTTCCTACTTACTCCCCATCTTTGAATCTACCTTAATCAGCAATGCCAACCAGATTCACAAAGACCAGAAAGCACAGAGGTAACGTCTCTGCCGGTAAAGGTAGAGTCGGTAAGCACAGAAAGAACCCAGGCGGTCGTGGTATGGCTGGTGGTCAGCACCACCACAGAACCAACTTGGACAAGTACCATCCAGGTTACTTCGGTAAGGTTGGTATGAGATACTTCCACAAGCAAAGAAACCACTTCTGGAAGCCACAAATCAACGTCGAGAGATTGTGGTCTTTGGTTGAGGATGAGAAAAGAGACGAGTACCTCAAGTCCGCCTCTGCTTCTGCTGCTCCTGTCATTGACACCTTGGCCCACGGTTACGGTGTTGTCTTGGGTAAGGGTACTTTGCCAAAGGTCCCTGTCATTGTCAAGGCCAGATTTGTTTCTAAGTTGGCCGAGGAGAAGATCAGAGCTGCCGGTGGTGTTGTTGAGTTGATTGCTTAAGCAGACTCTGACGGCCTGGCGGAAAAGGGCTCCCCTGTTTTAATAGTCACAATAAATCTCACGTACAAATTCCCAGCGTGGCAATTGTAGAGAGCTCGAAAACAAGTTCATGTATGGTGCTCAGAAATGGTGTCATGAACTACTAAAAGGTGCGCCCCAGTTGACAGGGGAAAGTCAAAGAGAATGATTGAACATGAGCTCCACGGAAAGAGCTCCCTGGTGCTTTATTGATGGACAGACATCTTCGCTTCAACAATTCTTCTAATCTTCCAGGCTTGTTTGGTGGGGGTGAAGTTTTCACGCACACGATCATAGTAGCTGCCTTGGCTGCGCGAGACGACTGTCTCACTCTGTCTCTGTGGGTTGCCGAAGCACCTCGAATTACGTCAAAATTCCAGCTGCAAAAAATTCTTCGGAGTGAGTACTTCTTCCACCTCGATCGTCTGAAAAGCGCCAGGTTCTCGATTAGATATTTTTTGTTGGAAAATGATCTGACGATTGCTCCGTTGATTCGAGTCTAGCCTCACAGAGCAGACTGAGAGTGTGCAGAAGAGTCTCTATTGGTGGAGAACACGCCACAATTCTGTCCCTTGAGATTTGCCTACTTCTGCTTACCATTTTTTGACTCTCGTTCTTGCACTGATGTTATCGGCAATGAAATTGGAGATGATCGCCGATTTTTCAGTCCAATACCCTATTGAATATCTGTCCCTGTGTTATATGCACTCCCACTCGGCAGCCAGACGTAGTCAGCCGGCTCTTCTGTACCATGCAGAGGAGAAAAAAGTATAACAAAACACAACTTTAAAATTTGCCCAGTGTATGACCAAAATCAAAGAAGAATCATTCTTACAATCGACACGCCGTCTTGGAAGGCGGGTCCATAGCACGCTTTCTCTGGCCTCTGTCTCTGCCCGCCACTGGGTGCGAAAGCCCAGCTCCAAATTCGAAGTTTGTATCTCCACCCATTTCTCATTTCTCACTAGGGACTGCGGATTCTCCTGGTTCCATTTTTTTTTTTTCCTTTCAGATCCGCTTCTGCTGAGACGACTTCTCCAATGCACCCGATCTCTGCCCGGCTCACTCATTATTCGTACAGTATGCTTTTACCTCCGTTGTGATTCATCTCACTCTGGGAATAGCCCTCTTCGTATTGGTGTCACTATGTGCACCACCACTGTTTACCGGCAGAGATGCGATGTTTAATTCACTTGTGAGAAATACAGATCAGCATCCAGCAGGTACCGTGGCGAGCCAGACCCAGCAAAAAATAGCTTTAAATACGCCGAAACCCCTGTGAAAATGACAGACGCCCAATGGAAGCCTGAGACGGCCGTTCCGGAAAAAATTAAGCGTCTCCTTCAGCAGAAAACTCCTATCAACAGCATGTTGGCATTTGTGCAGATCGTTCGTCTCTTAAAAACACAACCGAGAACTGGATGGGTCGATAGAAAGATTCCTCGTGTTGACGTAGAGAGCATTGCTGACCACATGTACCGGATGTCCATTATCGCCATGGCGCTTCCCTCGTCGAAAGTCAATGTGAACAAGTGTGTGAAGATTGCGTTGGTGCACGATATAGCCGAGGCTCTTGTAGGAGACATCACGCCATTCGGCGGGGTTCCAAAAGAGGAAAAACACCGCCGTGAACTTGAGAGCATTGAGTACATGTCTGAACTAGTTTCGGGATATAATCCAGAGTTTGCATCTGAAATGAAAGAGTTGTGGTTGGACTACGAGGAGATCCGGTGCTTGGAGGCTCGCTACGTGAAAGATATCGATAAGTATGAGATGATTCAGCAAGCATGGGATTACGAGCAAGAAGTCGGGCTCACGTGTGACTTGAGTGAGTTTTACCTTGCGAGACCAGGTATTGTCACCAAGGAAATCGGCGAATTGTGTGACGAGGTAATCAGGCAAAGAAACGAGTACATCAAGACTCTCAAGCAATGAGGTTGAATTATGGGGTTTTTACTGCGGAAATCAAATGTTCAAATTCACCGAGATTTACAGTATCAAGCTTTGAGGCATCCCGTGAAAAGAAGAAAAAAGAATAGGCCGTCATCATAGCCGGTATGTGTACCGATAACTCATCAGATCCGGAATCTCCCATCACTAAAAACTCCAAGCACATCATGAAAAAAGAACCTTCAGAGTTGAAGCAAACCAAAACCTATTCAGATAATTATTCATCTTTTCTGCTTACAGAGCGAGGTTAGTTTCATTGCACTTAACTGTCTCGCACTTCCAGTAATCATACCTCACAACCTGCACACCCATAGATCAGAGACTAAAGCCAACAGAGTAAAACTTCCTCTGTGAACAAATAATAAGTGTTTTTATGTGACTTTGTTGGATTCTCTAACTTCTTGAATTATTTCTCATTGACTGAAAAGTAGGGTGAGTCAGCAAACGCCTAGACTATCAAGATTCAGCATACATATTAGTGTCTTGCATATTGTCTCCGCTATAGCTAGATTAGATCGCTGCCTTTTGCCATTAGTAATACCGTAGAGCAATCGATGACCCAAGAAAACACTACGCCCGAGAAAGAGGCCACCAAACCGGATGTTGGAGTCTCGGGACGGAAAATCGTTTACGATAAAGACGGTAAGCCGTATGTATGACTCTTGTAATTCGAATCATGAGAGCCCTAGCTAACAACCAGATGTCGTACCTGTAATACACTTATGGACTTCCAGATGCTTTCTGGAAAGACGAAAAAACCGGTGAAACCCATCGCGAAGGTAGAAGCCGCTTATGGGCAAGACGACCCGCCAGATGTGGAGAAGCTTGGCAGCTCCTCGTGGACTTTGCTTCATCTGATGGCTGCAGTGTACCCAGAAAACCCCAGCACTAAGCAACAAGCCGACATGAAGCAGTTTGTGAAACTATTCGGCAACTTCTACCCTTGCTGGTTCTGTGCTGAAGACTTCCAGAAATACATTGTGACAAACGAGCCCGAGACCGAAACTCAGGACTCTCTCGGAAAGTGGCTCTGTGGAGCACATAATGAGGTCAACAAGAAACTAGGCAAGCCCGAATTTAATTGCAAATTGTGGAAAAAAAGATGGAGGGACGGATGGGAGTAAGAGAAGTGTACAGTATTAAGCATCTTGTACGACTTCTCGGTTTTCGAAGAGATTTTGTCATGATGGGGTTCGTGGCAAATGAGGGCCAACATGTGCTAATACAGCCGAGCAGCAAGAGTGCAGCGGAAAGACAACAAACGTTTCATGTGAATAGAATCAACAGATAATAGAATAAGAATCTAAACTAGAGGATTCTACTCCTTTTCGTGTATTTTCGAACTGTTACCGAATGAACCTTTTCGCAAGCCACACCTCCATCACGCACACAGTGTGGCCAGAGACATTAGTAAATGCCCTTGATGAATTCCACCAAGTCGTCACCAACGCGACTGCTTGAGGAAGGAATGAAGCGATCTGCCACCATTTGTTTCTTTAATAAGACTATCGTGGGAATTTTACTCACGACGTACGTTTGTTGGAGCTCCCGGCCTCCAGGTGAATCGCAAGCTATATTGGCCAATGCCACAGACTTTGAGACGTCCAACGGGTACTTTTTCGAATCTGAAAGAACTTCGAAAAGAGCCTGTGTCACGTTGTTACAATCTTTGTCGCCTGGGAACGTAAAGTTGAGCAAAAGTGGCTCTTTGCCAAGGACAATAGTCCCCAATTCCGTGGCTGTTTCTATATATGTGGGGAAGAGCCTATTTTTGGTGGTGATTTGACTAGGGCTTGGAGGATAGATAAGTCTCTTATTGTGTTTTGCAAGCCAGCCAAAAAGCGATCTGGCGGGCATAACAGAACGACACGCAAGAGAGACATGCTGAGGACGGAAAATCAGGAGCATTTCTTTTTTTATTGTTGCAGGAGAAGAAGATGGTGAAGATTGTGCTGTTGATTGGTCCCAAGTGCGGCGTGCGAACGATACTGGGGTTGGTATCTTGGTGCGAGCCAGTGGTATGCAAAGCAAGCAAGAGAACTCAAATTTGAGTGTACAACCCCTAAGACTCGTAAAAAGTAAATGTTTTGCTAAATTGAGCGATGAGGGGATTTCATTTCGAAATATTAATTATTAGGATATTTCAGATCAGAAGATCTGCCCCCAAGACTAGACAAAGTGTAGATCCAACCTTTCAATGTTTTGAGTGTTCTGTAGTGAAACACCCGCAGGTAGATGATTTTGGTAATGCACCTGAAAGGATGAGAACATTTCAGTTGACACCAAAGTACGCTAAAAAATACTGAGAGACCCAATTTCGATATTGTTGACAATGCTCAATTGAAGCAAAGCTGTGTTCTTTTATCGGATAGAACAATCGAACGAGTGAGAGCCTCTTCTTTTCTTCAAGGGCTTCAATCAGTTCTTCTCTGGTGGTCTAGCTGTCACTTGTATCCGCGCACAGAAAGCATCTGCTCGGGTCAACCTAGCGTGACGTTACATTCTGAAGTTGCAATACTATTTCTGAGAAAAAGATGTTATCATTACTTAGTCTCTTGAGAATTAATCGATGCTAATTTGTTTGAGCAATTTTCAAAAATCAGAAAACTCAAGTTCGGTCTGTGGCCAGACGCAGATTGATTAGATATATAGTTGCTTTAAGCGGTTGAGCACTTCAGGAGTGGTGCACTTGAGTGGTGCAATCCCCTGAATTTTGCATTCAGCATTTGGCTGAAAAAGACCGCCTGAAAAAACACTTTGATGAATAATCGCAATGAATATGTAGAGTAGAATTTGATTGCTATTCTGCATCAAAAGTGGGCTCTGGGAACAAAATATGTCTCCGCACTCATCGAGCTCAGAAATAGATGAAAGGAGGATACGTGCTCTATTTCGATTTTGGTAAATCAAGCCTCACCCGCCGCCAACCTCGAGTTGATGAAAGTTGAACAGTTTTTCTCACGGCATTCGGCTTGAGGAATCCTATGAAGGACTAATGTTTTTTGGTTCTTCAACAGCAAAGAGCCAATGCAAGATTAAGCGTGCGTCAAAACAATATTGGCAAATTCCTGTCGCGACAAGCAGACCTAAAATCATATGCGGCCCGTAATGCCTCTTCCAAATCATGATGTTTTTGGGCTCTCTCGCTCAGATATCTTGAGGTTTTGCCTGCAAAAGCACAGCTCAAAGAATCAGGGGCTTTCGAATCAGGCTTGTATTGTCCGCCTTCCGATATGAGAAAGATGTGAAGGATCTTGGATTCCTCCACTCGAAAATCGGAAAATAAAGAAAGCAAAAGGCCTTTTCAAATCCAGCTTATTCGTGACTAACTCAAAACGGAAACTGTGTATAAGTTTATCACCTGTTAGCGGGATGTTTACCTTTGCCTGGGCAAAACTAACCCATCACTCTCAATGCGGTCTCCACTGCAGCAAAGGTTCCTGCACTACAAGGAACAGCTCGCAAAAGACAAGGTACAATTCCCTTCCAGAAGCCTCTCATACCGTTTGCAGCCCAGATGGCTCTAGTAGCAGAAGTTATCTTCCCATTAAACTTCGAATGAGCACCAAACTTATCACTTTGTATGTTGCTTTTGATCACGTCTAGTGGGTAGCTACTGAGCCATAACGCGTTTCCGGCCAAGGCCCCACAGCCCAATAGCTCTACTGTAGAGATGTCGCCCCTCAGCTTATATCTTCGCTGACTTATGAGGGATTGAATCAATGACTCATACGTGAGAAACCAAATACCATAAGCTTGCACTTCTCTCACTAGAGTAATGGTAGTTCCTCTATAGAGCCCAGCCAAGCCTCTCGATTTGTAAATTTCTTTCACTGTGTCCTTGAGAGAGGTTGCTTTCGTATTAGACTGGCTAAGAATACGAAGTTGTTCCACGGGAGCAGTCACCGGGGTGTTGACAGCTCCGGCCATGGCCCCTGCAATGTAAGTTTGCGGCCAGAGCAGAAGCTGGTCTTTTCCGCTCTTCTTCAAAAGCTGTCGTTTCGTCTCGTGGAAGCCGTAGAACTGAAGAGACACACAGGCACCAACACCAAAAAGCGGCGCCAAAGTGCCCTTGTAAAAAGCCAACGGGCCTTCTTTGGTGATCACCTGCTTAATAATCTCGGCAGAAGATGTGGTGGTGGTGGTGGAAGTCTGGAGTCGAATTTTGACCAAGTCGGCCGGCTGACCTATGAGAACCTGCGTAGCTCCGCCGATAAACCCGGCAGCAACATCTTTGGCCTTTCTACTGAAGGATTCGTCAACAGACATGCCTCAAGAAAAGACTTATTGGAAGACTTGGGTCCTCTTTTTGTTATAGATTTGCAATCTATATTTAAGAAAAGAGAGTATTAACAGTTGCAGAGAGTATGGATCTGAAAAAGATGGGTCCATGATCTCGTTATCGAGTATTTCGATCAGACAAGTGCACGTGACCTGTTCTAAATGGGTGCAAATTTGACCCCAGACATAGGCAACCGCAATCTACTTTGATCATCGAAAAATAAAAAGAGTCAAACAGTGAATAGAAGAAATGAAGAGAGCATTAGCAATGTACATACGATTTGGAGGCCTTAATACGCATGCTTGTGAGAAATGTATGTACTTTGGATTTGTGATGGTTAGTGTGCGCTGAACTCATGGATGCTTAAAGCACGTAAGAGAAACGCATGCGCCTTTTCATGCTACTAGGTGTGCACCAAAAGATATCTTGAGGGCTATCACACACGACGATTTCAGATTCGATCTTGAGTTTCGCCCGTTCTTTGTTTCAAATGGTTTTTTAATCATTGAGAAGACCTCCAATGGACATCGTATTTTTCTTCATGTCACCTGATCCAAACGATTTCGTGAAGTCTATAGCAATGGAACGTGAAGCTTTGCCCCCCTCTGAGTCGGGTAGAGCCCTCTGTTTCTTCTCGTGTGGGGCGACTTTAGTATTAGACTTGAAAGCCTCAGGGAGGTTCATGACATTTGCCTTGATATTAAGTGATGGTAGCTTGATCGGTGGCACCTTTGGCAGCACATGCCCTCCGCTACCTGAAGAATTTCTGACCTCAGGTGATGACTGGGATGACGGCGTCCGTGGCGCATTCTGTCGGCCTAGCGGTGAACTTGTTCTTGCCACGGGACTCGGATGAGCGATTGGTCGTGCATGCATTGCATTCATAGGCGGGTATGCGTAGTACACTGGAGGTCCTCCGTTGGCTATCATATGCTGCGGCGCCTGAATTAATTGTGGTTGCGGATGCGGATGGGGATGCGATTGCGGATGATGCTGGGTATGACGGGGGCTATGTATCGGTGGTGCCAGCTGTGACGATGGAAGAAGTGACGCGTGGAGGACCTGTTGTTGTAGCTGCATGGTCGGGGCCATATGCGGAGAAGGGTACTGAAAAGCAGCCGGCGGCGGAGGTCCCGGTAGAGGCCCTGGGCCATTGGGGACACGCCCAAACCCAGAATATGGTGGGTAGAATGACAGTGGTATCTGTCCAGGGTTTCTCAAGTTTTGTGGCGGAGAAACAATCGGCGGAGACATCAGCATGCGCTGTAGGGAGAACTGCTTCTCAAGTATCTCTTGGCTCAGGAGGCGACCTTCGGAATTCGTAGCCGAAGAAGGCGTAGACGGAGAGTAAGAGGATTCGTTTACGGCATCACCGTATTTGTCCACCTGAATTCTTCTCCTGCGCTTGATTGTGCTGCGCTTCATACGGATGGGGCGATGGCTTCCGTGGAGACGGTAGTATAAGCCACAAGCATTGCAGATAGTATTTCCCACGTCGTCACGACGCCAAAGAGGGGTGATCGTGCTGGAACAATTGAAGCAGGCGATGGCCATACTGTCTTCTTCTTTGCTCAGTGTTGGCAGAACTGCCGACTTTTCCGCCTGGGCCTTGACCAACATCCGATTGTCGTAGGCAGGACATCCTTCACAAGCAGCAGAGCCGCCGGTACCGTTGCACGAACCATCGCCCTTGCACGAGCCTTCTTCCGTTTTGCAAAGAACAGTGTTGGGTGGCCTCTTTAAATTGACAGGACGGTGGTGGTTGTTGGAGCGTAGGTATAGCCCGCAGGCGTTGCATATTAGGGTTCCGTCAGGGGCACGGCGCCAAAGCGGAGTTTTTGTCGTCCCGCAGTTTGAGCAAACATTGCCTGACGTCAGGGAGGCAATATCGTCCGTGTTTGTGGTCGGCAGATGCGGCGTGGGCGAAGTGGTTTCTGGTTTGACGGAAGCTTCAATGACAGGCGAGGCCAGCGCCAGTGCCAGGCCCAGTGCCAGGTTGGGTTCACTGATATCTGCGGCCGGGGGATTGGCCTCGGCCTTTAGTCCGTGGCTATTTGGGTCCTTCCGATCGTTTTGATGATTCATTATGAGTCCTTAGAGACGAGTTTTCAAGACTGAAATCGAAGATCAAATGTTGAGTATACTTGTAGACATCGCCTGTGAAAAGACTGGAATATAAAGATGGGGCTATATGAATGCAGATTGAAAAATGGGAATTCCACGGGGGAGAAACGGAAAAGTTCAGGCTCTCTCCTTCAATTCCTCTGGAAAATCAACGCAATGACGCAGTTTTGAATATTTTAATCGTGGGTGGTGACAACCAAAGATCTGGTGTTGAAAATAGAGAGTATGGCAGAGAATAGAGAGAGTGTGAGAGAGATGTGGGTGACATGCTCGAAAGACACTGCATATATATTGCGGGCTACAGTGGAGGCAGCACCACGGAATCCGGACCGTGGTATAATTTCTGGCGCGGGAAGAGGCGAATCGTTTGCGAGGCAACGAGAGTTATGCAGCTTGTGGGCCAATGAAAATACGTGCAATAGTAAGCGTGGCACAATTGACGCACCCGCTAAAAAAAAAAAAAAAAAAAAAGAGAGCCTCACGAACTGCGGTGGCCGAATGGTCGGAAATCTTCAGCGGGAATCTCTTTTCTCGCGGGTGCCGACAAGCGAGTGAGAATGGGGCTTCCGGTCTCCCTAGTGTTTTGTCCGTGAGACCTGATTGTGGGTTCAAACATGGGGAATGACAGGCCGTGGGGTGCCATGGAGGCCAACGAGCAATTTGCTACATGGCCAGCACAAAGCACATGATGTCGTTAGCGATAATCTTATGACCGTTTTTTTTCTTGGTTTTTTTTCGGATTTCGAATGCGTTTCCATTCTTTGATTGTTCTATTTTCTCCATGGGCTCTTGGCGTTTTATTCTGTTGTTTCTTTTCTTTTTGTCTTTATTCTTCTAATCCTTTTGTCTTTTTCTTCGAGGGCGCCTTTGTCCCTTTGCGCCAAAATCGCAGAGCGCTCCATGGCATTTCTGAGCCAGGGCCCGCTTCTCGTTTTTTGCACTGCGGCGCTTGCCAGGGACAACCAGGAGAACCCTCAATTGACGTGCCGGGTTCTAGAATTCCTATGAATCCTTACTTCGGTTTGTTGGTCCCTTGAACATTCTCCTGTATTCAAAAGCGAGTCTGCTTTTTCCATCTTCTTTTTAATGTATTACCACCGTTCTGTCTTCATTCGCTAATTTCTTCCATTGTTCTCAAACACTTCCGCTAGCGAGCCAAGTCAGATTCCGCGCCCCAAGACACAACCACGCCACTGCGCAATTAAACGCACCCAAAACTGATTTCTATTGTTTTCCTGATAAATTTGTGATTTCAACCAATTCCGGAAGCGGCGTCGTCGAACCAGACTTTGAGTTTTTAGTTTCTCAGGAAACACGGAATGATATCCCCTCTTGCGTTGGATCCAATATGCCCTGGAAAAGACACGTTATCTGATCAGTTTCATTGGGCAGCGCAACGCCTCGCTGCGCTGCTGCTTTAATTTCTCGCTCTTCCTCGCGCATACCGAAGCCGTCTAACTCGCTTTTCCTCCCCTCTCAAGAGAACGTTCTCTCTGAGATAATACCAATTCTGCACTTCCTTCCCATACTTTTTCTCTTCTCTTATTTTCGAAGACGTCGGCGAATGGGCTTGTGCCCTGATCCTATCATTCTTCTTTACATAGGCGGTCTCCGCTCATTATTTAGGTGGGCTGCGCAAGCATCGTTCTTTCCTTACTGATCATTTCGATAACTCCTTTTGTTCGCTAACTGGGGTACACGTACCGATGCGCGTGGCCTCGGCAAAGAACTGCCAGGTCATTTACTGAACGTAGACACGGCGAGAACAGAAAAAACAGTCAAAACAAGCTTCGTCAGCCCCAACGCAAATGACGGCCTCTACTTGAAAGAAGCAAGAAACAGCTCTCGCAGTCGTGAGCTGACGGCAGGCGCACCGTTTGGCTCTTGAGGAGGATTAGCACTGTAAATGTCCAAACTGTAGAGCTCAGAAGAAAACCCGATCCAAGGCCTCGAAAGATCTCCCGTTAGGCCCATTTCATTACAGTACGTCGGCATGTGTCTCCTGACGTAGGATTGATTTCTCGTGTGCCATTTCCGGGGGTGATCTGGATGCTATTTACAGGCCTCTGCGAACGCCAGACGTGCAAAATGTCTCTGCTCATATTCGGTAGTCTCTCAGAAAAGCAGCAGTCTTTCGAACACTGCCAAGTTTGCATACCCAGGATTCCAGACCAGGCGGTCTAATAACGTAATACTGGTTAGTCTCAGTGCGAGCCTTGGCCCAGCACGAAAACTGTGCGGCCAGTGTCAGGACGCATTCCCCCACCCACCAACACTCATGTATGGGGAAAGGCCCTCTGTCGCTTCTAGAGACGTCTCACTAAGACAATTGGACCAGACACATCACAGTGGTCAGCCAAAAAGAATTATAGAGTAGGCGGAAACAAAACAGTACGCCCATTTTTGATACACTGAACAGGTAAATAATGCTTTATGTATCTATTTATCATCAGTCTTCAATCCCATCTTGTGAAAGGAGCAGTACAAGACTTTCTGGGTCTGTGGGCAGGTTCCGATGAGGGTTTCTCTCAGCAGCAGTAGCTGATACAAAAATGGCGGTTTGGCCCGACTAGCTTTGGGTGTGTTTGTGTGTCTGCCACTGGCGCACCCGCGTTTGTTTACGCAAGCCTCCCCATCAACCCCTTTTGTTTACCTCGTGCCTCCCGCGAAAAACAACAATCGCTCGGTCACATCACCACCGCCTGATAGCCAGCCAAAACCCGAGCAAGTCAAAACTGAAATTGTCCAGCCAAGAACCCGGCAAAACAACCATTTCGCAAAATCGAGTGAAGCCTAGAGAATCTCTCAGTTTGCTAGAGAGATTTAGAACGCCGGTGCTAAACTTTTGAAATAGAAAAAGGTCTCCAAGAGGGAGGCGTCCTCCAAACCCAAACATTGCAAAGAGAAGAAAACTGCAGCTTTAGATTCTTGGGGCTCTGACAGAAACTCTGAGCTTTATTGAACCAGCCGGACGCGTTTCATAGCTCCTCCTTCACTCATCAACATAGAAGAAAAGAGAAAACTGTCTTCTTTCAAGGACAACTCAAATTTTCACATACAATCAGAGGAAGTCATGAGGCGGCGTCAGGAAATCCATGACACACAGAATGACCGTCCCAAAGACAGGCCGTCTTTGAAGCAAATGGTGAATCTGAGCTATATCCAGAGCACCCCGCAGAAAACGGGGCACGCCTGCCAAAATGACCTAGAGTACTTTACAAACCATCATTTTTCGCGGTCGTTCAATTCCTTGGTTCTAGAGGATACAGATGATCAAGGCAGGAGCAAGAGACTAATCAATAAGAGCCCTCCGTTTAATTTTAAACAAAATGTTTCTATCCCTGACACAATCGACGATGATGATGACGACGATAACGATGACGACACACAAGACGACTTTTTCGACTATGACCTGGATTTGAACTTGCTGTCGGATCGTGAAATAGGAGCCTCTACAGATGACGATGAAACTGATATTGGTGGTCTTAATATCCTTCAGGGAAATGGGAAAGAGGTACACGCCAAGCAACTGGGAACTCAACTCCAATCTGTCTCGGTGTTAACAATTGCAAACAAAGGCAAGCCCTTATTAAAACGGTCTTCGAAATACTTCAATTTATCAATCGACTCCAAATTTGTGCCCGGCCACTCGAGTCCTCTTTCAGGCAAAGAATCCAGATTCACTCTGTCTCCGCTAGCCGAGAGGGGCACACCTTTCAACAAATTTAAGAGACCGCACCAGCTCGTAAGCCAGTCGCCGTCACCGAGTTCCAGCAACAAGTTCAAGTTGATGGTCGGATCCATCTCTCCTTCGAAGCTGGAAAAAACTTCCAAAATGTTCAAAAATTCAAACAACTTGCGCATAAAGTCTCCCTTGAGGTTGGGCTCACTGTCGTCTGCATCTTCTCCGGTTGCCACGGAGTTCAATATAAAAAGGCTTGGGAAGAGCCCAAACCTACGATTCATGAGCTCCTCTTCTCCGTTAGTAAATCATGCATTTGATGACCATGCTCTCGGAGGCTACGATGAATCTCCTCTGCGACACAAAAAACACATACCCTCAAATTTCCATATATATAACGACCGTGAAGATCGAGGGTCTAGTATCATGAGCAAAACAGCGATAGAGGACGAACAACCCTCAACAACAGAATCCTCAGTGTCCGAAACAAACAAGGAAAACCAGTTTCTTCACCCACAAAAATCTGTTAAAAAAGCTTCGTATAAGTTGGTCAAGCCATTACAAACAGCTTTTGAGTCGGCAGGCCTAAAAAAAAAGAATTCTCAACCCAAAATCACAAAGAAGGCTCCTCCGGAGACTCCAATGAAGAGACAACCCCTAATGATCATCACGAACGAGAAAAATAAGCCAATTGACTATAATGAGAGTTTCTTCAACCAAGACCACTCAATTGAGGTAGGAAGGAACACCAGCGGAACGTACCTTCAGTCCAACGATTCTAATTCTTCCTTTTTCAAAATCCCTTCTCTGGCAAACTCTGAGAAAGAATTGAAACTCGATTTCTCTGAGCCCCTTGACCTTGACTTAAGTACAATCCCGGAAACGCCTACAAAGCTGTCGAGTCGAGGCAGAAAAATGAACTTTTTACTTGATGATATGGGTAACAAAGCATCCACGCGGCTTGCCGGAGTATTTGAAACAGAGCCTTGCACTCCAATTCTGCAACTACCCACAGACTCAGTCATTTCATCGCAAGCTACAATAAGCTTACCAAATGCATCCGGGGAATTGCTATCCAATGATCAAACGATCACTATACCCACAGCAAGCTTCGAGAATAATTGTGATTCGCTTATCTCAAATTCAAAGTCCCTTAATCTTAAGGATCGTTCTGATGAACGGCTCGTCGAGAAATTCGGAAAGTCAAACATCAAATTTATCGGGAGCGGTCAATTTTCCGTTGCATTTGAATGTAACTTTCAAGGTCAGAGATTTGCAATCAAAAGGAACAAAAAACCAATCTCGAGCTACCACGAGAAAAAAGCATTGCTTAGAGAGATTGAAGCCTTGAGAGCGCTCACCTCTTTCCACGAGGGCGAAACCGAAGTTGCAGAAGGAAAAGAAAATTTGGTGTTTTTTGTTGAGACCTGGAGTTCCAACAGCTTTTACTATATCATGACTGAATTCTGTGAGGGTGGCACCTTAAACGAATTTTTGGATGATTATCAGAACTACAAGCTTGACGAGTTTCGGGTCTGGAAAATCTTGATAGAAATTGTTTCTGGACTCAAATATATCCATCTGAAGAACTACTTGCACTTGGATTTGAAACCTGCAAATATTTTCATCACTTTTGATGGAAGTTTAAAGATCGGGGATTTTGGTTTATCTGCAAAACTTCCAATATTGGAGGACGATTTTGATTTGGAAGGTGACAGAAACTACATTGCGCCAGAATTGATCAATGACAAAATCTACACACCTTACGCCGACGTTTTCAGCGTGGGCTTGATCATTTTGGAAATTGCAACCAACATTGTACTCCCTGGAAATGGTACACCGTGGAAGAAGCTAAGAAGTGGCGATTTGAGCGACGCAGGAAAACTCTCGAGTGACAACATAAGTGACTTTTTGAACCACAGGAATTTTTCCTCATTGACATCGTACAACTCATCGCTTCAATCAATAAGCATCCAGGGATTGGGACTGCTGACTGCAAACCGCACCAACATCAGTGGCTCTCGTTCCGTTCCAGAGCAAAGCATCAGCTCGTATTCGAATCGGGTCAGTGCTAGCCATTTGGACAAAAATCCACAGGACAAATTGATCGATAATGTGCGTGAACTTATTCCGAAAGGTGCACCGGAGTTTCTTATAGATGACTCACACTGCCTTGACAACTTAGTCAGTCTTATGTTGAAGCCGAACCCATTTGATCGCCTAAGTGCCAGTGACATCCTAATGCGCAAGGAGTGCGTTGAGATTGAATCCAGACGTAAAGCTGGAGCCACAATTTTTGAAGGAGAATTTGGGCCCAATGATGATTGAAGAGTAAGCCCGATGAGACAGAGAGTATATAGAATTGATGATGCCCCAATAGGTTGCGTACGAAATAGCATAATGAGTGACATGACCAATCTTTAAGATTTCTGAAGAACGATAAAAGGGTAAACCTTCAAACTACATGATTTTGATGAATGTTCAAGTCAAAAATATTGTTTATTGCAATGTACTTCGACAAAATTTGGCCCTCGTGAAAAGGCTGATGCTAGGAATGGAGAGTAAAACTCGCTTGGAAATGAATATATCAGCCGACAACAGACATTTACTGGATTTGAGAGTAGCCAGTGAATGGGTTGGCGTTCTTGGACTTCAAGTATTCGTCCGACTTTTGTTGCCACTCTTTGTCCATGGTGATTGGAGGAGGAGGTGCCATGGATCTGATGGCAGCAAACAAGCCAACACCAGCGAGTAAGCCAGCAACAGTACCCCAGAAAATTTTGCTCTTTTCACCAGGGGCATACAATGGCTTTCTTGGTCCCCACTCACCGAATGAGATGTAGTAAGCGGCCTTCTTCTCTCCGCTGGTCAACTCTTGCCAGGGCAATTCCATTCTAGCCTTCAACTCATCTATTAAAGCGGTCTGGTCTTCTTTTGGCAATTTTTCCCATCTGGTCTCCAAGTGGTTCACGTATGCGTTGGACAATGTTCTTGGGGCAGACTTGGCAACGGTAGAGTTGAAACGAACGGCTCTAGCAAAGGATTGGCGGAGCATTTTTCACGTGGTTTTGATAGATGTGTACTCAGAAACAAAAGCTTTAATGGATCTTTGTGTATGACCAAGCTGTTCGGTTTGACTTGGGTCTTATTTTCACTGATAGCTGATGACTTGGGAAGATTATCTTTTTTTCTCTTAGAATTTTCTGCCACCCATGTTGTGCGCACTGTTCAGTGGGGCCACATTAATAGCACTCTTTAAATAGCGTGCTATGATTGGCGGTTTTATTGAGTTGCGAACGACCTGAGGGTGACCTTTTTTGCACCCACGTCAGTAAACACGAGTCAAGCCAGGCGGCCCTCTGGCCATGATGTTGTGGTCACGATTCAATGTTGTAGTTAGGCTGAGTTACATCATTCTTAATGTGATTTCAAGGGCCAACCACCATTGAGACAATTCTTGGTAAGAATCAACTCTTGTGCTCTCAGCATTCAGTCTCAGTGACTTAATACCAATCAGTGCTTGAGCGAATGTTCTTGATTGAATAGACGCCGAATCTCGCCACCACTGATGCTTTCGTCAATGTCTTTGTCAACGGTCTTCGCAATACGGTGAAAGTCTCGGAAGACGCCCACCACAACCTCCTCCAAACCTTTCCACAAGAGGTCCAATAGATCGTGCTCGAACACAGTATCAGACGAGATGACATGCTTTTCCAATTTTTTGTGCATATCGGTGATTTTTTGGGGTATTTCTCTCGTTGTATGCGATGAACAAACTCCTCTCACGAGTATCTTATCCTCCTTTTTGTTTTTGCTTGCTTGCTCTGAACTCCAATGACCATTCACGAATTCGCTCATCCTGCCAAAATGCATACGTATGACGTAATCAAAGTATTCTCGTTGAACTGTCTGGAAGATTCCACTCAATTCAGTTCTCATGTTAGTGGTAGTCAAAGAGTCATACTCGCCCAATTCCTGTAGTATCGAATATAAGTTTTGTAGTATAGCAACATTTCGATAAGCTCTCTCTTTCTCGTCATGCGTGTTAGATTTGAGCAATGGGTCATCACGACTGAATAGATCGCTGGCAGCTTTTGTAAGCACATCATACGTCTGTGTTATGAGCAGACTGATCTCTGACAAGTCCAGTTTTGAGTTTTGCGATTCTTGCAGAGAGGTCTCAATCACTGTAATGATTTGATTCACGTTACGAATAGCAGGTAGAATGCCGCCCTTCGCCCGAACATCAGACTTGTCCAACAAATCGATTTGATGAGCAATGAACCGGTCCCAATTACTTCTGTATCTTTCGGTCAACTTCAAAAGGAAGCTGTAAGCCACAAAATCCTGGCTTTTACTTTCTGCGTCGGCCAACAATTCAAACAAACCCACTAACACTTGTGTAATAATCATGTCAGTTGGTATAATCTCCCTCGTGAATTTGTTGATATAATTTCCGAAAATTGCATTCATGTTCCTTAAAAGTTCGTTGGAATTCGTCTTGTAGTTGATGAGTTCAAAGTTCTTGTTATCGTACCACTCCGTTCTTTGCTCAAAAGAATTGGCGTTCAAAAATGTAGAATAATCATCTTCAGATGTTAAATGAAAGAAGGTACCCAAGAAGTACTGAATGGCAAGCATGAATTCTTTGCTTTCCTTTGCTAGGCGAACAACGACTCTTGCGTCGTTAACCTCGTCTGAGCCCTTGGACAACAGGTCTGTTGGCTTCAGTTTCAAATTTTGCTCTCCATTCATATCTGAAATGCGGCTAAGCATACGGGTCGAGCCAAATCTCGTGGATTTATTCTTCTTTAAACCCGATAAAGAATCTGAGTTGTAAGCCAATCGAGAGTTTCTTGCGCTATTGTTTCCTGAGTAGATTGTCTTAACTCGGGAACCTAATATATTGTCCAAAAGATTTGCAACATATGCATTGAACTTGTCATTAAGAGTCACGAAGCCACGTTCGGATATGCACTTAACGAAAATGTTCACTCCCGCAAAAGCATATTGTTTGCGAAAGCTGGGTAATATGTCATGAGGGTAGACGCTGGATACATCTTTATTGAGCACCTCAATCCCGTTTTTAAATTCCGCAGTGATGAACGTCAGATACTTCTGGATGAAAGATAGAGAAACCTTTTCATAAGTTTCATGAAATTGCTTCAAAGCTTGCATTTGGCTGAGATCGTCATCGGAAGTTTTATTGCCGATGGCGCCTAAAGCATCATACAACATAAGAAGCTTGCCTTCGAGAATTGGAACCATAGAAATGTCTTCAAACTCTTCATAGTTGGCGACTGTCTGCAAATCACGACTATTGAGTCTCACCTTACGCATGATCTCATTCAACTCGTTGTACAAAATCTTTTTGTTAACTGCTTCAACTTGCAATCCCTTCGAATTTTTCTCAATACTGCTGATCTGTGGAGCAATCATTTTGAAGCTGATTTCCATTCTTTTAAAAATCTCCATTAGATTATCAACTTCAGCTGCGGAGATTTTGACCTCATTGGCCAACGTGTCTTTTCCAAAGTCCAAAGTTGTTAGCTCCGAAACATTCCGACGTTTGATGGATGTCAACTCTTTTCTGAGTAACTTGACACAATTGTCAGTTCCGTCTGTTGGATTCCATCCTATTTCGTCAAGCAACTCCTCAATCTCGGGATCTTTCTCAAATCGGACTTCTTCTTGGGGTTTAAACACCTTTTGTGTGATCTGCGATTCTAGCAGCACAGTAAATGGCTCCTTTTCGTGAACAATGCTCTCCGTGTTATCTGCATAATTCTCCAGTTCGAAACGTTCCAGTAATTTCCTAGCAAGGGATTTTGAGGGTGATCGACTGTGAGAAGGGCCGCTCCCCAATGCCTTTTGTTCTTTCCCAAACTGGGTTTCCATGAAGTTCTCAATTTCTTTAATTGAGTCATTGATAACTGACTCCTTTCTTGAGACTGCTTCAAACTTTGAAAGTTTTGTAGGCGAGCTCCTTTCGCTGTCCGCAAAGAGCTGAGTGTCGACACTACTTCCCGTTAACGAAGCCTCCTCTATACTTTCTACATCTCTATTTTGAGCTGCGAGGGCGCCGGCATCATCTGGTATCTCGAACTGAAATTTTGCGTGGTCTGCGGTATTGTTTCGACCACCCAATTGGTTCTCAAGCTGCAATCCATAAGAGGCAGCGGTCTCGAGATTATTAGAAACATCTCGTTGCCTAACTGTCTCACGGTCGGGCTTGAAATTTTTGAGAGGCAGCAGCAGGCCGTTATTTCGAGCGCACTCCAGGATTGTAAGCATTGTAGACTTTGCATCCCTGGTAGTTTCGTCAGCCGTAAAAACGAAGCTTTGAGAGTCGTTTGCAGATACATTATCCAGTGAGACTTGATAGTGTGAATGGTCTGCGCTTCGTTTGGGCGATTGTCCCTGACGCATGGCCAGAGTTTCTTTCCATAAAGTAGAGCCTCCATCCTGTGCGCTACGAACGTTCGAACTGTCTGTAGAATGTCGAGTGAAAGCTCCCTGAGAATTATCCTCAAGAGTGGATGTCGACATGTTACTGGAAGAATGTCGATCCACATCCATGACTTGCATCGGCTTTACTGGGAGTTTTCCGTTCACGGTAAAGTCCATTTGTTTATAGTGATCCAACAGAGTTTTTGGATTAGTTGCTAGGGAAGGGTTATTTGCCGAGACCTTCTTCGTCGAAATATCTCTAGATTGCTGAGAGTTGTTAGTACTTGGTACGGAAACGTTTGCAGGTGCAGCTGGGGATGTTAACCCCAAAGAATCTAGAGTGAATCCTTTTACCTCGGGGAAGTGACCAGTGAATCTTTGATAGATGATCGCCAAATGATGTACAAATTTTTGTAGGCGGCCAGCATCGTCGCCAGATTTCCAATAGTAATCTTTGTTCAACAGCAAGATGAAAGCGTCGTTCGCCACACGGGAGATACACACCAACTCATCGAGATCCCACGTGCGGCCAATCTGGTAGACGTTTTTCTGCTCGTTGTATTTGCCCTTTTGTAGAAGGACCCGACCCGTGTGTTTGGTACACACCACAAGGATTCTCGTTTTCACCAGCCCGATCTGGGCCGGAGAAAGGTCCAGTGGTGGCGCCAATTGCGGGTACTGCGAGTACTCACGGATCGACAAATGGGTGTTATACTTGACCTCAGGGACCTTTTTGCCATCGACGACAATCAGTTTCGAATAACAGTCCCTTATTATATGGTCCACTATCACTCTTCTAGGATCTGAAGCAATGGTAAGTTTTCCACCAGAAGCTGGCGCACTACGCTGCCGAGGCGTAGACTGTGAATGCAGTGGCATTTTCTGTTGTTGTTGTTGCTGCTGCCCAAGTGATCCAGGCGGAGCTCCGGTTGGGAATGATGGAGATTGCGGTTGCCGTTGTCCGCTGCCAAAAGCAATTGCACCAGGATTAGCTCGTGGTGCTGGCCCTGAAATAGACCCAGGCATGGTTCCCGGCATAGATACTGGCGTTGGGCCTGACGATGAACTTGGTTTGAATCCCGCAGGGAATTTGGGATGACCCGCCTGCACCAGTGGCGCCTTCGATTGGTTTGACCCGTTGTTATGGCGAAATTTCAGCGGAATCATTGATTACGGGTGAAGCAGTGCTGTGAGTCTGGGTGGTTGTAGGTGCGCGAGATTTCGTATGGGGTGCCCTGAGGGAGAAGCTGTGTGGCTACGCAGCATGATGTGAGATTTTTGGGAAAAGACTGGCTCCGGCTTCAATGAGGCCAGGAAAATGGAGCAAAACCAAGAGCTTATATTCTCCAATGAATATATACAGTGCCTCAGAAATGTTGATTTGAGGCAGTCATCTCAACCTTCTTGACCATGTGGGATACTGTCAAGGCATGGCTTATCTCCGGAACCAGTACTCAAGCGGTGTGATTCTCGGGCTCTTAGATTGCGCTCCGCGTATACCCAAAAAGACCAACAGCCAAATTTCTCGGGGCCATCAAAAAAAAAAGAAGCCTCGAGGGAGATACCGAAATTTCATTAGATCGCAAAGCCAAGAAGAAGCAATTTTAAAAATTTTAGTCTTGGGAGAAAATCACTCCCACAACTCTAAATTACTACCATGGTGCGAGAATGAGGGATTGGTGGAGTCCGCACCCTAAACCCGGGGTCATCTCAGTATATTATTTCAGCGATTTTTCGATTTACTTGCCATTCCCCTATTTAATTTTCTTCGCCGCGCTCTCCGACTTCTCCACGTAGTAGTTCCACATCTTCGACAAGCTCTCCGAGCGCCCATCCATGGAATTAAGACGTCTCCTCAATGCTTCGTTGTAGCATATTTCCTGGGCTACGGGGAAAAAAGCAGCCGGCCACTCTTTACTGAATTGTTGGCATTCCTCAATGATATCATTCAACTCGGCCTGTTGCACTTTGTTTTGCAAGATGAATTGCTGGAAGACGTCGTCTCCAATGAGTCCGTCCTGGTATAGTTTATTGAAAACAGTCTCATTCTCTTTCAACTTCAACGATCTGCGAATGGCCTCAACGGCACGTCTTAACAACGCCGCCTTGACTGCCTTTTCCGGAGGCCGTTCGTCCTTTGGTAACAGTTTATCGTAGTATTTGTTTTTTATCATTGCGTACAAATCCAATGAGTGGTTGTGCCCAAAAAGTGGCTCCACACCAATCAACTTGCGGAGCCTGTGTCGACGATAGAGCACAGAGAAAATCGTGAAAGCGGTCACCATGACAGCCACGTATATCAACGGCGTGTACACGGATATCTTGAGCACCTGCTCGACTTTCTCTTCCTCGGCCATTGTCACTGGTTCTCACAGAAAAATACTTGGTGTTTCTGGAGGAAATACGTTTCTATGAACACGTACGTACCAGTGAGGTGGAAACGCCAACATCATGGTGCACTGGTGCATTGGCCTGAGGGCGGTGGCCAAGCAGCTGTTCTGGGTGCGAAACAATCGGTAGCGTGGGGGCTTTCTTCACCCGGCTCTTATGAACTTATACGCTTCTAGTTTCCGTTTGCAGAATAGATCCGAAGTTTTCATCAAAAGAATTTCTTGTGAGGTCTCGTGCTACGTCTTTTCGCGGCAATCACATGTGGGGAATCTTAGATTTTGAGAGATCTTTGGATGGCGGCCAGGAGTCTTCATGGCAGTTCTGCCGAGTTTGTATGACTCTCAGTAATTTTGAACGGCTGTGGCGCTTTACGAAATACTCCTTGTGCTCAATCTGGTCGAATCTGGCAGTTGAAACCTAATGCACTATTCAGTTGAGCTAATATTTTTGATTTATGAACTATTTTTACATTATACGTAACAATCAACTAAATGACCCAGGCATCCTGTACGAACCATCCGTCTTGGTTGTACTTTGAGCTGAGGCCAAATCATACTTGTCCAGGAATGGCCCTTGCGCCTCCTTCTGCTTCAGTCCAGATGCAAATTGCTCTTCGAGCGCTTTAGAGCTTAGGTCATGGGCGATTGGATAGGTGTTGGTGTTGGAACCCCCAGTGGGGGATGCATGCCTTTGTGGGGAGCTGACAAGTCCTCCACTAGGCTTACGCATGAACCCACTTTCATCCAGCGACAAACGTCTCTGACTGAGCTGAGCAATAAAACGACCATCTTGGTCGCAAATGGCACCAGTGTAGGCGTCCACTTTCAACTCCTTTACCAATAAGATGTCTCTCCTTCCTTGCAAACAGTTAACTGCCTCCTTAGCTATCAATTGTGCACGCTTTGTGTCAGGCTCGCCCAGCACCGTCACCTCCGTATGCGAAACCTCTTTACCTGGCAGCTCATGCCTGTGAGAGTAAGAATGTTTTCTGGCCCCGGTACTACCAGGGTTTGCCAGGTATGCGCGAGGGCTCAATCCACTAGCATCTGGCAGCAGGCGCTGGCCGGAAGATCCGTTGGTTTCCTGCGACACGTTACCCAAGTTCCCTCTCTCAGCTTCCTGCTCGAGCTTGTTCCTCACTTTCTCGTGAGAGAGGTGACTCATACTACCATCGTTTTCTTTGGCTGAGTCAAAAAATGAAGCGTCTGGCTGTGTTTTGTGGGTTGTTTGTCCGTATCCCACTGTATCGTTTTGATTTGAAGCTTTTGAGGTGACTTTCTCTATGCCCCTGGAAGCATGATGAGATTCATTCTCAGTCTGCTGTCCCTCCGCTGGAATGTTCCCCAAGTTACCTTTCTCGGCTTCACTTTCGAGCTTATCCTTCACTTTCTCGTGGTCCTTATGGCTCCAGCTTCCATCGATGTTCTTCAGGGAATCATAAAAAGAAGCATCAGGCTGTGTCTTTTGTGACACTTCGCCATAGCTTACAGAATTATCGATTCCTGAACCTGGTGCATAATTCATACCACTGACACCCGCAGGCTTCAGATTGACAGAGTGAGAGTGACCAGGGGTGGAAGCACCAGTTTGCTGTTCCTTGTAGACCGCCTTCTTATTGGCGTCAATTACAATTTTGCTGCCTGACAAGTCTTCTCCCTTGCTCATCAACTCGCGAGTGGTCTGCTGAGCAACTTTTTGAGCTTCATCTCTGTCAGGAATGCCAATCACTTCTACCACAGGACGATTTGCGCCTTTGCTAGTCCTATGAGTTCCGGGGCCATGTCCCCTCTCTTCCTGTGCGGAAGAATTGTCATGGTGGGTACTTCTCGAAGCTAGAGCAGCAGTAGCGCCAACACCAGCACCACCAACAACGGCGCCTTCCGCGATGGGCTTGTGACCATGTGAGTGGGAGGTGTGACCATGAGAATTAGACTTGTGCCTGTGATTAGTTTCGTGCAAATCTTTCTCGAGCCCTTTGGGAGAACCTGCGGAAGTGTAAGATTCCCTACCAGCGGCAAATGCTGCCTCCTCAATTTCTCTGCTCTCATATTTTGACTTACCAGTCACAGCCTCGGTCACTGGGCGTGAATGAGAACCGCCTCTACCGGAACCAGCGAGATGAGCAGCTTGCTCGATTTCTATGCTTTCTTGTCTCGTCTTGCCAGTGGCCGCCTCAGTTACTGGCTCTGAGTGAGAGGCTCTGCCATGAGCTGCGCCAGTCTTGCCTGAGGCAGCTGTAAATGCGGCCTCTTCAATTTCCCTGCTCTCTTGCTTGGACTTACCAGTTGCCGCTTCAGTGACAGGGTATGATTGGGAGCCGTGTCCATGGGTTGAGCGTCCCTCTTTTGATCCAGCTTGGTAAGCAGCTTCCTCTATCTCCTTGCTCTCGTTCTTGGATTTGCCAGCTACTGCGTTTAAAATAGGGTGTGATTTTTCATGCTCCTTGACATCTGCATTCTTGGATGTTTGGTGTGTTGTGGGACTGTTTTCGCTGATGCTCTTGGTACTCTTTTCTGATTGTTCAGGAGCGACGTGCTTCTTCCCACTTGCGGGAGCCGCTAAACCAGACGAAGCACCATTCTTGATGTCGGCTTGATTACTCAGGGGCGTGCGTTGCCTCGCTGAGTCATCTTTAAGATCCTCGTGATGGGCTGGCTCTTTCTTCAACTCAGGATACTTCTCTTCAGCGACTTCCACCAAACTCTTACCGTGTGTGAAACCATGCTTCTTGTTGTAGGCTGCAATGTCAGCTTCTAACTTGGTATTGTCCACACCCGATGTCTCGGCTTGACTAGCCATGGTCTTGGAAGGATCTAAGTCATCAGGCAAGTCATTTTTCTCGTCTCTTGAATCCTCTAAAACACCGCCCGTTGTCTTGTGGCGTGGCTGCTGATTCACGTCACTGTAGTCCCCAGCTGCTTCTTCAACCAAGGAATCAACTTTTTGGTGTTGGGGCCCACTCTTCGAGAGGCCAACGGCACCTGCAGCGCCTGCAACGGCGCCTGCGACAGAAGAGCCGATACCTGAACCCGAGTCTGATGTCCTGGACGATTCCTTATCCGTAGTCCTTCCAGCGTCTCTGTCATCCGTGGATTCACCGCTTGAGGATCCTAAGCCAACCTTGCTCAAGAGCCTCTCAGATTTGGCGTCGGTCTCGCCAGAAGCCTTTTTGTCATCATAAGACTCAGAGGGTCTGTTGGAGTCTTTGTCCTTAGCCAAGGCAGCTACTCCGCGTGCAGAAGGTTGAGCTTTACTTGCGTCCGCTTTCTTCAAGGGAGACTTCTCGTCGCGAGAGACCACCGATTTCTCAGTATTACCCAGGTCATAGTTTTCACGGTCTTGAATCACCTCCCTGGTGTGCTGGTCATCATTGTAGTACTTGTTGTAACCCTCATAGCCGAAGGCACTGGCAGCAGCAACTCCTGCTGATGCAATAGCGGCCTTTGCGGAGTCCAAGTAACTACCATCTTCCTCAGATTGAGTTTGAGAGTGTTCTTTGTGATGCAGGGTACTGGAGACACCATGACCAGACTGGCCTTTAGCGTATCCAGCATTGTAGAGGGAGTTCTCAAGTTCTGGATAGAGGGACCCATCATCCTGGGTCACCGAGTCTGTGTAGGCACTCGATCCTACAGACTTGCTCTGGCCAGTAGTGCTCTGGCCGGTAGTACTCAGGCTACCCATCCCGACCGCAGATGCAGCCAATGCGCCAACTGCGGTGGCTGCACCAGTAACCCCACCAAACAAACCTGGGTCAGCGGAGCCGGTCGACTCATTGGTGGAATTTCCATGAGCAGCACTCCTGGAATTTGTACCCTCATTGTGACCAGCGTTGTAGGCGGCAGTGTTGATGTGAGCAGGTTGACCACTTGAAACGTTTGCCTGCCCTATCGTGGTGTTCTCAGCCTTCTCAGGGAAAGAGTCATGCTTGTCTTTTGCCTCATTAGCAGCATAACCCGAACCACCAAGACCCAAAGCAGCACCAGCAGCACCAAGTACTCCCTTGTTGTCAGAACTCAGGTCAGAAGTCTTGAGGCCTGTGGAGCGAGTGCCTGAGGGATAATTGGAAGTGGCTTCGGTTGAGAAAGCTGAATTGCCACCCAAAGCATCTATTTCCTTTTGTGTTTGGGCGATGCTCTGATCGAGATTCCTTATTTCCTTATCATAATCCAGGGACTTACTCGACGAAGCATTTCCAGCACCAGATTTGTAACCAGACGATGCTGCGACTTGAGTGACTCCAGAGTTCAGAGCAGTCTGGCCGATGGCTGGATCCAAGGTCTTGCTGTTGCTGGACTCGTAATGCTTAGGAGCGACAGCTTCGCCCACACCAGCACCACGGTAGCCCGAGGACTCGCCCTTACCATGTCCGCTGTATGCGTCGTTACCAGAAGAGTCTTTGCCGTGTGCGCTAGATTCACCGTGTCTTGATGAAGATGAGCCAGCGTATTGGCTTGATGAATTCTTCATAGAAGTCTGGTCATGTCCGTGCTTCGCTTCGTTAGTGGCACCAGCCAAGCCAGCCTCATTGAACGCAGACCTGTTCTTACTGTGCTCACTCTTAGGTTCGACAGACTTAGAACGGGAGTCACCGTGGTTTTGTTGGGTCAGAGTGCTAGCGTTACCCTTTTGAGACTCAGAATGACCCTTTCTGCGACCGGCATTGTATGCCTCAGTTTCCACCTCCTCAACATGCTTTCGAGAATCGTCGTGTTCAGCATATGCTGTTGGTTTGGTTTTCAAATTTTTCTGGTGAAGCTGAGCGTGGGTTGCTTCAGAGTCCTTTCCGTGCTCACCTTTCGAAACACCTCCGGCAAGGTCAGTAGAAGCGGCTGCGGCTGCGACACCGACGGGAGCTTTGTGGCTTTTGGAAGACGTGTCGTAGTCTTCCGAGCCACCAGTCTTATATAATCCACCCTGGGTGTCTTTGGGGTCGTAGAATTGGCCCTGGCCCTTTACAGGACTAGCTTCGTTGTCATAACGAGGGCGGTGGTTGTCAACCAAGCCCTTATCGCCTTCTTGCTTACCGCTGGAAGTAGACAATTCGGTTGGATTCTTACCATCAGCATAGTCACCTCCGTAAGTTTGGTCCAATGGTTGCCTGTGAACCTTTGGAGGTTGAGACACAACATGACCTTTCGAGCTAGAGCTGTACTTGCTTGAAGCGTCAGAGGGGGAGCTTTGATGACCACGTGTTGCTCCATAAGCAGTTTGGCTGTTCCTGTCGTTACCATGGTGAGACGCAGTGACGCCAGCAGCAGTACCTGCTGCAGCGCTAGCGCCGACTACCTGGGCCCCAGATTGACCCTTGTGAGCTCCAGAAGAATGTGGGTTGCTGCCAGAGATACCAGATTGGCCCCCGGCCGCGTTGCCATGATAAATCTCCTCATCGCTGGAGATTGAGCTAGAAGTCTGGCTCGTGGTGCCAGTTTTCTTGCCAACTTCCGACTCTCCTTTTTTCTGTCCAGCACGGTACAGAGCGCGTAAGATTTTCTCCTCTTTTTTGCTGCTTCCGAAGAGCTTACCGATAAAATTGCTACCTTGACTCATTGTGCAATTTTCCAGGTGTGAAGTTTAGCGTGTTGATGTAGGCTGTGGTTGCGAAATTAGCTCTAAGATGATAGTTTTTCTAGAGTATCGTTGAAAGCTTTTTACAAGAAATATGTTGTTGTCAGTTGATGGAGACGGATTATCAATTTCTAACAAACTTTTTCTTTCTAGGATTAATAAGTTGGTTTTGGAATTTTGCAGATCTGGATTGTCTTATACGCTGGTGCTAGATCTCTCCCCCACAGCAACCAATTCCTGGAACCATCATTGTTGGAGTGCACACAGGGACGCAAGAGAGCATCAATTGCAAGATCGAAACGCTATAGTTGCTCTCCTCCGCAGCATGCTCACCCCTGTCCCCGAGCATTGCGGGAAGTATTGGGAGTGATTCTTTGCGTGAAGATCGGTGTTCGACTCCTGATTATTCGAGTGAGTCTGAACTTTTGATGTTACCAGTGTACATTTTATGACTGTTCGCCGTTTGAAAACTCAACCCACGGGAAGTGATTTGCTGTTGCTAGCATTGTACAGGAAATAGAGAAGCTTGCCAGGTCGACTCATTTGTCAGTAGTCTCGGATCATGGGTTCTCTTCAGGTCTCGCAAAATATTACGGTGATATCATTGAACCCGCTCTCGGCCGCCGACATAACAGAACGTGACGTCAGTCTGACAGAGAAAAAAAAAACACTGTGGGTCTCTCCGCAACCACGCGCAGGGCAACCTTCATTCTCCCATGCATGGAATACTGAGCCCTGACATTTAGATCATGCACTGTCACTGCCAGCGGAACATCGCAACAGAGTGGACCAGATTGGAGTTGTGGTTGCAGCAAGTATTTGCTGCTCATAGGCTAAGCGAAGAAGCTCCGAAAACTACTGTGAGCATTACCCTTCCTTCTCAGTAAAAGAAATGAGACATCTCAGGCACATGACGGAGTACGGCTGGTGCAAAAGAGGCAAAAAAAGTGCTTTGGCTTCCCGCGAGGGTCTCGCAGAGCACGTGGTGCGATAGGTCAAAAACTTTCAGAGAATACCCTGGAGGGAAACAATTGAAGTCTTCAGAAAAACTGAAAGGAAGAAATATAAAAAGAAGAAAACTGAAAAGAGGAGAATTGAAAAAGAAGAGAATTGAAAAAGAAGAGTGGACCTAAAATCGTGTATTTCATTACTGAAAAAAGTGTATTTTTGCAATTTTTTCTGTCGAGCAACTCAGCATTGCTCGACCCCGTGCGCATATACTGTGACCCTGCCATCGGATATGATATACATTTCACCCGGATCAGGCCTTGCGATCAATTCGATAATTACTATAAGCGTGAAAGAAGATGAGACACCATGAAAGAATATCAGCGCAATGAAAATATTGGCTTTGGAACACCGATATCATCGGTATTCTGGGGGACGGTTGCTCTTGTTATAAACCAAACGTGTCACCAACCAGTCTAAGCTATCCCGGAGACCATGGTTCTCTAGCACAGAGACAGGTAGTAGTTTCAGGTCAGTGGCCTCCAACTGGCTGACCACCTCGATAAACACCCCAGTCTTTAGCGTGACTAGATCCACCGCCTGCGGCAAGTCTTGCTTGTTCGCAAGCATCAAGATTGGAACACTGACGTTTCCGTCCAAGGCCCACGAAGAGTCGTGTGCAATATCCATGAGTGTTTCGTAGCACTCCTGAAATCTTTCTGTATCTGTGGAGTCGATGATAAATATAATTCCGTGACATGATCGGTAGTACCTGGACCACATTGTTCGAAGAGACTTTTGGCCTCCCAAATCCCAGAATTTGAGGTTGATATTTCGAGACTGCGCCGAGCTGGCCATTGACACCGATGATTCGTTAGATTTAAATCGCACTGTCGAAGTGTTTTGTCCCACAGTGGGGAGAGTTCTCTTGCCCTTCATTATCTTCACAGAGTCTTCCTCGTTGCCTTCCATGACCGAGGAGCTTTGTGAGACTCTCTGATCCTTTTCTTTCAGCGATTCATTGACCGCAGGATAGAGAAGCTTTACGTGCTCTAGAAATGTAGTCTTGCCTGCATTGTCGAGCCCGAGGATTAAAAGGTTGTACTGCTCTCGTCTACTGTACTGAGTGTAGAGCGACAGCGCAAGATGAAACATATATTAATTAGCGGATTTATGATTTGGGCAAATTGCTCTTTCGGTTCCTCTTCGTTGTAATGATACGCCAAGCCCCCAACGTATAGCCGAGGTTTCGGCTTTTCGGATTACGTGTGATTTCCTGTGTAATGCGCATTTTCGTGTGTCGAGAATTGTGTGACTTGCGAGAAAGCAGGTATAAGGTGGAAAATATAAAACCAAAATGTTATCCAAACCATTTCTTTTTTCCTAAGATTAGATATAAAAAATACGTAACTCTGCCCGAGATCAAAACAGAAAACAAAACCAGATCCCCCAAAACAATCTCAAGAGGACGACTGACTATACCTCAATTATTTTCAGGTGTAAGCTGAGAGCCATGTGGCTCGGGCGGTATGACCGTGCCCGGTGATTCCATTGCTCGCGCTTGGAGTGATCTCTTGAAATGCAGGTGCATCACTTACGCTGATTGTTATTACTTTTCGTCGTGGCGTCCTTCTATCAGGGAGAAAGCATTCACTTTTCCAAACTCATTCCACCTTCTTTTGGCTAAATTTTAGTTTTTCTTGTAAGTCAAAAAAAGGTGATTGGTCAATTCTTCAAATGCTGGCCCCACCCTCGAAGCGCCTGCACAATGCCTCGAAGCAACGTTGCATAGACACAAATTCTTTAGAGTGATTACAGTAGAATTTAGAAAAAAGCCCACCGGAGCTTCCTTTGAGGCGCATATAGATTAAAGGACTTCGTCTATCTCTCCTCGCTGCTATGGATCAAAAAGCGTGAGCCATGTCGTGTGGCGCCCACGGGCCCTAATGCACAAGATGCACCGTGAAACACCCGTGCACCAAGCCTCATCTCGACCTATAAAAATTGCGGTCTTTTCTCTCCACTTTCTTCTCCAGGCTGAGAGTGATTGCGATGGCTCATTTCGAAAGCGTATGTGTGACCTTTTCAACCTAGTGATGATTTATTGATAGGGACAACTGACCTTCGGGTGTGAAGATGTTGTTCAATAAGATAGTAGAAAATTTTTCTGACTGGTTTACAATTTTCGTTCCCCCGTGCAAAATACTAACTCCTCATAGAAGCAGGCCAATTTATTCATCAACTAGTGTAAACTCGAGTCATTGGTAAAGCGTATTACCTACGGCAAAAGCTCGGGCAAGACATGATTCCTTGTATCTTGAGTTCCAAAGCTTTGTCGCAGAGAGCCAAAGTGCCTTCGGCTGATCACATCTGTTGTTTCAAAGCTCTGGTTTCTCCAATCTCAACGTTTTCCGTCTACTGCTTTTATTCTCACTAGTAGGGCATTCAACGCTAGCACTCTTACTACCAGTCTGCTAAGAGTGCCAGTCTGTCAAGCCCACGTCGCTACTCTGCAATTTTTGCAAAATCTTTTTTCCTTGCTCGACTCTGAGAAACTAGTTTCACTTTGAAGAAAGCTCATTTCTAAATAACCACTGCTCACTTTTCACCTTCTCTACATCACTCTTTCTCCGGGGCTGTGGCAGGCGTGGCTCGGAGCGCACTCACTCCGTCACAGATTGGCTACGACCGGTGTGCACAGTAACTGCCCGCTCACTGCGCGCACCCCTGTCTCCCCCAGGGGAATCAGATCCAAAAACCAGGGCCAGTCTCTCCGACTGGATCCACTTAGACAAGTATTCCTTTTAGTTGTCTGTAAGAAATCCTCACAATGTCATTCAAATTTCCTAGCTTCAACCTCCAGTCTATCCAGGATTCCATTGGAAAAGTGGACTTGGAATCGATCTCGAAGTCGATTCAAAATGTTAACCCAGGCAAAGCCGTGTCTGAGTACTCTGAGCAGTTCAAAGAATCCATTCAGCCGTTCACGGCAAAAACACAGCAAATGATCTCTGCGCAGTTGCAGCAGGTGCAGCAATTGGCAGCAAGCAACTCCAATTCCAACATTGAGGTCAGCGAGTTGCCCGAAGATTACTTAAACTTGGAGACAAACTGCGACTTGTTATTGAAGTTGTATACGGATTTGATCCATTACACCAACGAGACATACGGCACACTCAGCTACGACTACCCACCTGGAAACTCTGCAATTAACAAGATTAGGGACGCTCACGTGGGACTGATTCTTTCCACCAAGTTTTCACAATTAAAGAACGTGTCTACACCCCAGGAAATGGAAAACATTCTCTTGGGCCATTCCAATGCAGCTGAGCCCAAGCCAGCCGCGGAGGTGGAAACCGTAGACATTCAAGTTACTTCTGCTCAACTTCCCAAGACTTTGTATGGCCAACTTGCGCAAATCGCCACGAGAAATGGCAATCACTTCGCCGGTTCCAGCGACTCCTTGTCGTTTGCTTTGTTGCAAATCTCTTCCGCTTACATTGAGATTGGAAGTGCTAGATTGGATCAGGACAAAAAAGTGATGAGTGAGTTGAACCACAAGTTGGTAGAGGTTTTGAATGAGAAGTTCATCAAAGTGAACGAATTGCGCAAGAGAGTCTACGCAGCTCGCCTGAAATTTGATTTGGTGAGGTCTCGGGTCAGCAGCGAGGATGAAGAAAACGAAGAATTGATTGCCAAGGAGGATGATTTGGTTAGCGCCACGGAGCTTGCCGTCTTGGAGATGAGAAAGCTCATAAACCCGTTGGAAAACGTGAACTTATTGAAGGTCTTTGTTGCTACGCAAAAGGAATTCTTCGACATGGCTTCTAAAAGGTTGGGCAGTTTGATAGTCGAGTTGGACAAAATCGATTTCCAGGATGAAGAGGATTGAGATTTGCTACCCGCAACTTGAAACAAATATTATTTGAATCTCAGAATCCCACTCGCCCCTGTATATCGTTTTCAAGATTTCAAACATCTTACCTCATTCGCTTGTACTATGAGGCAAGACACGTCACGCAATATCAAGAATCTAATTAGGCTTCACACAAAAACTCAACATGCAAGCGAATATGGGAACAATATGAGCATCCCCATGGCTCTTGTCACTTTCATCTGGTAAGTTCGATTCTCTGTTCGTAAGCTTTGGCCTGTAGAAACATTTGAGTGCGTACGATATTCTTCTCGGATGTAAGGGACAGTACTAGCTAACTGGCTTTAGCATTTGCTAGGATTGTTACACGAACATGCAGAAAAACAGAAAAACGACAGAAAAAAGAAAAGACTTGGAGTCGAAAGCGCAATAAAAATAGAGACCAAATTTCATTTCCTAATCTCAAATGATCTTGCTGTGTCTAACTTTAGGTACGAGGTCTCATTCCATAAAGGGCTTCACGCCTACAGCTTCATCCAAGACTGCGCACCAACCATTCTTCCCATGGATAAGCGGAATGTGGCCAACAAGGCCAGTCTCATCGAGCCGATAATACGACACAGAGTCCAAGACTCTCTTTTTTATAAGCAGTACCTTCATTTGACCAACGAGCAGTCGATTCTTCCTGTCATAGTAGAACATGTGCAATTCATCGCAGGCACAGACTCAAACAACCGGCCTAGTCCATTCTTATGCTGCTTAGTGAGATTGCTTGAAATCGAGCCATGCATGGAAATCATCAGGCTTTACCTAGACCAGAACGGTTACTGCGAGTTCAAATACTTGACAGCGTTGACGTTGTTGTATTGCCGAATGGTGATGACCGCAGGTGAATTTTACACTTTGCACGACGAGCATATTAAAGACTATCGAAGGTTACGCTACCGAGGAAAAAACTTGGTTGTCACCGACGGGATTCCCGTGCATTACAAAATCAAGCATATGGACGAGTGGGTCGACGAGATCACTGTCGAGGAGAGAGTTGTGGATATCAAGACCCCTTTTATGGCTCTACGGCTGGTATACATTGAGCGAGGCGTGGTCGGCGAGCGAGAATATGGAGCAGAGACTTCCGATGATAATAAAAGCGGGGAATCCGAGGACTATGAGAGTGATAGCGATTAGAGGCGTTATTTTTCAAGTATTTGCGAAGGCTGAGAAATGAGTTCGGTCTTGTCAACAAATCTAGAGGCGAGGTCATGAGGCTAAGTGTAGGCTTGGAAGACAGGAAAGGCGATCGACGCTGCAGGATAGAGAAAAAGGCTCCACAACGGCTATTAATACTGTACCTTTAGACTAGTGATTGGTTTGCTGCTTGATGGACTGATTCCTGACTTATCAGGCTTTCAACTAAGCTGTTGCAGCGAGCCACGCGACGTACGATAGCCATGAAGTATATGGAAAAAAAGAAAGCAAATTTATTTGTGGACGATGATAAGGAGTACTGCTTCAACGGGAAACTAGGCTATGGATAAACATCCTGCAAGTGTTCCTAATATCCCTCGATCCTTGTCCCCCGAGGCTCTTATTTTGTCATGTACTACATACTCGCGACTGTAGTCACGATACCATCTCATTCCTCAAATTGTTGAGAACCACTTCAAATGTCGTATAGAACATTCAGTTTAATGGGCATTGCCTTTGACTATCGAGATTATTAAGAAAAACCGAGTCACCCAAATATTTGGTCAGTTTACGGAAACTTTTCTTTAGGCAGTGTTCTGGAGCCTTGTACAGGATATTCCGTAGATAGATGGGAGAAAAAAGCCCAACAGATACTTTTTGAACCTACCACAGAATTGCTACATAACACAAATTAAATGGCGATCACCGAACTCAACGCCCGTGGTGACGCGTCGGTGACCACGGTCCACGAGATCTCTAACGCCAAAATTATCTATGTGACTTGCCTCTTCGTCATATCGTTGGCTACATTCATATGCCAGACAGAGTTCACGAGCCAGGCGTATCATATTGGGTTCAAAGAGCCTGTCATCTTGCTTGTGGTTACACATGGGTCCTGGTGGCTTTTGTGGCCGCTTCAGGCATTGTTTACGTCCTTGTGGCGCACTTACAAAAAATGGACAAGCAAGAAGTCGAAAAGCAGATATGAAAGTCTGGACTCATGTGCTGTTCTCTTAGGACACGAGGCGGTTTTCGAGTCGACAGTTCCGAGTGGCAGGGACCCACCGGCTGCTGGCGGGATGCTGGTCATTTCAGAAACCCGTCTGCTCAATTTACAGAAGTATTTCAAAAAATGCATCGTCAAGCAAATTCACAACGTGTATCATACTTCCATTTTGGTCTACGAGGCTCATACTCACGGTGATCGCTCTACTCGCAATTTACAGACTTTGATAGACCAAAACCCGCACATATCTTGCACATCTTCCATTATTGCTTGCATCAAATCATTCTTGGCCACTCCGGCCTTCAAGTACATTGCAACTAAAAGCGCTATCATCTCTGTGGTATTGAATGTTGCCGGTTTTACCTGGTACGGGGCCATGTCAATGACATACGCATCAGATGTTACCGCAATTTACAACTGTTCTGCGTTCACGGCGTACGCCTTTGCTATCCCATTATTGAATGAGAAGTTGTCCTGGTTGAAAGCCGCATCCGTCATCATAGCCGTTTTTGGTGTGTTTGTAGTAGCCTACTCGGGTGCTGAATCTGCTGACTCGGAAGCACAGTATCCTTACAGGCTTCTAGGAAATGTGATAATCTCTGTCGGGGCAGTCTTGTATGGCTACTATGAAGTCTTGTACAAGAAATATGCCTGTATACCAGAGCACTTGGCCAAGGTCATTACGCCTCGTAGACAACTGACCTTCTCCAACTTCGTCATGGCTTTGTTGGGATTCTTCACTTTGACTTTCTTGCTCGCTGGTGTCTTCCTCGTGGAAATCCTTCAGATTCATCATTTCAACTTGTTTGACTATGGCGCGAACACCTCCAGGATTTGGGCATACATCAGTGGTTCGATCATTTCCAATCTCCTCTTTTCTGGGCTGTTCTTATCGTTGATGGCTCTCACTTCCCCGGTGTTATCGTCCGTTAGCTCTCTAGTCACTATATTCTTAATAGGTATAGTCGAGTGGATTCTTTTTGGCAATGAGCTAAGCCCCATGCAATTGATGGGTGACGCATTAGTCATTGTCGGATTTGCGGTTTTGACTGCAGCTTCTTGGAAGGAGATCAGCGAGGGAAATGACGATGATGAGATGGATGCCGCAAGCTTCTACTCTTTTGCTCCCAGTGTGAACACTGTTTACAATGGTTAACAAGGAATGAGAATACCCGAAGATGAAATAGCTGGCTTGAAATAACGAAAAGACTTAGCCAGCGTTCAAACAAACTAGGTGCTCATCAGAGGAGTTAATCACCTCAAAGGCACGACAAGAAGAACTAGTTTCCGATGTGAAAAGTGTGATAATGGGTGTAAGTTTTGTAAAGTCATATAGCTATCAATGAAAAATTTGTACTTTCCAAAACCAGCCCGCGGTAGCAAAATGTGAGACATTTGACTCGTGTTGAAATGCTTACCAAGACCATCTTTCAGAGAACGGGTATTTTAGAAAGACAGATGCCCGGTTGATTCATAATACAATCGTGTGATTCGGGCTTGCTGCTAGGTATACTTAAAGCACTTTGAGCCATATATTTTTGGGTCACACCTCAAGTCAGATGCACTGAACAAAACCATTTTGTGAATAGTTTCTTAAGCTATCGTCTGCATAGTTAACAGTGGTACTGATGCGCCAATTTCTTATTCTTTAAGCAAGCTGGTCACCTGGAATCAATAGTGGTGCCTTATATCATAAAATCCTTAACTTCCCAACCCTCTCTGACTCAAAAGACATGATCGGCGACCATTTCCCGTGGTAGAGCCGTAGGGTGTTCTATCTTTAAGTGCCCAGCAAAAATTGTGCAGCCTGTATTGAAGAGAGGGCCAATTTTGTAAACATACTCAGCAACTTCCGAAAGCTCTTGAACTCGTTCACTTACTTCAGCTTATGTTACTTGGGATTTGGAAGGAGCAGCAGATATGCTTGTCTTGATGAAACACAATATATTATAATCGTGGTCATCCTGACAAACGCATGATTTCTCTGACCCGCAGAGAGTATTCCGAGTCTATCAGGATGCGATTAACAAAGCAAAGGGCTAGGGGTATTCTGAACTTAGTTAGCTCACATAGTCACAATTAAGGAGCTCCAAAATACCTGTCACTCTGCTGAGGATATACAGACCTCCATTGTTCTTTCCTTCTCCTATCTTTGTTCTTTTAATTTCTTTTTGTCACTCGAAGTACTCTGTAATCCGTAGTCTGCGTCGAGTGGACAGAAATAAAAGCTCTCAGATTTACACCAAAGATTCATGAATTGACAGATAACAGACTAGGGGTTTAGCTATTACTGCAATGCACTCTTAGTGATTAAGTATTGAAGGGATTAACCTAAGCTGAGGTTTGTAAAGATTTACCTCCAAAGCCGTCAACAAAAACGAACAAACAGTGGTCAAGTTTCACAGCTATTCGATACGAAGCTTGAACACAAACATAAGTATCAGAATTACCAACCTGATGTGAGATGGGTATGACTATCACTTATGTTCACCAAATCTCCAGGAGATCAACTAGATTCAGGAAGCTGTATTTCCTTCAAACATTGACTCTCAGTATCTTCAATCTGCGCCTGACCACCCCCTCTCAAGGGCTTGACTATCCGGAGATTGAGTCCTACTTTGGGCGAGGCTGGGGAGAGATTTGGGGTGGTAGTCAGATCCCGTAGTGACTCTTTGATGGGAGTCGAAGGTTTCCTGTCAGCGTAATCGAGGACTTGTTGAGCGATTTCATCATCTAGCGAGAAGCTTCCTGTGGTACTTGGAAGTGAATCATATACCAGGTGGCCGTTTCGCCTCGATGATTCACGAAACCTCTGAGCGTCGAGCTTGCTTTTCAAAACGCGTAGTTTCGACTCAAAATGAGCACTCTCACGATTTACCTGAGTCTGCTGGTCATTAACAACAGAACATAATTTCTCAATCTTCTCGTCTCTATGTTTGATGATCCTTTCACTGATAATCAAGTGTCTTCTTAGGTTTTCGTTCATCAATTCCACGTCTTTGAGCTTATCGTTGATTTGATGAAGCGCGCTTTCTAGTTTGAAAAGCTTCAGATCTTCGCTGTGCTCGACCTTGAGGTTGTTCATTTTGGATTCCAAAAGCTCTCGCTCCAATTGTGCTATCTTGGCATCTTTGTGATTCAAATCGTCCGTAGTTTTAGTAAAACCCTCGATATCATGGGGAATTCCACTAGGCTTAAACGCTTCTGGGTCAAGAGGTATAGTGCCTAGAGCACTGACGCGAGGAGAGCTCATTCTTACCTCCTTGAGCTCCAACTCTAGTTCTTGGTTCAACTTTTCTAATAGACCGACGCGAATCTTGAGTTGATCCATGCTCAACTCGGAGTTCACGTGAACTGAGTTGCGGATGTTTTTGGCTCGGGTACCGAACCTCAAAGTAGACATACTTTCCGAAGTGCTGGTGGAGGCAGGAGATACGTTCACAATCAAAGTTGTTCGAGAATTCCCGCCCAAGGACTCTTGTAGAATTCTTGTGAGTTTTGAGTCTCTGTAAGGTACATATGCACATTTTGGATCGGAAAGAGAATTGATCACAAGACCCAAAGTCGATAAAGACTGATTAATTTTTTTGGCCTCCTCTAGAGTGTTACCCAAAGAGCCAATGCGATCGAATTTCTCTGAGCCAGCTAAGTCTACTAGAAACAAGTTACTCTTTTTCAACTCACCATCGACGGTGTTATTTTGAGTGAGAGTTACCTGGAAGATGGCATGAGATCTTGATGATTCAGCATTTAGCGCAGTCTGTCCCCTTTTGCGCAGTTGGTAGCCCTGCCAAAAGATAAGATCCATCTCCTCCGGCGAAGACACGAAGGCATGTGATAAACCTTTCACATAAATGCCATTGACAGGATCCTGTTGAATCACATATTCAGGGCCCTTTGCCTGCGGGTGAAGAAGATCGATAATGTGCTCTTTGTAAATTTCCATGAGGGAGACACCCACAGTATATTGCACGTCCGTAGACCCCACGGCGATGTGCTTGAAGATGTTTTCAGCTATACGCGGAATCAAGCCTTGCTCTGTTTTTTCGCCTTTCAATACTCCAAACATGGTATGAGACTTGCCAGCACCTGTCTGGCCATAGGCGAGTATTGTGCCGTTTAATCCCTGAAAGAAATCTTCGAGTGTCCTCTTACCTACCAAATCATAAACGGTTTCTTGTGTGGTCCCAGTATCGAAAACACTATCGTACTTGAAAGTAGTCGAAGCTTCCTTCTCTTCGACGGTCACTGTCTTATTATCATTAACATGCACTGCTCTCGAGGCTTGCCCCGACTCTTCCGCAGAAGAAAACGGTCGGAGCCTACAAATGACCTGGACATTTGAACTGTCCTCCACATTCGAGCATGGGCTAACTTTGGATGCATTTTTGATTCCGGGACTCGACCGTGGCCAAATGCTCGGGCTCGATTTCAAAGCAGACAATGAGCCTGCACCGCCGGGCAGAAGCACCTTTTTAGTTAGTGGGGTCTTTGGAGACTGTGGGCTAAAGTTTGAATTCATAACCACTATTTCAAATATCTGACAAATTGGAACACAGTATTTTTTTGTTTTTGAGCAAAATGTTGCTTAGCCCGGACCAGGTGAAGAACAATGCTTAAATCGTCCTGCTTTAGTAATCTGCGAAGAATCACGCGTATGATTCAGTTTTCGTGAATCACCAACTAGAAAGTATCAAACGCCGATCTTCCACGAATGGCGACCAACAATGGCCAAAAAAATACTGAAGAAGAATGCCACGAGGCGTTTGCAGGAAACACCACTACTCGCACAGAGAAAGTATAACCGTTTGCACCGTTTGCACCGATGGGACATTGTGCTGATCTGAGCGTGCAGGCCTGAGCGGGAAGATCACGGCTTTGATAATAGAAGGCTGAAATGGGCAAGTCATGGGCACTAACAATATCTCATTTATCGATGAAACACATCAAATCATTCCCATCCGATCATGAAATGGGAAGTTCTGAGAAAAAGGAGATAGTTCAAGATAATGAAGAGTGGCAAGGGCAAAAAGTAAGCCCGATGCGGGGCTCGAACCCGCAACCTTTTGATTGACTTTTTGTGGTTTAAGAGTCAAATGCTCTACCGATTGAGCTAACCAGGCTTCGTGAGAAAATAAAAGTGCAAACCTAATACCACAGCGTGAGCAGGATGTAGCGGCCGGTCTGTTCGGTTTGAAATGCACTTCATACGGTTTTGTTCTTTAAAAACTATGCTCACCAATAGAAGTGCTTTTGCCGAGGTTCAGCGCGCAGAAGTCCGAGATCAAGCTTTGAGCTCATGTCTTGGAGATGATCAGAAGTTTTCATCACGATTCTTGAATTTGTTCGCGTCTGAAATGAGCTGGAGACTCAGAAAAAGCTCATGATCAGATTCACCGTTGACAAAGGCAAGAAAAGAAGGAGATGTATGGTAATTTCCGCCATCTGCTGCGAACTGAGAAGTTGACTCCAGGAGCTGTGCGTAGCGCAGGCTTTCGTTTTAGATCCATTGGAAAATTTCTCCCATGCTCGTCTTCTTCCTAGGAAAATGAATCGAGTTTGAAGCAGAGAGTAGCATCTACACATTACTACTGCATGTCATAGTCAGAGCGAATTTCTGTACTATTTCCTTGTGTCGGGGTGAGCCCCCCTCTTAAGCACTGCAACAATTCAGCCAGCTGCTCCCTGACGACTCGATTTATACACTTCGTTTGAATGGCATTTATACCACTGAATCTGCAGCTTCCATCAACGACGGGCGTTGCTCAAGATGCTGAGATGCTACAAACTACAGATTCAAATTTGCAAAACTACATACGCCTTGTTGTTCTTCAATGTGTGTTTTGCAGATGTTGCAGTGTAATCGAGGGGAGATGCAGCAGAAAACTTGCTTACATGACTAGACGACAACCTGATCTGTTGTCTCCACATATGCGGCTTACGAATCAATGGCAGATCAAACGGAGATCCACACTGTAACGGGTCTCTTTCAATTGCAAATGGGTTTACCTCACTCAGTCACGACTGGAGCCAGCAACTTGGAAATCAGCCCGAAGCGACCATGCCTCTGCTTATAAGCAGTCAGTGAACTAGTGTAAAATTGCAGCGGGTCGGATAGCACAGAGAAAGTCTGACAATACCACTCTGTCGCAAGCAAGTCGCTCCATTTGCATTGAAAGGGGAAACGAATGGCATTAAAGACCCGTCTGCCGCTAGGAACGTATTTGGTGAACGCGGTAATAAATGTCCTGACCGCGACTGTGGTGCAGCAGAGAAGTATTGGTTATGGAACAACGGAGGTACTCGAAGAGGTGGCCTAAAAAACATCGTGGGAAAAGCCGCTAGCGTGCAAGCGTATCGACTTGAGGTCCAACTTGTGGACGTAAAGATACTGAATTTGGGTACTTCTGTGTCTCACAACCTTGACCGAAAAGCTAATTTTCTCTTTCCCTCTTACTTTAACCTGGAATTGGTTTTCGCGAGCTCGGAGCTCAGTGTGGCCCACTCGGACTGAAAGTAGGCTCAGGGTGGGTTGCAACTCGAGACAAGGTGTGAGTTCGATAGTCGCCAGAAGCCCTCAAACACTTCCAGTCACCTGTGCTCATGGAACAAATCTTCCCCACAGCCAGCGACGTCCCATCCAATATTCCTATTCTAAAATCAACGCAAAAAAATCAGCCCACATCTCACTTCATTACTGCCGGCGTCACGTGACCCTCGGAGTCATATCGGAGTCAACATTGCCACACCAGACGCTAGTAAACGGCAAATCCAGTAGTGGTGAAATAGAATTTGGTATCTAGTATGAATCTCTATGGGACCGAAAACCTCTGTAGGAGGTGACTTTGGCATTTTTTGGTGCCTGCTGTTCTAAGAACGGAGCCAATATACCTCTGTGCACCGCCATTCAGCAAGAAATTAAC
Source organism: Metschnikowia anglica (assembly GCA_030573055.1). Classification (NCBI taxonomy): domain Eukaryota; kingdom Fungi; phylum Ascomycota; class Pichiomycetes; order Serinales; family Metschnikowiaceae; genus Metschnikowia; species Metschnikowia anglica. The sequence goes on from JAJMCP010000010.1 coordinate 223,264, forward strand.
TGAATTGGCTGTTCGCACGTGACATGGTCTGAAAGACTCACTGAAAAAAAAGTGACTAATAATTAATTCAAATCCCCATATAATTCTAGCAACATCACAATTACCCATACAAAATATCCGAAACGCTGATATTGGTGTGTTTGAATAATCTTGGTGCCTCTCAGTTTCAATAAGCAAAAAGCCCTTTTCTCTTTTCTATCAAAACAAGGGAAAAAAGTCAATTCAGTGGTCGATCTCTCGTCTAGTATCTATTCGAGACAAAAACAAAAACAACAAAATGAGCGCTCCTCAAGACATCGCTTCTTCATTTCAAAAGGCGTTAAACCTTGATTCCGGTTCCCCTAACGCTGTGTCCACTTCCCCAACTCAGTCATACTTGAGCCAGTTTGCCGGCAGCCAGTTTGCCGGCAGCCAGAAACCAACCAAGGCCTTGAAGCCTTTTTCCACTGGAGACATTAAGATATTGTTATTGGAAAACGTCAATGTCACCGCCATTGACCTTTTCAAAAACCAAGGCTACCAGGTTGAGTTTTACAAATCCTCTTTGCCCGAGGAAGAGTTGATTGAGAAGATCAAGGACGTGCACGCTATCGGTATCAGATCCAAAACCAAGTTGACCGAGAATGTATTGAGACACGCCAAAAACTTAGCTGTTGTTGGTTGCTTCTGTATTGGAACGAATCAAGTCAATTTGGAGTACGCTGCCAAGTCCGGAATTGCTGTGTTCAACTCACCCTTCTCCAACTCCAGATCCGTTGCTGAATTGGTTATTGCTGAGATCATCACTTTGGCAAGACAATTGGGTGACAGATCTATCGAGTTACACACTGGTACGTGGAACAAAGTTTCTGCCAAGTGTTGGGAAATCAGAGGCAAGACTTTAGGTATTGTTGGTTACGGCCATATTGGTGCTCAATTGTCTGTGTTGGCCGAGGCAATGGGTATGAACGTCATTTACTACGATGTCACCATGATCATGGCTTTGGGAAACTCCAAGCAAGTTGACTCCTTGGACGAGTTGTTGCAAAAGGCAGACTTTGTCACGTTGCACGTTCCAGCTACCCCAGAGACCAAGAACTTGTTGTCTACTCCTCAGTTTGCAGCCATGAAGGATGGTTCTTACGTCATCAACGCTTCCAGAGGTACCGTGATTGATATTCCCGCTTTGATCCAAGCCATGAAGTCAGGAAAGATTGCAGGTGCTGCTTTGGATGTCTACCCACACGAACCAGCCAAAAACGGTGAGGGTCTTTTCTCTAACGAGTTGAACTCTTTCGCAGAGGAGTTGTGCTCATTGAGAAATGTGATCTTGACCCCACATATCGGTGGTTCTACCGAAGAAGCTCAATCAGCCATTGGTGTTGAAGTCGGTACTTCTTTGATCAAGTACATCAACGAGGGAAACACGGTTGGTGCCGTCAACTTCCCAGAGGTTGCTTTGAGAGACTTGGACTTGGACCAGGAAAACTCCGTCAGAGTGTTGTACACCCATCAAAACGTCCCAGGTGTTTTGAAGACGGTCAACAATATTTTGTCCAACCACAATATCGAGAAGCAGTTTACTGACTCCAGAGGAGACGTTGCCTACTTGATGGCTGATATCTCCGATGTCGATATCTCTGACATCAAGTCTTTATACGAGCAACTAGAGCAAACTCCCTATAAGATTGCCACTCGTTTGTTGTATTAGATCACCAGTTAGGAAAGTATATAAAAAAAAGCAGCAAGACTATTTGAAAAATTCGTGATTTTGAATTAGATGGCTTATGGCTTTCTTCGTTTTCTTCGGTTTTCTGGCCAGCTGGAACGACACACAACTTATAATTTCTGTGGCTATCTTCGCAAATAAGGTAAGTTCACATGCCATGAAAAGAAAAAGAAAAATGAACATAAAAATAGAGAAAGGAGGTGAGGGGTGACTCCTAAAGCAAAAGTGAAATCAGTGTCCGAAGAAGGAACCCGTTGTCCATACACGTATATAATTGTATATGCAAACTGTGTTTGCTGACTTGTCTCACAATCTCTCTCTGACGAATATTGTTTCTCATGCTAGCTTATAGTGGCACCCACTCTCTCCTACATTAACTAGGCTGCGTCGCACGACTCGCACACACCGCAAGCGCACCCGTGCACCCAGTCAGCAGTGCGATCCATATAGCAGTGGCGTCGAATGCTCGCCCATAGAACATAAGTCTACTATTCTAAAACCTCAAACCAAAATCACATTTTCCGATCACAGATGGCGTTGGTTTCGGCAGCTCCATACATAGCATTGCTCTCGGAGCATGACAATACCTTGAAATCACATGCATTGGCTTCTTTGAACACCGTTGTCGACCAACTCTGGGCCGAAATCGCCAACAACTTGCCTGAATTGGAGGACCTCTATGAGGATTCACTTTTTGGCGACAGGGCATTGGCCGCACTTGTTATCTCGAAAGTTTACTACAACCTCGGTGACTTTGAAACGTCGGTGAGATACGGTCTTCTTGCCGGAAATGAGTTCAACATTGAGGAGAAGAGCCAGTACATAGAGACCATTGTCTCGCAGTGTATTAATATCTATACCCTGGAATCACAAAAGGTTTACATCGGTGAAGCCAGTGGCCCGATCAGCCCACAGCTCACTTTAGTTTTCGAGAAGATGGTGCAAAAATGCATTGCCGCCAGGGATTTGAAGTTGGCGTTGGGGATTGCGTTGGACAGTTTCCGCTTAGATATTATCACCAGAATCATCAGTGAGGAATTGACACGTGACGACGAATCAGGCGCTACCTTGATTAATTATGTCTTGACTTGTGCCAAGCTGGTGATTTCAAATGCATCTTTCCGCTCCGATGTCTTGAACGCCTTAATTGAGTTGTTGTTGTCGATGAAAAGTAACCAAGACTTCTTCACCATTTTCAAGATTATCGTCCAGTTGAACGACCACAATTTGGCCACACATGTGTTCAAAAAACTTGTCTCGAGTGAAGAAAACTTGGTGGCGTACCAAGGTGCCTTTGATTTAGTCAGCTCCGCTTCTCAGGAGCTCGTGGACAATGTCTCTAAGGCCTTGTCCGCCGATGAGTCTTTTGATCCACAAGAACCTGTCCAAGCACGTGTCCTACATATCTTATCTGGTGTGCCAACTTGTGATTTGGACATCACTTTCTTGTACAAGAACAAGAACATCGATATCTCGATTTTGAATACGACAAAGCACTCTTTAGAAGGGAGAAACTCCATCTTCCATTCTGCCGTCACATTCGCCAATGCTTTCATGCATATGGGAACTACTGACGATTCTTTCTTCAGAAAGAACTTAGACTGGTTGGGAAAGGCCTCCAACTGGTCCAAATTTTCTGCCACGGCTGCGTTGGGTGTCATTCACAAAGGTAATCTTTCTCAAGGTCGCAACATCTTGAAACCATACTTGCCTGGCTCAACCGGCTCTGCGTATACCAGAGGCGGTTCATTGTTTGGACTTGGATTGATCTTCGCTGGACATGGCAGGGAAACTATTGATTACCTCAAGCTGTTTATTGATGAGAGCGGCAACTCTGCAGGAACTGCCACCTCCGATGTCGTATCTCATGGTGCTTGCCTTGGCAGTGGTGTTGCAGGGATGGGCTCCAACAGTGAAAGTCTTTACGAAGCATTGAAGGTTGTCCTTTACTCAGATTCCGCAGTTTCTGGTCAAGCCGCGGGTTTGGCCATGGGATTGGTGATGCTTGGATCCGGAAATCCCGAAGCAATCAACGATATGTTTACTTACGCACAAGAAACACAGCACGAACATATTGTGAGAGGATTGGCGATAGGTATTGCTTTGTTGAACTATGGGCAGGAGGATAACGCTCTCGCCATCATTGAAAAACTTTTAGACCAAGAAAATCCTATCTTGAGGTACGGTGGAGCATTCACAATCGCATTGGCTTACGTCGGAACAGGCAACAATGACGCAATTAAGAAGTTGTTGCATTATGCTGTTTCGGATCCGTCTGATGATGTGAGAAGAGCTTCTGTCCTCGGATTGGGATTCTTGCTTATTCGCGACCATACGGCAGCCCCACAAATTGTTGAACTATTGTCACAATCCCACAACCCCCACGTTCGTTACGGTACCGCCATGGCTTTGGGTATTGCTTGCGCAGGAAGAGCATCACCCGCAGCTCTCGATGTTTTGGAGCCATTGACAAAAGATAACGTTGATTTTGTGAGACAAGGTGCATTGCAGGCATCGGCAATGATTTTGATTCAACAAAACGAATCCACTTTTCCAAAGGTGAAAGATTTCCATAAATTGTACTTGGAAACAATCAAAAACAAACATGAGGATGCCATGGCTAAATTTGGTGCTACCTTGGCTCAAGGTATTATCGACGCTGGTGGACGCAATGTTACTATTAGTTTGGAGAACACCAACACCAACACATTGAATACCAAGGCCATTGTCGGCCTTGCAGTCTTCATGCAATCGTGGTTCTGGTTTCCATTTGCCCACTTCTTATCACTTTCTTTCGCACCCACAGCTATTATCGGTGTTAACGAAAACCTCAAGGTGCCTAAATTCGAGTTGAATGTACACAGCAAGCCTGAGTACTTCGGATATCCACCAAAGGTTGAGGAAGAAAAGGAAAAGCAACCAGACAAGGTTGCAAAGGCAGTTCTTTCTACCACTGCAAAGGCCAAGGCCAGGGCTAAGATGCAACAAGCAAAGAAGAAAGAAGAGCAGGAAGATGACCACATGGAAGTTGATGCGGAGGAAAAAGCAAAGAAAGAAGATGAGGCGGCCAAAGACGAGGAGGAGCTGAAGAACAACGGAAAGGAAGCCTCTCCAGAAAAGTCAGAGCCTACATCACTTGAGCAAGTTGGTCTTCGCTACGTGAAAACACCGTATCAAATCAGCAACTTGTCCAGAGTTTTACCATCGCAAGCTGGTTTTGTCTCATTCAACAAGGATGAGAGGTTTCTGCCAATACGTAAGATAAAGGGCTCCGGAGGAATCATTGTGCTTGATGACAAAAAGCAAGGCGAGCCAATTGAGGTGATCAAGACTGTGAGGCAAATGAACATAACGGAAGCTCCACTCCCGCAACCATTTACGTTGAATGGTGAGGACTTGGAGGATGAGCTAGATGAATAGCTTTTGGTCTAGATAGAGGAAGTAAGCGAAATATAATGTTAAGAATAAGGTGATGCGCTAGATGAGAGCGGCGCTTCCTTGCGCAGGATGGACGCAGGGACAGAACAGTGCACGTAGCTAGAGGCAAAGAAAAATTAGTTTTCTGTCATCACACGCCGAATCTTTAGGTTACAAAGTAAATCAATACGCAGAGTTCTTGAAAGGTAAAAGGGTTTTTTGCATTTCACTCCTTTTTCAACCGACCATAAACAACCCGTGTATGCATTGGAACGCTGGAGCACGCGCGCCTGGCCATAGTGTGTGAAGGTAAGCCTCGGGTAGATGAGGTTGCGGGACCGGTACCGAACACTCGGTAACAAAGTGTGGGACCGCGAATAACAAATGCATATACATGGCACGCCTCACCTAAGAATTTTTAGGACACAACCTAAAGCCTTCTGTCACCCATCGGTTTCTCCAAAACATTAATTTTTACTACCCACTTGCAAAATGTCCCGAGGGACCCTGGTCAGCTCGAGCGAATTTCTGGGGAAATGTACTCTAGGCGAATATGGAATCACAATTTTCAAACTGCACGAGGGCCGGGCAAACGGTGGGTTCTCGTGTTTCCTAAACCAGCCAGATTCGAGTCTTTGTGGCACACACCACGTGCCGTTTAGAAACGTCCTCTTTTGTGAGAACGCATCTTCTGGCGAGGTAGAATTGACCTATGCCGTGGAATTAGGATACAAGGTTGACATACACAGTGATGTGCTAGAGTTGGGGGCATACGCACGCGATACATACCCGGACTTGGCTATGCATATCATGTCGCTTTCATACAAGCAAAGCATTCCGAAGCCCCGGATATTGATACTTTTGAATAGTCATGGCGGCCAGGGCAACGCTCGCAAGTTGTACCAGGAACAGATTCTCCCCGTGCTACGGGCAGCACGTGTCGAGTACACGTACATGGAAACAGAGTACTCCACACATGCTACAGATATTGCACGCGAGATGGATCTTGCGGACTTTGACATTGTTGCGTGCTGTTCAGGAGACGGGGTCCCCCACGAAGTGATCAATGGGTTTTACCAACGAGACGACCGGAACCAGGCATTCGAACTGATCGCCATTACACAGCTTCCTTGTGGATCTGGAAACGCGTTATCCTTGAGCAGCCACGGCACGAGCAACGCAGGAACAGCTACTGTGAGAATGCTCAAGCTGTCTCGCACACGCATGGATGTTATGGCAGTGACCCAGGGCGACACGACGAAGCTCTCCTTCTTATCACAGGCGTACGGAACCATTGCTGACTCAGACATTGGCACAGAACACTTGCGGTGGATGGGGCCAGTCCGATTTGAATTTGGCGTCACTCAGAGATTGCTCACAAAAGCGAGGTATCCCTGCGACTTATATGTGAAATACTCGTTGAAGGATAAAGCTGATATTCAGAATCATTACAACAAGCATCGTGCTAGTAGCTCAGATGATATGAGCACTACTGAGAGCGATCCCAAACTTACCTATCATCACTTAGACACAGCTCCTCCAACCGATTGGGAAAAGCTTCCTTCCGAGACTACAGACAATCTCAACATATTCTACGTTGGAAAGATGCCGTATATGCTGAGTGACGCACAGTTTTTTCCTGCAGCATTGCCCGATGACGGGTGCATGGATATGGTGATCACCAGTGCCAAAACATCCTTTTTCAAGATGGTGAAGTTGCTCTTTTCAATTGACAGAGGCGGCCACGTCCACTCGCCCGATGTTTTGCACGCGAAGATTTCTGCCTACAGACTAGTGCCACGCATTGCAGCTGCTAACCATTTCATCTCTATTGATGGGGAAAGTTTCCCATTTCAACCTTTGCAGGTGGAAGTGCTTAGTAAGGTGTTGACTGTTCTCTTGGATGACGGCTCGTTTGTTGATACTTGCTTTACTAAAAAGGATGACTAGACTGTTCTTCATTGAATAGTCGGCCGGACCGGCAATTGCAGAAAAACTACAATTGATCATTATTTCAAGCCAAGTCGAAGAATTGGGTGACAGCAGCTGGGAGAGTCGTTGTGGTCAAATCTGCGTATTAGCAGAGTCATTCTTTTTTTGGCTACTTGGTCTGATGAAAGGGAATGATTAAAGATTATTGACCATTTCTCTTTTTTGAAGTCACAAAAAACTAGCTCAAAGCCGAATCCGTGTGCAGACCCTTTGCTCGGTTTTGGTGAGACCTTCACAACTTGATGCAGTGTTTGCTTTGAAGCTCTGGAAAAGCAGCCCCACAGATTGATCGGCGGCTGTTAATATGCTTGAACAAATTTGCTGGCAAACCCCACGATCGAAACTTCGTTGGAAAAGTGTGGGCCCATTGGTTGAATGCAAGTAAGGATGTGGTCCTCTACGATGGTGGCAATGTGAATTTTCCTTGCACTCTGAAAACCAAGTGAAGATGGGCACATACTGGAGGGGGTTTTATGTCGAAATCAACGCACTTGTGCAATGCTAGAGGGGATTTTAAATAATAATAGACCCGACTACAATCGGGCCACACCAGCGAATACTTTGTCGATAAATCTCTCATGAACTAAACTACCTGTGCATCACTCAGTGATTGCAACCAGGACCGGTGTTCATTCCGTTTTCTGTCCCTTCGTGAATTGGCTTAACTGCTGTCTCATTGTCAAAAACTCATAACCAGGCTATTTATGCCTGCGGCCCAAATTTAGTCTAGGTCCCAGAGAATTGAGTAAACGCACTGGAATGCATCTTGCCGTTCATCGCTATTATCATTGATACCCTTCGATGATGAATGAGACATTGTTAAGCTGTTAGTGTAGGAAATGGTAAAGACTCCTACCGATAAAGGCTGCTACCAATAAAACACCAAGTTGAAATCACCGGAGATATTTGGACACATTCAAGATTCTGACTGGCTTCATTGGAAACACAGCAGACAGAGTTGTATGTGAGCGCATTTTACCTCGATTCCTAACCTAGCATAGACTCGCATCTCGTACAAATTTTGAGTTTCTCAATTAGCCAGGACTTTAATTCACGAATTCCAGTCAGTCATGAAACTGTTTTTGAAGCTTGCTGAGCAAGTTTGACTAGAGTATTTCACTCCGTTCAATCTGGGCAGTCTTTGGTTGAAGCTGTGGAATCAAAAGCCTGATGAGGAACACGAGAATCTTCCGATACTCACACACTGGCACTCCAGCGAGTGGTTCGGCATGCCTCGTGAGCTATACCGGAGAGTTTTACTAAAGTCAATACTAGCCGAATTAACAGAAGCTTTTAAAAGCAAATCGGAAACTAAATCCTCAAGATTTCATGTTGTTTTTGGACAACAACACGCTAAATCTTTGCTTGGCATATAAATATCGTGCGGCGAAAACGTTCAGTGAAACAAGCAACTCCCATCGAAAGAGGTGTCTTCATCAAAGTCCGTTTTTCTCAGTCTGCCTAAGTGTCGATTTTGTCCTCAAAAAAATAGTAATCTTGGGGGCTTCTTCAAAATCACAAGTATAGGCATCTGATTTTCATGACAGAGGTAGAACTCTTTCTTTCCATTGTAGGACAACGTGCCCTTAAAGGATGAAACTGCTTCTAACATCAAGAGAAAGCCAGTGTCTCGGTTGTCGGCCAATACGATATTTTCATTATCATCAATGGTTAGGTACTTCCCAGTCTCCGACTGCTTCAATGTACCTTCCTCATCATAATCGAAGGTTGAGCTTTGATTTTCTTTCGATGAGAGACCGCCCTCGACTTTTAAATTCCCATGGACTAGCTTGTTTTCAATCATGAAAATGCACATAGACCCAACACGGATAGTGCCATACGCTAAGGCTAGTGTGAGGGATACTAACCTTGTAAATTAATCCATTTTATGATCTGTATGTGTGAGTTGATTTTTATTTCGGAAGACTTTGATAATTTGGAAAATAGGAACTTAGCACGCCATCAAAGTGGCGGAAGCCAACGGCTTTGAATTCACAATGTGACCATCAACTCGACGTCTCGAGGCGAAGAATTGTGTTCTTTGTAAAAATGAAACGAGTATGTGCATCAACTCCGTTGCAACAAGCTTGCAAGCCTGTGAAACCTCCTCCAGATTTCGGCAATCCCGCTAAGAGCTGATTTACAAGCTTTCTGTCTACAATCATGGTTGGAATTGCACCTTCTCAGCCCATACCCGCTAAGTCACATTCGGTCAGGCATGAATCACAATCAAGAAGAACTTAAACAACAGCCAAGCATGACTCTTCGCGGTTCTAGCTAGCAACAGATGATGGCTACAAAAAGAAAAAAATAGACGTAGTTTCGAAGCCACCAATCGGTCGCATTTCATTCAATCTCGAGCGGGCAGTGTGTTTGCGGGGAAGCTGGTGCGCTTCGTTCATCTACAAGCGGAACATAGTAAGGCTTGCCAAGAGATCCCGTCGTGTAGATGGAGAGTGCGGTGAATCTTTTGCCAGGCGGAACAGTCCGGGCGAGCCTCGGACAAGGTCTATTTATGCGCCAAAGAAAAAAGGAAGACAGAAAAAGGAATCAGAGTGAAACAGAGGGAGCGAAACACAGACAACAGAATTCTACGCAGATAGCAAGAACTGGGCCGTCTTTTTTTGTGTCACCCTCGCATCAATATATGGTAGTCTTGGAAAAAAGTGGTAAGATTGTACAAGAAAATTTAAGACTATGCCAAGACCCTAGTTAGCGCCGGACCCTGGCTGCTCGACGTCCTCTCGACTATGTGCGACCTTTGTTCACAACGCTTGCGTTATCCGCAGCAAGAAAGACAGGGTTCACAGGCCACCAAACGAAGAAAAGGAAAGAGAGACCAGAAGCAAGAGAAAAAAAAGACAAAAGGAGCGGGCGCCCCAAGCAATGCCTTGTCAGAATGTAAACATTTGAAAGAAGGACAAGTAGAAGCTAGGGTTCAGAGGGCAAAACGGTTCTGGGCTTCTGCTCCGTATTTCTTGCCGGGCTCGACCGACTCCGTTTCTGGGGTAAATTGACTGCTCCTAGGCGAGAGGCAGCTCTCTGGATTGGGCGCAGTTGAGTCAGGCTGTAGACTAAAGCAAAACAAAGACCACGAAAACGGGCAAAAAAAGAAGAGAGTGGAAAGCAACGTCACAGCTGTGAACTTGAGCATTTTCAAGCAATCTAGTAAATAAACTTTCCAAATCCCATCCTTTTCGTCCCTCTCCTTTTTTAACTGGCCTGGCGCCGCAACTAGTAAACTAGAAAGGAAAAAAAAAAGAAAGAAAAAAAAAAAAAATTGGGTGCGCTTCCGCTTGAACCGCTACCCACGCCGCTTGGGCCGCCGAGGCGCCGCTAATACGGCTGCACCGCTCAAGCACACTTACCACACTTTGCCAGAATCGATCACATCGATAAATCTCTATCGCTTTGACCCTGTTCGCTTCTTAGAACACCCTTTTTAATTTTTCTTTGATCATTGCGGAAACCATTCACTAAAGAAGAACATAACAACAGAAATCAGAGCAGGCACTGATTCTTCACCTATTGTGTTTCCGAACAATGAAATCATTCTCCTTGGGCAAACTCAAGAACAAGGTCGGCCGCCGCTTTTCCGATCCTGCCGACTTCGATCGTGATCAGCTTATCTCTGACCGTCGGCGAAACTCCCTGTCCAATTTGGTTATCGTTGTCTCAGAAGCAGAGGAGAGCTTCTCGTCTCTTGCCAGACCTCGAGGCTTGTCTTCTCTAGCCTTACAAGGCGAAAGAGACCCCCGTTCCCGCTCTAAAAGCGTTTCCAAAAAACAGGCAAAAGAGCTCATACGTCATGAAACTTCACAGGTTATCCAGAAAAAGCTCTTCAATCTTTTAAAAGACTTGGGACTTCAACAACCGATATTGTTAAAGACCTCCGCCGGTGGACTCGGTGCTGCGCCTTCTAAATCGATGAGAATCTTCATTGCAAATACACACGACTGTGTGTACTTGGCGCCTTCTCTGTCAACAAGTTTCACATACGAGGACGTGGAAAATGGCGGTCACCTTATCCCTGAGCTGGACTCAAATGCTGAGATGAATGGCTTCTCGGAGGATAGTCCTAGCGCGTCTTTCTCCGAAAACTTGACGCCTGGGCTGAGTCTCTATTCAGAGGATATCGCTGGCTTACGGAGTCCTACTTCTCAAGATGTTTCCTCTGCCATCATGCAAACGATAGCAAAGAAGATGCGAGCTCTGAAATCTGCAAATTACTTGTGTACGCAGATAGACTCGCAAACACTGATTCCGCATCTCTTCGCAGTGATTGTTGAGCTCAAAAGAGATGGCCCTTCTCAAACTGTAGAGATCACGTTGCTGTCTACGACAAAAACGCAGTGGCCGACTACCGACAACGCAAACCGCCACCAGTGCGAGGAGAAATTCAAGATTGGGAACTTAGAATGGGAATTAAGCTTCCAAGATGCAGATTATTTCATCAATATTAAAAACACCAAAGACACAAAGTTAGGTGACATTGATCCTCAGCACTTGGCCGATAGAACCAGAGAGTTTAGACTTTTTGACGCTCGAAAAACTTCGGTTGAACCTCTTGACGAGTCATCCAGCCTTGCAAGCAACCCTCGCCACAGCTCGGACACTGTATCACTGGCAAGCACGGAGGCGACTCCGGATATACAAAAAGCTGGTCTTTATGTATTTTTGCTTCCTGTTTTGTTCCCCCCTAATATTCCCGCTACCGTATACACGGCAAATGGGTCCCTCACCCATAAGCTTTCTGTGAGGGTGCCAGGAGCTCATGAAGGATTGACCAAGAAGACTGCGGTCAAAGCCAACTACAATTTGCCCATGGTGAGAACTCCGCCGTCTTTGGCGAATTCCATTGCCGACAAACCGATTTACGTCGATAGGATATGGAATGATTCTCTACACTATGCGATTACCTTTCCCAGAAAATATGTTTCGTTAGGATCCGAACATACCATTAATGTAAAACTTGTTCCTATGGCCAAAGACGTCACCGTGAAGAGAATAAAGTTCAATGTTTTAGAAAGAATAACCTATGTTTCCAGGGACCTTTCCCGGGAATACGAATTCGATGGAGATGATCCTTTCGCACGTTCTAAGAGTTCAAAAACAAAGGAGCGTATAGTGCCTCTATGTGAACTCAGAACCAAAATGAAGAACAACTATAGCGGGGTGGAGGCTTTCAAAGAAGAAGTGTTAAGTTGCCCCGACAACAATCTTCTCTTTTCCTGCTACGAGCAAAAGCCTAACTCTGAGAACAAATCCGGGTCGAAAGACAAATCAGTCATGGTAGCTTCCCCGCTTAATATTAATATTGCCTTGCCATTTTTGACCTCCAGGGCAGACAAAGAAATAATGACATCGAGTGTGAGTGAAGTCAATAGAGATGCAATATGTCCTTCGCCAATCCCAACCTCTCGGAACCTTTCCGTTCCGAAACGGGATCTGGTTGCGAGCTTGAATAGCCCTTCTCTGCCAATTATCGGTAGCCTAGAGACGCACATCAGCCATCTCAATGAAGGCCATCTTCTTCGCGATAGCATGGACGAAGATGTTCTAAAGCTTGATTCATCTTCTTTACTGCCAAAAAAGTATAATGGCAGAAGTGACAGTATAAAGCGGGGCTTCACAACGACAGCCAAAGCACTATCGCCGGATTCCAACTTCCGCCATATTCAAATATCGCATCGGTTACAGGTCTCTTTCCGTATCTCTAAGCCGGATCCATCTGACAATAATAAAATGCATCATTATGAGGTTGTTGTTGATACCCCGATAGTGCTTTTGAGTGCCAAATGCAATGATGATTCCATACAATTACCGGAGTATGACGAAATCAAAACCGAGACAGCCACAAGTAACTCTCGGCCTTCCCGCGGTATCAATTTTCGTACACCATCATATAACCGAAGCGGTATCAGTGTTGAGCCATTTAATCCCATGGAAACTGAGCAGTTGCCATCATTTGAAGAGGCAACCTCGGCCCCTACTTCCCCAATGTTACGGTCCTCGTCTATTACGAGTTTAGATCCCAGTACTCCTTCAAACCCTCCGGCCTATGAGAACCTCGAGCATGACAGCGACGTGGATGTGTTGCAGGAAGCTCTCACTATTGATGATGTTTTAGTTGAGACCAATCGCTCTTCTTCCCAGAGAAAGCCCTCAGCTATTAAAGCCTCATTGCAAAACTCCTTTGCACCCTCATACTCCATGACAAGTCGGGTCTCTAGCAACAGTGATATAAGTCTGGCGGAGGTTGCAACTTCTGGCTTCAATTCTGAGATAGTCTGCAACATGGCATCTTCGGACGACTCATCATCACAAAGCACACAGAGTGGGACGGATTCCACAAGCTCCAATAATGTTGACTCTAGCGGGCTGATCGTTGAGTCAATTAGTACCGCAAACTCGATACCAGCTGTTGACGATACGTCTGCAAGCTTCGTTGATCCGGTTGATGCTGAGACTCAGAGCTTATTGACGGATGATGCGCAATTCGACCAGCGGCTTCCTCTTCTCCGAAACGAGAGCACAAATAAGGTTGAAGCCTCGATGAACAAAGTAAGCATCAGAAACGACGGGGTCACTTTGAACGATTGGAGTAAAATGCTGACTGAGACCTTGAATGAAGAGTCGCAAGCGCAGTCTTTGTTCCATGCATACTGAAGTCGACGCATTGACGGAGGCATTTTTATTTATTCGATTATTTTCAAATTAGATTCATTTAAATCAAATCTCTGAAAGCTTTTACACAGCCGTCGGATGTGCCAGTCATCAACCTTCTTATCGTTCTTGCAGAGATCTCCCGTGAAATGGTTGCAAAAGTAACAGAGATCTGGGTCTTAGCGTAAACACCGGTACACCAATTCTTAGAAAATGTGGAGAGATTGTTGCAACTAAACGAGCAAGTATGCATTATGAAAGTATATCAAGACGCAGAAACAATAGCAGCAGCAGATGTCGCTTGTTCCTCGTAATGGCAAGGTTGCCGTCATAGGAGCGGGGGTTTCAGGTTTATGCTACACGTATTTTCTTCTGAAACTTCGGCCCGACGTGAATGTCACAGTGTACGAGGCCTCCAAAGAGCCTGGGGGATGGATCAAGACATTGAAACTCAGCGATCGTGGATCTGAAGTGATTTTGGAAAAAGGGCCAAGAACACTAAGAGGTGTAAGTGACGGCACGCTTCTTATTGTTGATATCATGAAGCAGCTAGGACTTGAAAAAGAAGTAGAGGTTATGAGAGCCACCTCGCCAGGGAATAGGAAATGGCTTCTTGATCCATCTAACAGTCTAGTTCAAGTCCCAAACTCGTTTCAGCTGTTTGCCAAATTCATACTGAATGATGTTACTCAAGGCTTGATTCCTAGTCTATTGCGAGAGCCTTTCCGCAAACAATCGAAAAGTGACAAGGATGAGTCGATACGCTCGTTTATCCTGAGAAGATTTGGTTCTCCCCAGTTGGCCGACAATGTTTTAAGTGCTGTGATGCATGGAATTTACAGTGGCGATGTAGAACAATTGAGTGTCAGAGCCACACTCCCCAACATGGTGAAGCTCGAGCAAGATCATGGGTCTATCGTGAGGGCCATGATGCTGAAGATGTTTCGCAAAAAAACTAAACAAGAGATGAACACATTCCTCCAGCAATACGAAAACAGAATCTCGCCGGATGCCAACTTGAAAGAGGTCGCTACACGATTGAAACAATACCCCATCATGAGACTACACAATGGTCTCCAAACCTTTCCCATGGCCTTGGCCGAGTACTTGAGAAAGCAACCAAATGTAGATCTCAATTTCGGGTGTGAAGTCTCTGGTCTTGAATTGAAACTGGGAGAGGTCAGTATCGCCGGCAGGCCCAAACTGTACGACCACGTCAGGTTTACACTGGGGTTCAAAGCACTTTCGCGGATGACAAAGTTTGACAATGAAGAATTGTCTCAAACGTTAGAAAGTCTCGACTACTCCACAATTTTTCTTGCAAATATATACACTGAACAGAAAGGCTTGATTCCCAAAAACGGGAATGGATTCGGCTTTCTTGTGCCGAGGAGAAACCTCAACCCCGAGTCGCTTCTAGGTGTGATTTATGACTCGGACACCGAGCTGGATGCCGAAAGATTTGTTGACGGCCAGAAACTTGGAAAAGCTGCATACGATAAAATAACGTTGATGATTGGCGGCCATTACTTCAACAATCGGGGCGTTCCCTCGGATAAGGCCAATTTGAAAGCCACAAAAAATGTGCTACAGAACATTTTGCACGTTGACTTGGAAAAATATAATATCATCGTTCGTAACGAGGCACAGGAGCAAAGCTACAAAATACTGATGAAGGAAAACGACTTGCTTATCTCCTACAATCTTCACCAGGATTGCATCCCACAGTACAATGTTGGGTTTTTGGAGAAGTCTGCGACCATTCGCGAGAATGTCCTGAAAGAGTCCAACGGTGAGGTATCGCTTGGAGGACCCAGCTTAGGAAAATTAGGGGTGCCCGATTGTGTCATGGGTGAATTGGAAGCAGCATTGCGTGCCTGATATCAATAGAGAGATCGAGAGATTGTTATGATAGGATTATAGAATTTTCTCCAGTCTTCATTTGTTTTTTCTTTTCTTTCAACTGCTTTATTCTTAAACCTGGAAGCAATGGGTTGACTGGATCAATGTTCAAACAGGTATGGGATTTCCCGCCTGACTACAGTCAAGCACATCTCATTCTTCGGCGATCGCTTTTTCGACAGCTTCAATAGAGACAGATTTCTTCTTAGCGTAGTCAATGTGCATACTTTTCCCAAAGACATTCGTTTCCTGAAGAGATCTTAGAGCATGCGATGCTGACTCTCGACTGTCGAAGACTATGTGAGCCTGGCCTCTCATCTTCATGTTGATCTCAAAGACTTCACCGTGCGTGGAGAAAATCAAGTATAAGTTATGCTTAAGAATTCTGCGGTTGACTTTATCGTTTAAGTTGCGGACATAGAGAGTCTGCTGCACCTCCAGCCGGGGCTTCTTGCTGGGCCGGCTCGGTGTTTCAGCTGCTCGTTTATTCACGCCTGCCATTATGCTTATGGGGCGAGTGATATAGTTGGAGGTTTTGAGGGTTCAGTGAGGTTTGCGCATAGAGCTTCTGTATGCGTGGTGCGCTTTCGAAGAGCACTGAGCACCTGTGGCATTGTATGAGTATAAAGGCTATCTCAAGCCGTAAGAACATGAAAACATTGAACAAAAAAATAAAGGTGAAAGAGAGGGGGCACAAGCATAGCTTGAACCCAGAAGCAGTCGGCGTTTCACGATTGTTCTCCGTTACTTTGATTCCCCGTCAATCTTTTCATTTCGTCTTTTATTTTGGCTAATCATTTCATGGTCCACGCTCAGTCAAATCTGAGCAATAGAAAGGACACGTTTTGAGCTACGGTTGAACAAAGGAACAGTCATTGACGAATTGTAGATTTGAAGCAATTGTTATCGGGCTCCTTTCTTTTGGCGATACAAAAAACGCAATCTGGCCGATGGTGTGCACCTCTAACTTGCACCTCAAGAAATCAGTTTGTTGTTCTGTTGTAGTAGGTAGGCTTATCGTAAAATCCAAAGTAAACGTTGGCTGAATGGAAAACTTTTCACCCCGGTACATTTCTTTCAAGTCATAGATTGTATGTGACATGTTCATATTACTACATGCACTATACGTGATTCTCCGCAGGGAGATTTTACTATTTACAAGTATCAACTGCCCGCGGGCCATCCTGACTGTATCGATATGCATGTCAATATTTTCGAGATAATTGGCCCTTCATCAAAGACAAGAAGTCTGTGATGTAGACTGGTGTTTTATGCATTCCTCCTTCCACTTTTCTGCAAAAATTTGCCGGCATTTGTGGCTACTCAAGTCAGACTTTCTGCGAAATGAGCGTCTGAAGCCTGTCTTCGAACTCCATCTCATCGAGCTTCTCCACCATTTCCCCCATCTTATAACCCTCCATAAATCCTGGTAGGTCATGAATGGAATGCCCGCAACGATGATCTGTGACTCGGTTCTGTGGGTAATTGTATGTGCGGATCTTATCAGATCGATCAGTCGTAGTCACTTGGTCTGTTCGGAGCTTCTTTTGCTCAGCAATCTCTTTTTCCCGATCCAACTGCGCCAACCTCGCTCTCAAAATAGAAAAGGCCTTTGCTTTATTTCTGGGCTGTGATCTTTCGTCTTGCTGACTGACAATGATACCCGTGGGAATGTGCACGAGGCGCACGGCAGAATCGGTGGTATTCACATGCTGCCCTCCTTTACCTCCAGCTCGCATTGTATCTATACGGACTTCACCAGGCGCAAACTGTCTCTCGTCTTCTTTCAAAGATTGTTCAGTCCCCTCAGAAATCTTGGGTAAAACAACGACTGCTGAAGTGGAAGTGTGTATACGGCCCTTTGTCTCTGTAGCGGGGATCCGTTGCACGCGGTGAATTCCACTCTCATACCTCAAGAAGTTGTATGCTTCCGGTGCATCTACACTGACAATGGCCTCATTAAGCATTCCATTTGTTCCTCGGGATTCACTGATCACTGAGGTGCGCCAACGCATTTGGCTTGCCACGTTTAGGTACATGTTGAGGAGATCTTCAGTAAAAAGCGCAGCTTCTGAACCACCAACACCTGGTCTGAGTTCCATGATCGCAGGCTTATCATTGTGCATAATTGGTGGTAACAATTTTTTTTGTAGAGTTTGACTGCTTTTTGCTAGTTGCGGAAGAAGCTCCTCTATCTCTGTCTGGGCCTCCTGAACGAGATCTGTGTCGGATTCCTCATCAATGATCTCTAACAAGGAAGAATAGTTTTCCATATCGAGTTTGTATCGATTGAGATGATCCATAATGACTAAAAGGCGGGAGAACTTTACGCTGGCGCCCTGGTCGAATGCACCCAGAGCCATCGATTTCTCAACCACATCAAACTCTTGGGCCAAGGTCTCTGCTCTTTGGAGTAGAAGAGGATGAATCGGTTGAAAAGATTGGTAGGCCAAGACGGTACTTGTTCGGCGCAATATGCGGGATACAGACTGGAGTCGGAGCCGAAACATAGTTCTCTCAATCTGTGAATAGGACCTCTTTGTTTCCGATACTTTAGAGGAATATGTTACTCCAGCGCACGCCTGAACTAGTCTCAACGACAAACGTCTATAGATAACCAGAGACAATGATCAAGCCAAAAAATACCAGCAGATTGTCTGGAGATAAATCAGTGCAGCTATTTCAATTCGATCTTGGCTCTTCTCCTTCTTTTTTTTTGGTCCTGTCGAGGTTAGGTTCCCAATATTCAAAAATAGGAGATAGAGAAGCGTGCATTTCTTAAGGTTTTCCTACTGCGTCGCACCTCAAAGCGCACGGGACAACGAGTAAGTCAAAGTCACTCTATGAGATGTCTTCCACCAGCAAACCCATTGCTCTCCCTGACTTTCAGTCAGCGATCAAGGATTTCACGGATGACACAATTTTCGGCGTGCAGAAGTCGCTAGAAATTTCGTTGGCTAAACTTCATGAGACAAATGAGTTCCTCGAAAGCGAGCTTTTGAGCATCGGAGATGACGGCGATCGCAAGCTTTACAAAGAAACTGTGGCAGAAAACAATGAAGTGATCGCAAACCAGCAGCAAAGGTTAGATGTTTTGAAACGAGAACTCCGCAGTCGTAATTTGTTACCTGAAAATGAAGAGGAGGGAATCTATCTTTGAGTTAAGTACTGATTTCATCTCAACATACTAAGTGAGATTTAGGGCCTTTTATCTTCTGACAACATGGCATATTCAGTTCTCAACTCAAAATTAAAATCTTGAATAACGTTTGTTACGAGGCTTATACACTCTGAAACTCGAGAAACAGGGAACAAAAGGCGATGTCTGAGCTTCTGATTATCTGAGTCGCCCATTTGCGTCGCATCTCTCTTATGTAAGAGAATCTCACGTTGTCCCGCTTGTCTGATTCCAGTTCAGATTCCATTCAAATTGACAATTTCAGTTCTGTGTCTATATACAAAGAATATCTTGTGTTTACTTTTTTTCTACGGGAACGTACTCTGTGCCGAAGAGCTTGTTAATGAATGGCTTCTCCTCGAGGTGGAGTGGGTCTTCGGGCCTTTTACAAACCAAGAGCCATGTAGATCCCAAGTGCACTCTTTTCTCGTAAGTTATGTCGAGACCAGCATCGTCAATTATTTCGCCGATGTCCAAGTTCCACCGACAGGCCCACGTGTGCATTCTTTTCTCAGCCCGGAAATCCAAGTGATTGTTCACGAAATCCCAATTGGATCTGCCATGCTCCAAAAGAACAATGCGCCCACCTGGCTTTAGCAAAGATGTCATATTCTTGAGAGCTTTCACTGGGTCTTTGTGTGCACAAAGGCCAAATGCCTCAATGACTGTATCATACTTGAAAGTGTCAGATGCGATGTCATCTAGGTCTTCGGCTTTTCCAACGGCAAAGGCGGCATTT
The DNA here is from genome assembly GCA_030573055.1 of Metschnikowia anglica. Lineage (NCBI taxonomy): Eukaryota > Fungi > Ascomycota > Pichiomycetes > Serinales > Metschnikowiaceae > Metschnikowia > Metschnikowia anglica. Next base: position 242,866 of record JAJMCP010000010.1, read on the forward strand.
TTGTACTTTGGAAACTTGCTCCGAAACTTCTTCTGAGTCTCCTCCACCATTTTTCTCGACGAGTCCATGAATGTGATAGAGTCGACTTGTTCAGTATTGAGGTAGGGAATGTTTCTACCCGTACCGCAAGCCACTTCAAGGACGTCTCCCTGAGCTTGGCGCATGAGCCACTTTCTCCTGCTGCCCATCATGATTCCCCTTTCTTCCCATTTAACTTGGTCGTCGTAAGCAGCTGCTAATCCATCAAAGAATTCCGTAGTGTCTTGTGCTGGTTGGATGTTAGGGTTTGTTTCGTTGGTAATTATTGGTTCGTCAACTTCTTGCTTGAGTTCTCTCGAAAGGGGCTCGTCGACATATTTGGCATCATCGCCCGCCAGCGCGACATTCTTTATTGGCTTCGCCTGTTTGCTGTACCACTCATCAAGTTCTTGAGGCGTAGGCTCGAACATCACTGAGGCGTCGAAAAGATTTTTCCTTCTGAACTCTTTTCTCATCATTTGATAAAGACGGAACTTTTTCTCTTCCCTTGGCTTCAACTTGTCATTACTGAAAGCCTTGAATTTGAGGTACTCATACTCGGTAAGACTTGATGGATCCCGTGTGTATTTTTGACGGATGTGCTTCATTTGCTTGTCTTCGTGATACCGGTCCCGCATGTAAAAGTAGAATGCAACAAGCATCACGCCAAACGTGGCCAAGTAGTATTTTGTCATCTTGCGCTTGAACTCCATGCTTTCGAAATACTTGGCCCATTGCTTGTATTTCGGAAGCTTCTCCAACTCCCTTTTATTCTGAGCTTTCTTGTGATCAATGGGGAACGGTGATTGCGCGTACGCTCTCCCAGCCATGGGCCCTAGACTGGCGAAAGGGTGGATGAGCTTCCTAGATGCCGACGCACTTCGAACCAAGCCAGCCAAGCGAGTCAGGCAAGAGACACTCTGGTGACGCGCCCGAAGGATTTGGCGGCTCAACATTGCGGAGTTTCGGCTGTGGTCGTTTTTAGAATTTTTGAGGTATTGCAGTGCTCGATTGCATTCATCGTTTTTTTTCTTCCTTCCTGTTGATTTCGCACCCATTCTTTCGGGGCGAAGTTTGTGCCCATTGGTAAGCGAAGGCCACTAAAAGCGAGCCACTTACTGGCGAGTGTTTTTCTGGTGAAACAAAAATTGAAACACTCGAAAGAAAGGGGAGTTAATGCCCGGGAATCGATAAGTTGTCGCAATTTAGGCTTTTTCTGTTTTTGGGTTGAGCGTTTAGGAACAATGCTATTTATGAGATTGTGAAGAAAAATCGCACCGCGGTGACAATTGGCCTGGTACATAACACTTGCGGATACTACAAGGGGTCTGTGAGATTCAGTCCCTTTAGTTGGAAGGACGCCCCTAAATTTCATAGCTGATATTCTTCTAAGCTCTTTTACAGCGTATTCAAATCCCAGATTGTTTTGTTCAAGTGGGCACTCCTTGCTCTACACGAAAGAGGTAAGACTGAGGAGAGTGATTGAGCACACTACACAAGACAGCAGCAGAGGCCGCAAGACCCAGAATGTCGGTCAGGGTCAGAGCCAGGCTTTGCATTCCACATGCGCCGGTTTTATTTTTAATTTAAGAAAGAGCCTCCAATCTCAGTAACAACAGACCCATCCTGTTCTAGCTACTATCTGTCTTCTTGTTTTTCACATCTAAGAAAAAATTCATGGATCTCGTGTTATGATGCTCTCAACGGTGAGTGAGTCGCCTCCCACGAGTCGTGCAGTGCCCGCGACTCCACTTGGCTCTCTCGCTCGCACTACTTGTCGAGTGAGTCCGAGGGCAAACGAACGGCGGAGAGCACTTCTAAATACCACGAAAAGAAACACATGTCCCCTATCACCCCATATTTAGAAGACGCCGGCGTAGCAGTAGTTCAAAAACGCTACGATGAGGCAGAGAAGAAATACTATGAAGCCATAAACTCGACGTTCGAAGGTGACGATCAACACAAAAGATCGAAGTTCTTGCAAGATCAGGAAACAGCTATTCTCGAATTGGGGAAAATGTACCAGGCGAACAAGTCGGCAGCTAAATTAGACGAATTGATCCGCAGCTCCAGAAAAGTCTTGAGCACGTTCGCCAAATCGAAGACCGCCAAGATTGTTAAAACTTTGGTGGAGGATTTTGACAAGATCCCTGACTCTTTGGACTCCCAAATCCTGTCAATCAAGGAATGCATTGACTGGGCTGTTGAAAACAAATTGTCTTTTTTGAGACAGCAGTTGCAATTGAAATTGTCTGCTAAGTTATACAGCAAGGGCTCTCACCAAGAAGGTTTGACGATCATCACTGGATTGTTGAGAGAATATAAGAAGTTGGACGACAAGTCTTCTTTGGTGGAAGTGCAATTAGTCGAATCCCAAATCTATCATGCGTTGAGAAATATTCCCAAATCTAGAGCTGCTTTGACGAGCGCCAGAACATCGGCTAATTCCATCTATTGCCCCACGCTATTGCAAGCTGAGCTCGACTGTCAGAGTGGTATTTTAAACGCTGAGGATAAAGACTACAAGACTGCCTTTTCCTACTTTTACGAGTCGTTTGAAGGCTTCAACTCTCAAAACGATAATCGCGCCGTTCTTGTTTTGAAATACATGTTGTTGACCAAGATTATGTTAAACTTAATTGATGATGTTAATGTTATTTTAAACAACAAGAACGTGGCCAAGTATCAGTCGAGAGATATCGACGCCATGAAGTCCATCGCCACGGCGTACTCGAACAGATCTTTGAAGGATTTTGAGCTCTCATTGACCACCTACTCTGCTGAGTTAAGATCAGATCAGATTATCAAAAACCACTTTAACGCGTTATATGACAATTTATTGGAGCAAAACTTATTGAAAATTATTGAATCGTATAGCGTGGTTGAGATGTCGCACATATCCAAAACGATTGGCTTGAACTTACAACAAGTCGAGGGCAAGTTGTCTCAAATGATTCTAGATAAAGTATTTTATGGTGTTTTGGATCAAGGTAACTGCTGGCTTATTATTTACGACCAACCAAGAACGGATGCCGCATACGAAGCGTCCTTAGAATTGGTGAAGAACATGTCTTCCGTTGTTGACTCATTATATGAAAAGGCCTCGACGTTGAATTAAAAGAAAGAAAGAAAGTAACCCGTTGGAAAAAAGATAATATACATTCGGTTAATTGCCACTTTCACACAAACACCTTTTGATGACTTTTCTCTGCAGCCACTGCAGAAACTTCACCAGCCAACACGACAAACTCACTGACTCTGCCACATGACATAAAGCACTTGAGAAAATCGTTTTCTTTGTCATTGGCCACTTCGTTTACCAATCGAAATGCTTGGCGTATGTACTTCCAGTCATGTAACCTGGCTTCATGGAAAATTCGCAAGAGCTCAATTATGAAGTAGGGGACATAAATGTAACGGTATTCTTTGTATACTTCAGACTTGTCTGCGGACGAGACTATAGATTCACGGAACCAAGTGAAAACAAAAGTCTGGATTTTTCCAACGACTTTCTCTATTGAGTTCTCAACATCTTTTGACACCCAATGAATACCAGACACGTTACTGGTGAACAACTTCCATTCATCCAAGAGAAGAAGGCATTCTAGCAATTCTCCGTATTGAATTAACTCATCTTTCTCAATTTCGCTAATTTGGGTTGGAATGTCAGAGCCTCCGAGAGATTTTGTGTGCAATTCGAAATCATAGTCTTTGAGAAGAGTTTTGAAATTTTTACCTCTTCCGAACTCTTTAATCGCCTTCAAACGGCCAGTAGATAGGAACCTTTGAAAAACTGTACGCGTTGCGTTGATGGCGTCTTCATACATGTTGTTTTCAAAGAACCATTCCACAGACCTGCATACCTTGAAGTCAATACTATCAACGACAGAATCTTCAATCTGAATCTCATTCTGTGGGAGGTAATGTTTTTCGGTTTCCGTCATGACTCTTTCCACTGTTCTTTTGAGCACATTATGTATCTTGAATTCGTACTCGTCTGTGACATCTTCGGCACCAGAATCGGAACGAGAAACCATCTCCGATGGAGCAGTGATTCCCAATCGTTTGAAGATTTCAAGTTGCTTGGCTCGTTTCTCTGAGTCTGTTATTGTAGACAAAAATATGGAGTAGCACTCGCGCACGTCCTTTTCATCTGGGATAAATGCCAAGTAGATAGGAACAAGATCCTCATGGCCATACTCGGATAGTTTTGAAATGTATCTTGTTATGATCTTAGTTGGGGTTTTTGACCCTTCGTGTAGACCGAGAAGTGACGATACTACTGCCAAATGAGCCAAGACTCGTAGAACATGCTGGTCCTCAACGATGCTTAGCTCAGATGCTTTGAAAGTGTTGTCGAGAAAAAAGTTCAATTGATCGATGATAACAGCTCCCATAATAACGCGAAACGGGTTCTTGCTTTCTTCTGATATAGCTGAAGATTTCAGCATTGTGTTTAAAATGTTTTCGATCGATGTGTGTTGAGGTGTGGGGAACGTGACAGAGGGAAGACTCTCTAACTCGCCACCATCAACAGCGAGCGAAGCTTTCATGAACGAACGGAAATGATGCGTGAGGAGCTGATTGACATAAAGTAGCAAGCAGTTGTGCCAGTCCTCACCTGCTTGTTTGATGTTTTCTGTAAGGTCACCTCCCGACAAATAGGAGTATATTAGCCGCTCTTCCTTGCTCAAGCGTTCTTCCTGGGATAAGTTGTAAACGGTCTGGAGCCAAAGGTACTTATGTCTCAAGCCAGACGGTTCAGATGGCGAAGCTTCGAAAATATCCTCCCCCTCCTGATTGTCAACCACAGAATCGTCTCCATCGATGACAGGATCAACGTAGTCCTGCTGAGCTCCAACCAAAATGAGGGCTAGCGTGAAGTTTCCAGTTTGGCTGGCGTGATCAACTGCATGCTGATACTGACCAGCTAGAACCATATTATAGATAACCGCGAAATTCTTCGAGTCAATTTCCATATCAGCGAGGGCAATGGTTTTCGTGGTTCTCAAGGGTGCATCGACATCCAAAGAATCAATAAGGTTGGCCGTTTCAGTCAGAGAAGTTAACGCGGCAAACTGTTTATTTTGAAGGGCAACCCTGGTGTTAGCCCATTTAGACGCATAAGCTGGAATATATGGGGCGGAAATATCTTGAGAATTGTGCTGAAGCCACTGGACAATCAAGATCAATTCTTTGAGTTTCGGCTGCTTTTGTAGAAATGCCTTTTGCTTTGTGGAGAAGGATGAGAAGTCATGGCTTTGCACGTGGTCCTTGTCTTCACTAAGCCTGAAAGAGTACAAGATAGTTACCAAGTGCCACAACTTCGTTTCCAAGTCCCAGCTAGCGAATTCCTGGGTATCTTGAGGCGAGCCATCGCCACCATACTGGCTGATCTTATTCCCGACATCAAGCGCTCTACCAGCAGATATCGATATGAAGTTTTGCGTCACATCAAATGGAGTGACACCGCCGCCACTCATTTGGAAGTTCTCCAAGACCTTGGCGAATTGCACCTCGGCAGGCACTTGCGCAGGTGGTGAGAAATTTGCCGATCCATCCATGACAGGAACTTGAAACGTGCAAGGGACAAAGATCGGATAAAATATTAGCCGGCTTTTTGTTGAGAGCTTTCCAGATCAACAGTGAACTGAGGTAAACAGACGAAGACTTTTCCAAGTCGTGCGCGGGCTTGGTGGGTGGAAAACAGGGCCATGTTCTCGTGAGGGAAGCTTAGCTGCGCGCGACTGGAGGCACATAATTGAAGGGAGCCGGAAGCACCGTAGATGCAGCAGGAGCGCAGTCCATCTCAAAGAAACTCAGGACGGTTTGCTTGGAGCAAGCTTATCTCCAGCAACTTGATTCTTTATTTTTTTTTCTGTCATGTTTGTACTCGGTTAGTCGATAGGTTTTCGCAGATGCGGCACATCCAACACGGTGGCCAGACAACTTGAAAGGGTGCGGCCCTCACCGAGGACTACCGCTCCATTTCGGTTGCGAGACATCAGAGCAACGGGGAGCAGCTGAATGTAAAAATAATGTGTCTCCTTCAAAAATAGACTCCGTTTCTGGGAGGCCTTCCAGCGCACACTCTACGCTCTCTTTCTTTATATCATCGGTGTGGCCTGGTTTCAATGTTCGCCTTCTTCATGCAACTTGCGCTTGTAAATTTCTCAGTTATCTCTCGTTTCGTTACTCTTTTTAGCCCCCCACTGCTTTCCTGTGTTCCCTTCGACCTGCCCTTAACAAACTGCGCTGCAACCTCAGGGCCAAGGAACGCTCGCGCGCCCCGCAAAATCATGTATTTAATTATTAACGGTGCCTCGAAACCTGATCTTTATCTCTCGTACGCACATCCGATTCATCCCCTCATAGCAGTAGTCTTCTACTCAAAATCCACAATTTTTCCCACCAATTCGCTTACTATATAATCGCAAACGCTTGATAATTCACGAAATCAGTAACCGAGCTTCAAACGAGCCACTGAATTTTGCAGGAATCTCGAAGCGGGTGGTCGGGCTATTTGCGTAATCCCTAAGTTCCCTCTACAGGTTTACTGTCTCAGGATTCGCCTCCGGCACTTCAGCTTCTCGAGTCTCAGAACATAAAACAGAAAAGGATTACCAGCACCTGCTATTCTCACTGTTAGAATTACTCCTTCTGTTACTCTTCAACTAATTGCCGCTGCCGTTACCTATTTCCTCGTGTCATATGTCAGATCCCGCACTGCAACACGACGCAGCTTTTGACACGGACGAGGATAACAATCCTTTTCCCAGCGGAGGCCTAGCCAGTCTCATCCAAAGCAATCAAAACGAAAGAATTGACCATACAAAAGCCAGGCCAACACGTAAGAATATTTCTTCCGGCGTGCAATCTACAAGTATTGAGTTAGGCGCCAACACCAATTCACCGCCTGAGGATGAGTCGACTGACGATGATGGCGAATCGCTTTTGCTTTTCCAAGGCGAAGACGTCAACACTGTGCAAATCAGTCACGAGAGCAGAGTGTCAAGATTACTTTCACCAGGACGGAACGTGCGTATCATTATAAACGAGGCAGGGAAATCTAACGAGGGCTTGGCAAACGCTTCAAAGAAGTACATCGTATACACCATAAAATTGACCGACTCGCTGAGCGATGAAATCCAAACACGAAGACGCTACTCTGACTTTGAGAGCCTACGAGACATCCTTACTCGAATTTTCCCGCTCGTGGTCATTCCACCTATACCTCCCAAAAACTACTTCTCGTTGAATGTGTTAAATGGGTTCGTGGGCTCAACACCTGGCACCAATAGTATAACCTCCAACGGGTCTTCAACATCGAACGGACCCTCGAGTGTTTCCGGCACAGACTCTCCACCAAATAATGGCCCTTCTTACTCGTACATTAATTCCAATTATTTGAATAAGAGCCGCCTCATTGAACATAGAAAACGTCTCCTTGCCAATTTCCTCAATAATTGTCTTCTGATCCCGCAGATTAGAAAGCTTGACTTCTTTGCTAAATTCTTGGATCCGTCTTCTAATTGGTCCGATGAAGTCAATTTAATAAGCAGCCAACTTCCCAAATCCGTGTACCAGCTGAACCCCGAAAATGGCTTGAGCACTGATTCTATTTATGCAAGCTTGCCCATTCCAGTCTCTAATCATTCTATTAGTCTACCTTTTCTGAATTCACTCACAAATAAGTTTTTTGCTCTGAAAAAGACCTATCTTGGCTCATCCTCCAATGCTCCTTCGGAGTCAAATGTTGCGACACACGCTTCGTCTATACTGGCAGAGACTTCCGACTCGCCCGTTAACACGCAAACTCCTGAGAACTACACAGATATCACAAATAGAGCCAGTATTCACAGCTCAGTAGTGAACAAGTCTCAGATGGATGAAATTAACAAGAGGATAATGAGTAACTATATTGGGCTCACGAATGATTATATTGAGCTTGGAGCATTTCTCAACTCATTTTCAATGATTTTGGCTGACCTGGCGCAAGTCGGGTACGCACAAGGCGTTCAAGAAAATGACGTGAAATTGGATTTGATATTTGACAGGATTGGGTTAGCCTTTGACAATTCTTTTAATACGATCAACTTTCTCATCTCAGAGTTGGAAACAAAGTTTTCCGAACCATTGGGCGAGGCAGTGAAATATACGTCAGTTTTCGAGTCCACCAAGAGATTCAAAGCTAAGAAAATCAAGCAAAGCAATTTAATCGATTGGGAATTCAAAGAGAAGAAGAAAGAGTTAGCGGATAGCTTAAGAGCAGAAATGGAAGTCAGCAAGATAGAGAAAGGAATCCAAACACAATCTTTGAAAAAGAGCACAGCTTACAGTCTCAGTGCGAGTCAACTTCCCGTCACAGCAGAGAAGACACTGTCGAGAAGCAGATTTTTGCCGAGTATTGGGTCTATGAAAAAAATTACCAAATACGTATCCGACATAATGGACCAAAATCCGGAATTGACAAGAAAACAGAGAATCACGCAGTTGCAAGAGCGCATAAAAACTCTTGAAAAATGCCAGAATATCATGTTGCAAGACATTTCATACATCGCTGATGAGTTGGGCAAGAATGCTGAGAAGTTTCGGAAAAACGAACTCAAATCAATGTTTCAAATTTTTCTTAACTATAACAGGATATTTATTTCATGGGCGAAAAGAAACATCGAGGTGTGGGAAGAGGCAAAGGATGAAATTGAAAAGTTACAACAGTAACTCGTCTATGTATCTCATGACGGCAGGCCTGGGCTGTGTGATGTTTTTATAGCGGGCCATATCGTCGGGGAACTTGTCGAGACTGCCTCGGAGTCGAAGAGCAGCTTCCATATTCTCATTGAAATCACTCATGGGGTGCAAGTAGGTTCTAATTGTGAAGACTGTAGCTTGAGTTTCAGGAAGTTTTATAAGCACTTGTCTTTCACTTCGGTAGTGCACTTGTTTCTCAAAATCGAGATCCTCAAAGGGAATAGGTCTGTTCAAGTCTTCTTCTGTCAAGTGATAACCCTTATTCTCATCATCAACGTAAAACTTATCGTGCGTCTGGATGGAGAAATTGGACCGAGAGACAAAATCACCCGGTTTGATCCTATCAAAAAACCGGTTCATGGATAACTTAAGCTTCGATTCATACCCTGGAATAGGACCGTGGATCAAAGTGAGAGGCTTGTCGAACTTCTCCAATGGGTCGAATCCAGCTGCAAAGGCAAATACCCCAGCCTTGAAGAAGTACTCATCTCCATAGGGCTCTTCTTTCCGGGAAGGGTCTTTTAAAAGTATGATAAAGTCTTCCTCGATCGTACGTATCAAATATTTGAGTAAGTCTTTGGGATTCTTGACACTGGAAGAGTTTGCTGGGATAGTGTCATTAGTTATGTGGTTTACGGCTTGACCGTTCGTATCTTTTTGGAAATACATCGGGTATTTGTCACACATGTAGGGCACAACAATATCATAGAATTCTCTAACCGAGGCTTCTGCTTCTGGCGAAATGAAGACTGTGCTTTTCTCCAAATCCTTGCCTGGTTCGTAAGCCGGATGATTGTTGGTGGTGATTTTGGTTTTTTCCTCTATGCGCTTGAGGTATGTGTTCTCTAAGAGAAGCCATTCGGACACATCGATGGTGTGGATTCCCATCGTAAGTTTATATTCCTTGTCTTTGAAAGGATAAGACTTGAGTGGCTCTTGTTTGTCCCATTTAAAACTCAGAGAGACAGGTTCCACGGCAAATAGGTTTTGTTTGGAGTTTTCGTGAGCAGGGGTGCTTTTCTTTGCCGAGTGATGGCCTCGCCTTAGTTTTTCAGCCAAAAGAACCGTCAGAATTAGAGTTGCAATAGCCAACGCTATGTGCTGAAAGGAGATTGAGAAGTCAAACATCAGCACAAAACAGAAAAACGAACCGTCCCTAGAATTCGCAGCTTCAGAGGATCACGTCTCTTATTATGATCTTGGACGTTTGATGTAATCCTCTCATCCTCGTTCTTTGCGGGGTCGTTGCACTTAAGTACTTGCGAATGCGGGACGGGATCAGAAACGCTCTTCCGGGGCGATAAGCTTCGGGGACGCATTCCTGCAGCCGAAGGAGAGGAACATGCTTGTCAAAAGGTCAATTCTCATCATGAGTCAAAGGGGTATTTTTTCAATATGACGGAGGTTCAGATGCAGTTGCCGGTCTCACATACCCGGCTTTTTTGAAGGGGAGTATAATCTCATTGGATAGAGTTTCGGTGGCGGTCTGTAGCGGCACTTGAGCCAGTTGAAAGTTGGTTTTTATCAGCTCACTTGAGATTGCCCGGTATGTGCGCGCGTCGTGCTGTTTGCCATTTACGAACCGTCCGAGAGTTTTGCGGAAGTGAAGACCCGCCCGAGTGATACAAGGATTGTGAAGGCCCATAACTAGTATTCTTAGACGAGCTGTTCTGATACTAAAAACGTGACCCAATTCAAATTGCGGGTGTCCCATTCGCTTCTCCCTGGATTGCTTCCGAGGCCTGGGTTTTCCTTGAGTCCTGTTTTTTTTTTCTGGAGAATCGAAAGACACGAAGAAAGCCCCCGTCCACGAGACAGGCAGGTAGATTGTTCGTCTACATGGGGACAGGCGCGCCTCGACTAAACAGGGCTATGTGGGATGAGCGGAACCCTTCCTCGGGTCTGTCTTCATAGAAAGGTGCTGTATGTGATAGTATGAGCTGGCCACTCAACTCTACACCAGCACTTCCGACTTGGCCACGGCAAATAAATCTCCGTGAAAAAATTTCTGTTACTTTAGCGTTGTGAAAAGACTCGATCGTGGCCCTGGACTTGAGAGGTACGGATGCAGAATCTCATCTCTTCTTATTTTGCAATCTATTTGCAGTCTACTTTGCAGTAGCTGTGCCATAGTTCTGCGTCAGTTTCCTTATTATAATGACACGGCCGGGATCATTAGTATCAAGATACTTTTCTGAAGAGCAGAAAAGCCGATTGGTGGTATCACTCTCTGAAAATTTGAAAGAAAGCCCGCAGGACGTGCCCGTTTTGGCGGAGCTTATCTCGCAATTGAGCCCGGACGTTTTGGATCAGATACACCCCAAGATATTCGAATTTATTGCGCATGCTATCGAAAGCGGGGATGAGCAACTTTTCAGTCATGCCTTGGAGTTATTGAAGCCGTCTTCTACCTTGCTAAAGAATACTTGGAGTATCATACTCACTAAACTTCGGAGCAACATGGGCAGTCCGTACAATTTTGTTTCTGGGTTTCAAAAGCATATCGAGACAAGCCTGATGAAAGGGTCTGCTACAGGAACAGAACTAACTGGGTTGGAAGAGGTTGACCTGAAATCTCTGCTTCTTAGTTTATTTGGTTTCCTCTCCATGCTCTACACTATCGAGGACTTCGCCCAGCCTTCAGACGCAATCTCTGCGGACAAATTGATCTGCTTATACTTGGGACATCGAGATGATGAAATAGCCGCTGCAAGCTCGCAGTTAATACGATGGAGAGTTGGCTCGATCGTTGAACAATGCTTAGCTAGTGAAGCGTCTGCTAAGTACTTCTGGAGCGCGGTATTTGACTTGAGAGCCACCGCCGCCTCGAAGAAACATACCTCCAACGCGTTTGTTTTATGGCTCCGCATGCTTGGAAGCGATAAATCCGATTTCAAAAACAACAGCTATTTCCAGAATAAGCTCATCAATCAAGATTTTTATTGGCAGATCTTACAGCTGAATTTGGTGGGAATTTCGCATGAGCTTCGCAAGCTTTGTTTGTCCATTCTCCAACTTTCGCTCAAGCAGATCAATAGCTCGTTCTCGACGGATCTTATGAAATGGGACTTTGAGAATGAACACAAATTGCTTCGCGAATGGAGTAGGTTCACCACATTGTTCGAAGTCTTGGGCATCGATACATCTTTGCATCAAACGCAAGCTGCTGTTCACGATATCATCGGCATCATCTCTGAGGAGTCTTTAATTCATCCATCCTGGGGCTTTTGTCTCTTGTCCACAGGCTTCAGAGCTTCTATGGACTCCGTCAGAAGGTTTTCAACGGAAATTCTTTTCTCCATTCAACCAAAAAATATGCACTTACTCAAGTATGGATTGTCTTTCTTAGAGTACCATTATCTTCCTTATCTAATGCTTTCTCGCCACTTTGTTGTCAGATCCAAAGGGCCTTCCAGCACCCAAATTCATTGTGAGTATGCCGAGAAATTTTCCAGTTTTATTTGCTCAATTGTAAAAAGTCTTTCCACTCCCGAAGAATTCAGTGAAGTACTGTATACCATTCTATCGGTCATGGCAAAGGCAAGGGAGACTTTTGATGCTGTGAGGATCTACACGTGTTACGGATTGGTACAAGGCTTGGAGGGAAAAAGAGTTTTGCTGTTCGGAAAGCACGATGCCCTTTTACTCAAACTCTTTGATAATTTCTCCGAGGGGGAGCTTTTCAGAAAAACGATACAAACTTTGAATTTACGTCTTCTTCTTAATTTCCACCTTGAATCTCTCTCTCAGTTTGGTGGCTTATTATCAAAATTCAACAGTTTCAATGGATACGACTTTTTTACAGGTGACCTTCGTCTTTTCTCCTCGTATCTCTCAGATTGTGGATTCCAATTTCAAGACATGATGACGTACATGAGAAGCGGCATTCTGGATGATGAAGCTGTGATATTTCTTAAGCTCACTTTCATTTCTAAGGATAAAGATGAGAAAGCTTGGGACAAATGCATCTCTGAATGTTCGGTGCCTGTAATTGCAAAACTTTTGGGGTCTGGCGTTTCTCCTACATCTCCAGCATTGCAGTCAAGAGCCGTTGACGTCCTTTCTGCCGCATCCGAAGGCGGAGAGATCGAAGCTGTGTATGACTCTCTCAGCTCTATCCCAAGAGATTTTGACTTAAAAGTTTCTTCAAGACTGTGGAACTTATGGTCCCAAGTTCGAGAGGATGTTACAATGGATAACTATGAAACATTGTGCCTTGCTCATTCGAAGCTCAAGTTTTTGAATACGGCTTACGAGGTATTTGGTTTCGATGACACTGAAATTACCTTGCATTCTCTTTTGGACTTCCACAAGAAGATATTCAACAACTCTGCCGAATTCTCCAAGCAAGTCACCAATTTTTACAAGCTCAAAGAAAATGTTTTTGGAGAATATCATCGTTTGTTGTCGTTGTACGTCGGCCAAGTTGGGTTGAAAACTGGAGAGTTTGCAAAGGTGTTGACTGTACTCACCTTCAAAACGTCGCACTTCACGACATTGGTAGCTATTGCTAGAATTTTGAAGACCTCGTTTACCAACGGTTATGCAGATGAAGAAAGCAAATCAGCAGCTATCATGGGTTTAGCAGAGTCTGTGGGTGAAATGGATGCTGACCGGTTCAAATTGTCAGAGAAGGAATTACACGTCTTACTTGTTGATGTTTTTTTTCACGAAGCTGTCTTGACTAGTGCAGTTTCTAATGAAACTCTAAATGACTGTGTTTTTGCATTTGCAAAAATAATCATATTTAATTCCTACGGCAGGCGTGGGTTGATGACAGCTCTCACAAAAGCTTTGTCAAATTTCCAGATCAATCGTCAAGAACAATTTGAGAAACTTCGCTTTATTCCCCAGCTCCTTGTGAGAGCAATGATCCACCGTGAACTTCAAGTCAGCGCATTCAAAATTGAAAAAGTGGTCGGTGATCTTTATGACGAAAAAATTGCGTCATCAGAAGTCAGTGACATTTATTCTGCAGTTTATGGAGTGGACGAGGTGGCTTATAAAGTTTGGCTTTTAGCAATTATCAATTCCATTACAACACCTACTTGTGCTGAAGCCATTCTCAGTGTTGTGTTTGATGAGCTGGACCCTTTCAACTTCTTCAATATCATAAAACCAACAGATGGGGCGGAAGAATATGTTCGAGTTCAAATGGCAAAGATTGCTATCTCTGTTGTGGACAAGGTCGACTTCGAAGTGTCTATGGGACGCTACTTCCGTATTTTTGTTCGTTTTGTAGAGAACGATCCCAGTCCTTTGGTGAGGGTGTATTTTGAATGGATTCTTGCGCAACACTTGTTGAAGAACCCCGAACTCTCCGACTCGATATTTGAGAAATTAGTGGCTTCTCTCGAAACCCACGAATTGAAACCTACTTTAGTGACGTTATACGAGAGAGTTTTGTTTCTTATGGTCCAGTCAATGGATCGTACAAACGAAACTAAATACTTGACCAAGCTCATCACCATAATCGTGCCTGCTGCGTCGACAAACAAAGCCATCACACGTCATTTTTCAATGTCATTGGCTATTTCTGTTTATCAGGAAATTCAAAAGAAAAACCTTGAAATTGATGAGCATCTCTCTGTGGTGATTGTCAATATGTATAAAAGCGCTTTGGCAACCGATGCATTTGGCCAATTCCGCAGCGGAGACGCTTGCTTATGGAATGTTGTCGATGACCTAGATTTAGTTCATATTTCCGGTGGCCTTTTATTGCGGTTGTATGATCGTGAAGTGGACTTTATTGTGAAGGACGATTTCCTCAAATATTTGTCCAAGGCTCAAATCAAGTTCCTCACGCGACCCGTTGGCGAAGATAAAAGTGATTTATGGGTCAGGAAATTGAAAGACAGTGCAAAGGTTAAGCTGAGTTTGCAAGAATCTAGTGATGGTATCTCCTCATCGCTTCAAACAAAGAGCGGTGCTTGGAGCACAGTCATGGACGTCGATGCCAAAATACAGGCATCGGATATTAAACGCAGTGATTTGATCGTCGTTGCCTCCTTGGTGGACAAACCCCCAAACTTGGGTGGAATCTGCAGACTTTGTGACGTGTTAGGCGCAGGCTTATTGACGCTTCACGATCTTTCGATTAAAGAGCATCAACAATTTAAAAGCGTTGCAGTTACTGCCGATCACTGGATGCCTATGACTGAAGTCAAGCCTGACAATATAGTAAAATTTTTGCGTGACACGAAAGCTGACGGTTACACTCTCATTGGATTGGAGCAGACAGATAAGTCGGTTGTATTGGACAGCGATTTAAAGTTCCCCGCCAAGTCTTTGATTTTATTGGGCCGGGAGAAAGAAGGTATTCCGGGAGAACTTTTGGCAGAGCTTGACTTCTGTGTTGAAATTAAGCAAGTTGGTGTGGTCAGGTCCATGAATATTCAAACAGCGACTGCCGTGATTGTCCATGCTTACTCTTCCCAAAACTGCTAGGCACCATTACAAACTCAGTTTTGGCGCCAAACACTGTACAATAATTAAAATAAAGAATAACATATTATTTAGAAGATGGAGCCGTCGTTGTCAGCCTGGTCTTCTTCCGCGAGTTTATCGAAAGCCTCAATGAGCGAAGTACAATGAGAACGTAATAAGGTGATCGCTTTTATAAGCAAGCTTGAGTTGATTCCCTTGAAGTTGGCATTATTGGAGCTCGTAGCTAGGTTCATGTTGGTGATTGGAGTGATAACTTTGTTGTCGTACCACCCGAGAAGCAAGCCGTTTTCAAGGACTTGTTCTTCTGTTTCAGATGGGTCCACGATGAGATTTTTTCCAATGACACCAACGGTCACAATGAGCGGAGGTTGGAAATTGGGAGTGTTAAACACTTCAGCCAATGTTTGAGCTTTTTCCCAGTCATCGGAAAACGTCGGTTGTTCTTCGATTTCGGAGTCATCGATCTCACTGGTCAATAATGGTAATTTAGTGGCCTTGAGTGCCAAATATGCGGAGAAAGTAATGAGGGTCAACGGGTAGGACAGGTGACTAATGACGATGCAGTCTATGAATAGTTTATAAGCGTATTTTGAAGTGAGATGTAAATTTTGGGTGGGAAAGTTCTTCGTGAACAAATCCGTTAAACCGAATTTCAAGTTGGAAACAAAGTTGGAGTCATCTCTATAGCCGGCCATGTCCACATCGCACTCAATCAAATTGTCCTCTTTAGCAATCAAGACAACCTTGGCTTTCACACTGACAATACACTCACTTCCGTCGGTCATTCGTATTCTCGCAGAGCCATTTGATCCTGGTAAGAAGTCGATTTTCGCCTCCAAAGGACGGAATTGAAAGTGTTTCCTTCCATCTGGTCTAAGCACTGGAGATGCAGTGAGCGAGTCGTGTATGTACGATCTCTCAGCAGGTGACAAAATCATTGTGTCTTGAATGTGGTGTTATGTAACTTTGATAGTTTTGAAGGGTTATTTTTGCCGGTTGGGTAGGTGGCTTTTGATGATTTGGCTCAAGATAGTCTGAGATATGTGAGATGAGATTTGCTCGGCGAGTCCTGGAAAACGCGATGGTGATTATCTGCAAGAGGACGAAGGTGCATAAGCTAAGTTTGGGAAAAATTAGATTGGGTGTATCCCGGGGAATGATGAGATCAACAAGTGAACCTACAGATATGTTGATTGGAGTTTCAAGAGACCAACTACTTTCGGACTTCAGGCGTAATTTTTACTCTTGCTACTTTAGGTGATCAATTCTTCTTTCCAAATGATGCTGACGAAACCGCGAACTAATTGCTAAAGGCGTAAACTCGCTTAAGTGTAGGTTTCTGCAGCATCAATTCTTAGTTTCCGTTCCCATATGACTTAGTTTCATGAAATAATTAACGCAATGCTTAGATAAGCATTTCGAAATACAATCACGCTCGTCGGTGCTCGATGGAATAATAAAAGCGCCATGGAGTTTTGTTGTACCTGATCAGTTCCGAAAGAGATACTTCGACTCAAAAACTTTCTCAATATCGTGCATAGCGATGTCAAACTGCGGATTTGTCCTTGACTTCCTTTTGAGCCTCTTCAGACTATCGTGAGTTGCCCGCCGGTGATATGTTGTCGCTGGTGCCGCTGGTGCCGCTGGCGCTTTCCCACGTCAACGCGTCTCAGATCAAACAGAACTCGATTTTGCACCCATTACCATGCCACCTGTTCCATTTGTCAGTCGGGAGATACATTTTCCCGACACTAAAGCTCATGGGCCAACAAGAGTAGTTTTCACATAAGACATTTTTAAACTGAATTGAGTCTCTCAACCCAACAAGCTAATTACAAATTCATACTCACAGACTACCTATACCAACAATCTCATTTGTGAATAGCCTGCCAGAGAGTTACGAGGAGACCAGAGCAGCTCACTTGAAGTGCAGATTCCACTTGGAGATAATCAAAAGATGTGCGAAGACAGACCACCTTGCTTCGAAACCATTTTTGGCTACTTCTCCTGGTAATTTGGGTAGTTGATCTCCTTTCTTCATCTCAAGAGGACAATCGCAGTCAGCACCCAGCAAACAGATTTGTGCGGCAGCTGTGATCTCTGAGTCGCGCACGCAAGCATCAAGTAAGTAGGTGATTCTGCTTTAGTCTTCCCTATCCGAGTCTATACTTCTCTCATTGGACCAGCCACAGACATGACTTCCCTCTTTAGTCTGCAAGAAAACACCGCAAAAATTGGCTCCGAGACGAAAGAACCAGCTTGGTTCCAAAATTCAGCGAAAAGAGTCATCCCGAACCATCTTGTTCCAAAGAAACGACTTGCTTTTCAATTGAGTGCCTCCTCCAATAACAAGAAAGAGTCAAAATCGAGCACAGCCGGCCAACCGTCCTCCAACAACAATGCATTCAATTCTACTGATTTCAATTTGATATCTTTCGGTAATGCCGCTCACAGAAACAGCACAGCAAGCCACGCTGACTCGCTGGGTCTTTTCTTGACGACGGACAATCAAGATACCATTCAAAGCTTCGATAATGACGATATTCCTTTGTATAATGACAACGAGGACCTTCCGCCAGCCAGATCGCTTTATGATTTAAACGACGAGGTGATTATTTCGCTCAATAAACCCGCACAACATACAGAGTCTTTCATCAATAAAGATCCCAAAACCTTCGTAAATGCATTCTACCAAAAAAGCGATATCTCGAAAACTGCCGACGAGGAGGCTGCAAGTAAATTGAGCCCCTTGCTGAATAGCGAGTCTGCTATTTTGGTTTTCGGGTATCCGGAGGAGATGTCTTCTCAAGTCATTGCTTACTTTTCCGAGTTTGGCACGATCTTAGAGCAGTTTGAAGCTCTGAAACCATCCAAAAATGCCAATGCCAACATTTTGCTGGCAATTACAACCACAGGAGCATTCAACAGTCAAGATGGTAATGATCCACGAGCTGAAGTTTCATCAGCCACTCCATCGCTCCCCATTTTCAGCGGGAACTCTTGGGTGAAACTCACATTCGATAACCCTTCATCCGCAGCGGATGCTTTACAGGAATCCGGTAGTGTTTTCAACGGTGTACTTATTGGAGTTGTTCCATATACGAAGGATGCCATTGAAAAACTTCAAAAGAGAAAATTGAGCAATCTGGAAGATATTGGGGGTGGATTCCAGCTGCTCTCGCACAAGGGAACACACGAAGTAGACAAGGGAGTGATTGGTGACTCAAATGACATGCAAGCATCTTATATCAAGCGTTTAGACGTCAAAGACGGCACAGGCTTGTTCTTGAATGCCAACTCGAATGGTCAAGCTCAGGCCCAAGGTGACAAGAAGGAGGAAAACAAACTAGGCTTTTTGGCCTCTATCTCCAAATATTTCTTTGGATTCCACGATCTCTGACCTACATCGGGATAATTTTAATGGTTGTATATTAGAAAGTAAATTAATGCCACACGCGCTTAGACGGAGATGGACTCCGCTGAGGCGACAGCTGTCTGCTCGACCTATTTGGCGAGAGCTGTGTCCTATCATTGTAGGAGAAATTGGGGTTGTAGCCCAACCTGGATGGAGACTTCAAGGGTGAGTGAGCTCGCGAAGAGGTCCTAGAGAAAGAGTCGTAACCTCTTGAGAAAGTCTCATTTGCCCGAGAAAACGTATCAGGTCTATGAAGAAACAGCTCGTTGCCTACATTTCTCAAAGCAAATGGAGTCGACAGCATTATTTGGCTATGACGATCAGTCGTGTCATCATAAAAGCTCGGTCTATCAGTCATGCTTCGCATCGAAATGTCGTACCTGCTGCCATGTGAGGAGGTTGGAGGTAGAAAATTAGAATTCTGGGCTAAATGTTTGGAGGGCGAGACAGGGCGAGATGGGACAACATTCAAGTAATCAGCTCGCACGCTCTTGAATCTGGTCCCGTTTATATCGTGTGTGACAAAGGCGAGATCATTCTGTAAGTGACCCACGGGATCATCATGGACTGTCTTGCTTGAAGGCGCGTATGGGCCATGTGTGGCGTCCACGCTGGCGTTTTTCTTCAATACCGAGGTTTTCGGTATCACGTATTTTTTGTTGTACTCATTAAATGTCTCCTGGTATATGATCTGCTTATCTGAAATCAATTGCAAGAATCTTGAGGTGAGGTAGAACGCACAAGAATTTGTGAGGAGAATGAAGATAATGATTTTCCATGAAGAAGCAGAAGAACTGAAGAGCCATACGGCGAACAAGACTATGGGAGAAAATGATGCTGCTAAGTACAACAGGAAGTGTGAGGGATCCCATACCGACAACATCCACACATCTTTTTCAAGATACCTTGGTTCGTAAGTAGTATCAGCATCTGAATCTGCTTCTGTTTCGTAATATGAATTTTCTTCAAAGTAAGAGTATAAGCTTTGGAAGAATCCTCTTGGTGTAGCATTAGAAACGTTCTGTCTTGTGACACGTGACCCGTTTGGTTTTGGAGAGTCGCTTGAACGACTAAGTAGAGTATAACTCCTAAAAGGAAAGAAGTAGACGTTCAAAGTATTGAATAAAGAAGCTGCGAGAAGGAGAATCATCATGGCGTTGATCGTCCAGAGTATCGTATGGGCGATGGATTCGTTATTAATTTTTGGGGCTGCAATTGGAGTGGCCTGAAGGCCATGGACAGCCCGGGAAACAACTTGCTGATACGTCGAGTAATCTGAGCGAAACACCAGGTTATCTCTCTTCTCATTCAACGAGATATAATGGTTTCTAATCTTGCATAGAATGAGAAATATCAACGACGCCATGGATCCCACGGGTAAGCATTGCGGAACATGGTCATCCCAGTCGATGGAGAGACGCTGTTCATTGACCGATAGAAGCAAGTCTAGTGGAAACGACCTGATTCTATCCCAAAGTGGTTGTTTTCTTATTAGTCTTTTCCTGGGCATTGTAACGCGTAAGATGGAAGTTCAAACTGACTTCAGTAAAGCTGGGCAAGAGCCAGTAGCAGGAGAGATATGGTGAACCAAAAAAAATGAAAAAAAAAACAGCCTATTCAACCAGGATCTTGAGGCTCAACTGAATTTTTTCCGGAATTGTCAAGAAAAAAGTGTCAGTCTGGTCTTAATTTGATGAGATTCCGGTATTCTAGGCGAAATCAGGTGGGTGTCTTTGTCGTGTTTAGTGAAGGAATCGTGTTGTTTAGTGAGTGTATTTCGCGTCTCACGTAGATACAAATGAACTGGGTGCGTAACGATGCAGATCTGTAAGCCCGAGGGAAAAACAAACAGGAAGCCCAGTTTCGTTGAAACATTTTTCCGTCGCTTTTCTTGACGTTCTTTCGTTTCACAGAATCGTTTTTGCGTGTAAATCGGATGGAGCTTCTGAAATTTCGAGTCCAAGAAAAGGAAAACTGAAAACTCAAAGCCATCTCAGGATACGATAACTGCCAATGGGCGATGGCACGTTGGCACTGGCCCGAAGACAAAACGATTCTTTAGAAAGATCATTGCAGTCGCTACGGGGGAAGCTAGCTGGCCTTCGAGGCGAAGCACCATTACACAAAGCAGGGCACCCTTTGGAACTGACGAGCAGAGGAAACTTGGGCTCACAAGAGAAGAGAGCCAATGGGGAAAGGGCAGATAGAAAGATCACCTCGAGAATAAACAGAAACACTGATGAAAGACGCAGTAGGCTAGCGAGACCAGTGTTCCGTAGTGAAGGAGCTAAAAAAAACTTCATGCCACTGGGCCATCGGAACGCTTTACTCTCAGGCGAGCAAGAAGCGTTCGAGAAGATTCTCAAGGCGGAAGGAAACTACTTTGACGACTTCCGCAACAAAGTCAATGAGATACGAAAATTGAGACAGACTCTCGGGACCCAAGATGCTGAGAGCAATTCCAATTCGCAGAAGTTGGACACTGGTGAACTTACGCATAAAGAACCGGAAAACTGGAAGCCTGGCGAGGCCAGGCAATTTCTCGTGACTAAGATTGAGCGACAGAACGAATTCATCGAAGATCTCGAGGCTAGACTACAAGAAATGAAGCTACAGAATCAGGCCTTGCACGATGCACAGGACGCGATGACAGCCAAGTTGCGTGCTACAGAAACAGATCGTAAACGCCAGGAGAAGCTACATCGTCAAGCCCTTTTGAACCTTGAAGCCAAAAATGATTTCGAGTATGGTTTCCGTGGTGAAGAATTGGCTTATCGCCCATCGACTGACCGAGAGCAAGATCATGGAAAAACACAGGATTGTGTGGTTCTCGAAACTCAACTCGAAGAGACCAAGATAGAAAATGCGCAACTTCGGCATCGTGTCACAGAGATTGCCGAAAGGGCTCATTTACTAAATTCCATTCATGAACAAAGAGTCAAATTACTAGAGAGCAAGCTCAGAGCGAGCATGAATGTGACCAAATACTACTGCGACACACGAGGCAATGATTGGCCTGAGGACCTGACCGAGGACACGACAGAGGAAATTCTTTTCGGTTCACAGGATCACACGACGATAGACTTGCTCAAAGGAGTTCCCAAGCCTCACGCGGGTAGCAACAGCGCAGGTAAAAGAAAACTTCGCTCGTATTTTCTCGCTGCGCTTTTCATGGTAAGGCTAAAAAACGAGGTCGAAGCGCAGAGGTTGTGGGAACCTTATTTGCGTCTGTGACGTCATGGTGTGAGAAGAAACGAACACTTGTAACGAGTATTGTAGAGTAAAACTCAAAGGGCGAGATATAAGGTGACGTTCCTATTTCTGACCTTTCCGCCAAGCGAAACTGAACGCAATTCGGATGTGGCGGGCCACTGGAACTAAGTGGGGCCGCTCAAATACCTCGCCCAAGCGTAATAGGTTCAGATGGAATAAGGAAAAATTAACAATAACCACAACTCGTTCTTTTTTCCGGATTTAGATACGCAGGGACATGCAAGACCAAAGATGCGGTTCAATTCAAAAGAACCCGAGTAAAACAATCTAAATTTCCATCTCTCGAAATGAGGCCAAAGCTTATTGGTTATGAGAAACATTTGACGTCACCTAGGTATTATGCTACCCAGACGGAATGTAGGGGTGACTGGAGAGTATGTCGAGGGAGTTTGGGCGTTTTCGCAGTTACATAATGAAACTCCACTTTCCTACCGCCTAGCATGTAAGAATTCCGCCATGGTAACTACTGACAAAATCGGGGCTTAGAGCAATAAAATCCACCGTTTTTGGGTTTGACCGGATTTGAGAATGCTAAATATATCACAGGGCACTTTTGTAACAAGGCGTTGATTCCAAATTTGGTCCATTGGCGTCGAGTTTCACCGTCAGCTTTAATTGAACGCTCTAGACTCGCAATTCCAGGGCCACCATGCATGGAAACTGCATGACGTAATCCATAAATCAGAACTAGGTTCCATAGACGCGAGCAAATTATTAAAATTCTCAAAGAAGTGGAGAAAACGAAAAGATGATTCATCAGGATTGAAATATTTTTGAATTCCTGATTCTTTCAAATTCTGAAATTTTTTATTGTTGGGAATTAAAAATGGGGACGGTGCGTGCCCAAACTTGACCTGAAATTGTCGCTGACGCCAGAAATGGCCTGTTGCGAGGAAGGTCACTCGATCGCAAGTAAAAAAATGCCACCGATGCTGGACAGCCTATTTCCATGTATCCAATATACAGTCTCAAAGTGCAAAAATAGAGTGATGGACAACTCTAGATCTTTGAAGAGACACATACCTCACTCGCCCGAAGCGTTGTGCATTGCTACGATCAATCGTGCATGACAAACGTGAATATCATGTGGGCGAAATATATATCGCCAGACTCCTGCTACTTTATATAGATCTATCAATATAGTTACTTTTCACAAAGCTCTTGCGAGTATTTTAATTTGTCCCAATCCTGACATAGTTTAGATTTCCTGTGTGCCCCACAACAGCAACCGAGCTAACAGCAACTGAACTGGAAGTGAACAGCACAGTCAAAAAAGAAAAAAAAGATTCAGCAGGAGAATTTTTCAGTGTAACCCATCAGAGCTTTTTGGGCAGCATTCCCACGTTGAATTCATCTTTCTACAAAAAAAAGCACACGCCACGCAGTGCCTAGCATTTCACAAGCAGCCTTTCTTTCTAGCGTCCAAGCTATTTTCATGACACCAGGGCGAGAACCACACTGATTCATAAACACCCTCCGAACGCCACGATCAATTCGTCTGTTCCCATGCTCGTCAAGGATCACATGATTACGCGAGATCCGGCAGCACTGCCCAAACAAAACCTCTCGCTAAACTTGTCGGCCATGTCAAATATTGGCGGGCTTGCACCCCGACCTTTCAAAACCTCGATTGCATCTCCCACATCTAAATATCATCACGAAGGATTGCCCAAGGCCGTCAGCGCAATCGATGCGGGTGACACCGAGAGTGTGACCGAATATCTCGAACATCCTGCCCAAGCACTAGTGATTGATGTGCGTCCGTACAACATGTACTCGACGTCTCACCTCAAAACTTCGGTCAACATATGTGTCCCATCCACGCTCTTAAAGAGACCCAAGTACGACTTACAGCACGTGATCAATGCTAGCAATTTGCCCCCTTCATTAAAACATGCGGTAATGGACAAGACCAAAAAATTGAAGATTCTTCTATACGACTCCAACAGCATCGACTCCCTGTTATCTTTCCAGTTATACCAGATGATGCTCAAGTTCCTTCAACAGGAGCGCTTTGATTTGTATTATTTGAGGGGCGGCTATGAGAAAATCGACTCTCTGTTGACAGAGAGCACTCTGGCCCTGTCCTTGCGCTCACCCGTGTCTCTATCCTCGCCAAGTTTGGCTGAAGCCTCCAACGAGACACTCGAATTGCCTGAGGGTTCCCAAGATCAAGCGTACGCATCTGAAATGGACAAAATGCCCTTCTTGACTGGATTTAGCTTGCCCTCCGCTACAAGCGCTGACAACAAGCTTCTCATGTCAATCAAGAAGAACCTCCCGAAGTTGGATACCGTTACCTCATACAATTACAATTTCCGTTTCCCCGAAAATTTCAACGAGAAGAAATCTCGTTTACCCCGCTGGTTGTCCTTTTTTGCGGATGTCTACGACAAAGAGAATAGTCGGCAACTCATCGTGGAAAAGCTTAATGACATGTTCAACAGATTGGAGAAAACAGAGCTGGTCCGCTTGCGCATGGCTATCTCTAATATAGACAAGGATTCTGAGCTTTGTCGTAAGTTGGACAAAAATCTTCACGAAACCTCAGGCTACGGCACCCCTCTGACTTTGTGTCCCTGCTGTGACAAAATAGAGTACACGATTCCACAGGGTGTTGAGTTTGGTTACAAAAACAGGTACAACAATATTTGGCCATACGAACACTCCAGAGTGCGGTTGATCTCGTCACCCTCTTGCACTCACAAAAAAGATAAGAATGATGACTATTTTAACGCCAATTATATTTCATACAAAAGACTTTCAAAGCGCAGATACATCGCCACACAAAATCCTTTGGATGCTACTAAAGATGATTTCTGGAGCACTGTCTGGTACAATGGTGTGAAAGCAATAGTGTGCCTCGCAGCCTCTCCTGTTTTTGGACAAAAAGCATACTACGAATATGACCAGTATTTGGAAAAGAACAAACTTGTCATCAAGATCACAAGCCATGAGCAATATGATAGCTTCACCATGAGGGAAATAACGCTTTCAAGACATGGAAAGAGTCAAACAGTTTACCACTTCGCTTATCGGAAATGGCCTGACTTTAGCACGCCTGATGAATTGAATTCAGTTTTTGATTTAATGAAGATCAAGAATGAAAAATTGGCTCCCTTGAGGGGCAAGAAACCATCTCCAGTTAGAACTGCAGATACTTGGGATCTTCTAGTTCACTGCTCTGCAGGCTGTGGCCGCACTGGATGCTATATTACAATGGACATGGTGGTGGACAGCTTTGAGAATCCGAATGACTATGAGAAGCATTATGATCCTTGGGGCGATGACGATCTAGTCTACAAATCTATTCAATTCCAAAGACAACAGAGGATCTCCATGGTTCAAAACTTGGACCAGTTCATTTACTGCTACGAGAGCATTTTGAATTATATAGTGAGCCACTTGATCGACTAACCCAAGTGAGTAACATGATCGAGCAGCTCAAATTTTACGCATTTACTCTCCATCATAAGAAGCACTTGTAACACCTGAAATTGTGTCTATTTCCATCAAGACAATGTAATTTTGAAATCGATTCTCTGCTAAGAACAATCAACTTCTCTGTAGCTGGTGCACGGAGCTCTTTTTCCTCTCACGCTCCATTGTGCTTCACGTATTGGGAATCTTCTCTAACATCCATGAGCCATGATATAAAAAAGCTTAATTTTCTACTCAAAATGCTAGGGTCCCGAAAAGAACGGTCTGCATCTAGCTTCGAAAGCTTACTTCGCCCAGATATCTGCTCCAACTTGAAACAAATGCTTAGCGCTCGGCCCATAGCGGAAGACTCATACACATGCGATACTAGTGCAGCTCAGAAGGACGTTGAGCGTACCATTCGTGAAATCTACGAAGGGTTGTTTGTGGCAGAAGATGACGATACAGTACACGATGCCGAACTCGATGTCGAGCTCCACCTAAAATATATTGAAAGCTCCTTACATACGCCACTACCTGCCCCGTACTATGTGTTGGACTCCAACCATTCATGGATGATTTATTGGCTAGTAAATGCACACACGGTCTTGAGTGGGAATGCACCAAGTGCATTTATTAGGGAAGCAGTTTCGAAGAAAATCTCCCTGTTAATAATCGAGGATGGTTTGGGTGGCATTGCCGGTGGCCCTAATGACCTTATTGGGCATGTAGCTTCTACATATGCTGCTGTTCTCGCACTTGTTCTCGTGGAAGACTACGCTCTCCTATCACAGATCAGGACCAACCTTTATAAATGGTTTCTCTCGTTGAAAGACGACAATGGCTCATTTGCTATGCATTTTGGCGGAGAGAAAGATACCAGGTCTACATATTGCGTGCTTGTTGTGGCTTCTCTTCTCAACATAGCAAGCCCTGCGCTAATAGACCATACTCTAGATTGGATTCTACTGTGCCAAACATATGAAGGTGGATTTGCTGGCGTGCCCAGCGCAGAGGCACACGGAGGGTACTCTTTTTGTGCTATAGCATCGCTATTCCTTTTGCCGGGAAATGGACTCAATTCTGTAAAATTGGAAACTTTGCTCCACTGGCTAACTGCCAGGCAATATACGCTTGAAGGAGGCTTCTCTGGAAGATCAAACAAATTGGTCGATGCTTGCTATAGCTTTTGGATTGGCGCATGCTTTGCGATGGTAGAGTCATTCACGTCGACCCAGCTGTTGTTTAATCGTCTGAGCTTGAAAACATACATTCTCAATTGCTGCCAGGACCCTCATATTGGTGGCTTGAGGGATAAACCAGGAAAAAATCCGGACTTCTATCACACAAATTACACTCTTTGCGGCTTGAGCGTAGCCGAGCATGTCTATCAATGCGAGGTTATGGATGGATTTCATTTTTTGATAGAAGATGAATCTGAGGGAACTGCTTTTACTGTTCCCGTGAATCCTGTTTTTGGGTTGCCTGTAGAGTACCCCAAGAAGTGTCGCAAACACTTCATGAAATATTCATAAACGGTCCTTTATATTACCGAACGGAATATATTGTAAAAAGGGAGAGCCACTGCTGCTTTACTCCCGAAAAAAAACCCAAATCACTCAAACGGTCTGGTTATTGCACCGAAAAATCAAAGCACCAAAATCACTTGGGATCTTTGAAGCGTCCTTCGCTTCAACTCCAATTCGTCCCTTCAGAACTAAATTGTCTCTTTTATCTTCTCGAAAAAACTGATCCAATAAACACTGTAAGTGACAGTGAAGCATGTTCCATACAAGCTCGACAAAAAAACCTTCAACCCATGCCGGGACTCGAACCCGGAATCTTTTGATTAGAAGTCAAATGCGCTGACCATTACGCCACACAGGCTTGGAGATTTTGTACGCTGTGGCGTGTGAAACCCATTACATAGTTTATTTTAGGAAAAATCCTGTATGGTTGTGTAGGACGGCATG
This sequence comes from Metschnikowia anglica, assembly GCA_030573055.1. Taxonomy (NCBI): domain Eukaryota; kingdom Fungi; phylum Ascomycota; class Pichiomycetes; order Serinales; family Metschnikowiaceae; genus Metschnikowia; species Metschnikowia anglica. The sequence goes on from JAJMCP010000010.1 coordinate 270,163, forward strand.
GAGGGGCTGCAGCTTCGTGTAGAGTGGAAACGGCTGCGAATTTAAATGTGGTGAGATGCCAAGTTTTGCATGAGTTGTTTGGCACTTGAGAACGGATGTAGGAATACTACTACACTATCAAAGGATAGCGCTTGTCGTTTTTTCCAATTCCTTCAAAACCAATTTGCTTCACCAATATCACCCGGCATTATGAGGCTTATACTAAAAAAGTCTGGGGAAACGGACAAAGGACATAAGTGTACAAGGAGAGCCCACTCGGGTGTTGGGCGCCAGGTCTATTCTAGGATCTATCACCACAAGGCATAGTGGATTCCTCAACAGCGTGTATACAGACTCGAATCTCTCAACACTGTGATTGAGTCAGCTTAGACTAGGCTGAGGGGCTATTTCTTTATCAGCATTATGACCTAAACTCCTGCAGAGATATGCCTATGTGGTATATATTCTGATCGATTAAATGGAGGTGGCTTGTGATTTTGCTAGATCTTTCAATAGTGAAATTAAAAACAAATTTTCCAGTTAGTGAATCGGATGTCACCTCTATTCCGCAATTGGCAAATGATGTCTTTGCTTGGATATGTCAGAAACTTTGTGGGAAATTAGCTAGTGAAGGCGGCCAAAGAGATCGCAAGTAAAGTCAACTGAGCAGGGAAAAGCTTAGCAACTAGCAACGTGCTTTTTAAAGTTATAGGGTTTGACAAACCGAGAAGAAAGTTTGGGTGACTTTGAACGACCATGTTGTGGTGTTGCCACATACTGTGTCACGATAGACTCTAACCTTCAAACATGAACTTGGTCCTGGTGTTGGCTTTCCAAATCAGCTTGCCATGATTCCTTGTTTTTGCATAAGTTTTCAAGCTTCACGCATCAGTCATTGTCAATAGAGGAGTTGGCCGAATGTTGCCGAGCGGGGCAAGAAATCGCAAACCCTGCTCGAGATTGAGGACGGCTGACGCGACATTAGCAATGAACCAATCTGATACTCACACTCAACACTGTGGATTCGCAACTCTGAGGATTGATGCTCCAGCTCAAAATGCATATAATTCTTTTCTGTTCTATACTAGCTCGATTAGATTTAGTTTAAAGTAGAAAAACTAAGATGACAAAAGCCCAATCGGCATAACACACATAAAGTAAAGTTGGGGAGCAGTTCTTTCAGTCTTTACGCTTGTGTTCGCCTCCGAATCTCTTACAATAAGATGTTTATTTCCCAGTTTCAAACCACGCCGCTTTATTGGGCAGCGAGAGTTGAGAGAAATAAAAGATTTGCGACTAACAGCCGTACGCCCCCAAGTATAACACGGAGGGAGCACTGGCGTTGGCAGATGGTGAAGAATGTACGACTTTTAGTTGGGAAAGCTTTTTTTTGAAAGACGGGTCACGAAGACGTTTGAATTTGACAATCAAGCCGGGCACAATATCCATGACAACTTTGTCTTACAATGCAACTGCTGTATTTCAGCTTTGTGGCAGCTACCTGATTGGCAGCAAGAGGTATTGTGAAGGGGCTTTTAGAGCCACAATCTCCCTCCAATCTCTTAAGCTGTTCCTCATTAAAAGGGACCAGCTGAAAGCTAGAAATTCATCTTCACACGCCCCATGTATGCGCTTCCGAGTGCTAGACAAGCTGGTAGCATGTACATGAATAGTTCCAAATCCTATTCGAAGTTTGAATCAATCAATTTGATGTGTGATAGCTTGTCCAGATTCAGACGACCTAACTCAGCAAGGAAAGCGCTTAGTTTTGACCGACAGGTTTAGAAAATGCGGGGCATCAATTTCAGTTTAAACGTCTGTGCGGCGCAGGAAATTTTTTCGATGCGACCAACAGCAAAACTCCCAGTCCTCAACTATATTGCGTTTTGCCCAATCTCTTGTAATTACGATTCGCAGCCTTATCTTACTGGAAGATCTTATAGGCGAGCTGGTAATCACACACAAGGAGCATCCAATTATTTGATTCTTGTCCACGCACTTGCCGACTAGTGATAATTCTCCGTTTTCGTTGAGACGTTGCGCTCTTTGTATTCTGTTGAACTTCTCGTCCAGCCAAAGACTTGTTGTCTTTCTTCCTCCTTTAACGTTCTTCATGTCTCCTTTTGTTGTTGCCTAGCTCCCGTGCATTAAATGGAGGTGAAGTTTCAATACCCTCTATATTTGTATGTTGATAAGCCCTGTTTTATGAGCGTGTCACAACAAATTCACGAGAGCGGGAAAAGCCGCTTTTGCGGGGCTTGTATCCTAAGACAACTATCTCGCACGAGTCCTATGCTCTAAATAGAGTTTGGAAATATGCTCAAATAGATACTTGGCGAGTCACTTGTTTTTGAAGGTCTCATACAAGAAACAAATACATCCGGCTTAGATCAGTTTGCGAGTGATATTGTTTCGTGCTAAGGGTGCAATCGTGATCCCTTAATTACAAAGGCACATTTCATTGCTTTTGACAGAGTGGCGAAAACACGCTGCTGCACCGCCCTTTAATTCAGTCACTTCATTCATACAAAAAAGAGAAAAGCAAGTTTTTTTTTGGGTTCCGGTGGGCTCTGTGTTTTGAGCAATTTCTTTTTTCTGAGCAGCCAGTATCAGTAAAAACTCTTTTAAGTATTAATCAACATCACGTGATCTGGCCTTGCCTTACTTATCTGTGAGTCTTCACATGAAACCAACTTAGCTCATTTCACTAGTCACGCCATGGATTGGATGAGATCAGCGTTCAGTGTTCTGCCGAGGCAGGCTCCCTCTTCCGAAGGTACACTGAACTTGCCAGGGCATTTTCCCGAACCGCAGGCACAAGGGACCACGACTCGCCCCAGTGGATTTGCCCTTGCCGGAGCTTACGTCAATTATCTTTTGGTAAAGCCCATAACTCTCTTGGTGTACATAACACTTTCGATTCTCGTCAAGATCTTGAGAGCAATCCACTGCTTTGATCGGTTGAATGAGAGATCGTCGCTGAGCGCAGGTACGACAGTGAACAATGCGCTCATGAACGACCCTATTGGAAGGGCCGAACACTTCGTAAGAGAGCTAGAGGAAAACTTGCTGCCTCTGCAACAGTTTACGCTGTACAACTCCGATAGAAACTTCAATTACTTGCCTCCGTTTTTTCAGGGCAGCTACACGCAGGCGTTGTACATGGCTTCAACACGGGCCAAGTTTCTTTATGTGTATTTGAACAACTCCATGAGCGAAGGTTCTCAATCACTTTTTGCCAAAGTGGTGACCAATCCAAAGTTCACCTCCATTTTTGAAGATAATGATCATGTGATCATATGGGGCGGTGATGTGACGAACCCTGAGGCTTATCAATTGGCCAACAGTTTGAACATCACCAAATTCCCGATGATCGGCCTTCTTTGCTTAACGCGAACAACTAGTATGACGCCAGAGGGCCCAAGAAAGAGTGTTCCTCGAATATCATTGGTTCTGAAAGTTCAAGGCGGCGTAAAGGAGTCACGAGATCCTGATGCGTTGATCTTTGACAAGTTTGTGAAGCGGATGAAAAAGTACGAGCCGGACTTGGCTCTCATACGGGCCGAGCTACGGGAGAAGTATCTCAGTGAGGCGATGCGCAGGCGTCAAGATGAGGATTTCAAGCGTTCGCTATTGAGAGACAAACAAAAGAAAGATGAGAAAATGAGGAGGAAAACTTTCGAGAAGTATTTGAAATGGAGGCAGCCGTATTTCAGGAAACTACAGGCAAGCAAAGAGGTCAGAGATACGCTGCGCATTGCAATCAAATTCGAAAATGGCCAAAGAGTGACTGTTCTCTTTCCCAAAGATAGCCCAGTGGAAGACGTGTTCATGTTTGTTGAATTGTACAACCGCAATATGCTCGGAGATACCTACGAATCGACAATGAGCGACGCTCAAGCGCAAGGGCTCTTCGGTGACTTCAAGATAAAGTTCGATTTCAAACTCACATCCAGCATACCTCCTCGTCCGACACTAAACGACATAGACTTACTGACCCATATCGAAGATGTCAGTTTTATCTTTCCAAGTGGCCTACTCATGGTGGAAAAGTTGTGAATGAGTCTATTTCTATTATGCATATCTGTTATCTGCTGATTCGACAGATTATTTTACTTCCCCAGCCTCATGGTCTTGCCGTCTATCTCCTGCCTGCCGAAATTTTCTTGACCTTATCTTTCAGCTTTTGCAATCCACTAAAACCTGACTTAAGCACCTGAGAATACCTGACCCAAAAGTCGCTCATGTCTTTCGGTGCGACTGCAGTGGTTAATGATGAATCCTTGCCGTATTTGGCCCTTATGAGCACATAATACGTCTTCGTATTCTTTTCAAATTGTGGAGGATGGTCAACGACATTTGATGACAATTCATTTACGGCAGCCAGCACTCCAGATGAATCATTGTTCGATGTGATCAATATCTTTGGCAGAAGTCTCTTATGTGTCAAGTTGATGGATGAGGGTCCTGCGCCAGAGGACAAGTAGGTTTCCAATTCCTTCAAAAAGTCAGCGTTGCTGAGTTTAGGCATGGGAAAATCCCCAACAATACTTTCCAGCATTTCTTTGTGTTCTATATCTCTAGGAGTGAACGGTAGATTAGTGTGGACGTGCGTCTTCGTCAGTCTCAAACATTCATCCGGTGTTCAGCGAAATATTTGAGTCTCACACGCAAGAATAAGCCATTCTTTAAATGCACAAACTACACGTCCATAGTCATTGTTCAGAAAAAGATTTCAGGTCAGAGATGCAATCCTCAGGCCCGCATTGGCGAAACCTTCAATCATGAAACTTTGCAAATTATCGTGTGGGGTTCGCTCGCTTGCTAAATTTTCAAGCTCAAGTTGTTGAGCTCAGTTCCCCACATGGCACTGCATATTTGTTCAGGTAGTGAATGTAAATTTAAACTCATAGCAGAACAACACTGGGCAAAACTGTATCGACTTAGATAAATTTCGAGCAAAGATTTCACGCTATGATGCGATTCACTTGCTCTGAAGCGAAAAGAAGCTTACAACTTGGATTGTTTTTTTCACTGTTTTTTTTCTTTTTTTGACTTTTGACGGCGCGTTCAAATCGTATGTTGCAGAGTCCTCCAGTCATGACTCGGAGAATGTCACTTTCAACGCTACATGTAGCTTGTGGGAAGATGGGCTCGTCCACCGGTCGTCGTCAAAGAGGAGCAGACCATTAAAAAAGTCAGAATTAATCACTCTCTCTTGGCGGTTTTTTTAAATAGTAGGTTCTTTTTGCTTCATCGAAGATACTTGATTTGCGGGAAGACACGTCCCACCTGTCAGAACGCAGAGAGGTTCCAAAGGCACCCCGCAATTTCAAAAAGTGGCAGCCGCGTTTCCATAGTACTGAATCAAACAAGTGTTCCTTGATCTTCCCATTCTGTGCTCCAATCGAGATTTGAATGTGGCCCTGTTGTCACAGCCACAAGATACCGGGTGTACGACAATGGCTTAGAGCGCACTTTCTGCAGAGTATAGTTGAAAGCTGAGCCTTGTATTTGCGATTTGTAAGATTGTGTGTACTCATGTTCAGTCCCGTTTGTCTTGCTGTCTCTATATTTTTCTGCAACATAGAGTGCAGAAAAATATTGACAACCTAGCTCTTCTTTCTGAACATCCGACTGCCCAAAGGATGCGTAATCAGAGTCCCTCAGGCCGCTAAGAAAAGAATTCACGTTGCGCGGTTCTCCGTGAACCCAGCACAAAGTTTCATGACTAAAATATCAGACTGTAGACTTTTTGTCGTCATAAATGCCTCTTCATGGCTCCCTGATATCAAACAGGGATTTCCTGCGAAAACTCCGGGGAATTAACGTCTATTCTGTTGTCATCGATTCCCGTCACATTTGCCTTATCTCGCGGAGTGCATCTGTGGAATCACGTAAAGATAATGCGGACTTTGACCCGCGACAGGTACGGTGGATTTCTCTTCCACCCAATCATACCTCGATTCCCGTACCTAAAGAAATTCAGAACACCTTTTGCAAATAGCGTCAGATTCAGCTCCGCTTACTTGCTTAAAAAATACACTCCTTGCCCGGAGATGGCCCAGGATCACAAGTATGGCAGGCTCATTGCTCTCTTCGCGTCAATGTTTGTCTCCTTGGCTGCTGGGACACCCTATCTATACGGAGTGTACTCCCCACAATTGGTGCAAAAAGTTCGTCTTTCGACGTCTGATGCAGCCACAATATCCGTGGCTGTCAACTTAGGCTCAGGGTTGGGCGGATTGCCCGCGGGGCTTTTAATTGACTGGGCAGGGCCCCAGGTGTCTATCTTGCTTGGATCTATATGCATATTCTCAGGCTATTTCACTTTGAACAAAATCTACGTTCATGCTACGTCGAGCTTGCCCTTGATATGTGTTCTGATGGCACTTGTAGGGTTTGGCTCCGTCACTAGCTTTTTTTCTTGCTTAAAAGCTGCTCAGGCAAACTTTCCTAATCAAAGAGGATCCGCTGGTGCGATTCCAGTGGGGGCTTACGGACTCGCAGCCACACTATTTTCTTTAGTGGCGGCAAGATTGTTTGGGGGTGACGCTGGCGGTCTTCTTGCCTTTTTGGCTTATCTTTGCGGCTCTGTGGCCTTCATTGGCTCTTGGTTTGTCCACGTTTTCTCGGCTCCTTCTTCAGAAATCGATGAAACAACGAGTAGCCTTCCGCAGTTAAAAAAGCCAGATTCTCTTCGAGGCTCTTTCTCTTTCTGGGGTGTGGGCAGAAGAAACTCTCGCCCCTCTTTGGCTCAGACGGACTTTGCTCCTTCGGTAAGTCAGTTCAGGTCACAAAATAATACTCTAACGCACAAAGAGTCTACAAGCTCATTTGCGAATCTGAGCGTGCTTGCGAGTGAAGCCTCCAGCATAAATGAGCTGGGGTTAGTAACTCCTCCTATAAGGCTCTTTGATGCCCCAAAAGCACTAGATAATAAGAAGATTGAGACAAAAGATTCCCCGGTTACTGTTAAATCTCTCCTTTGCGATAAAACCTATCTCTCTCACTTCCTTATTGTGGCGTTATGCAGTGGCATTTGTCAGATGTACATTTACACCGTTGGGTTCATAATACGAGCACAATTTACATTCAACGGCCGCGAAGGTTCTCCTGCTGGAATGCAAGCCGTTCAAGTATCCACTATATCTGTTGCTTCTTTTGGGGGCAGAGTCGTGGCAGGAGTCCTTTCTGACTACATCTACAAGAACTGGAGAGCACAGAGACAGTGGGTCATTCTCGGGACAATATTTCTCACGTTTATTGGACAATTGTTCCTCGTGCTGACGAACAGTATTCATGTTATCACCTTTATTTCTCTTTGTGTCGGTGCAGCATACGGAATCTTGAACGGCTCTTATCCAGCGATCATCGCAGATGAGGTTGGCACAAGCTCATTCACAACTGCTTGGGGCTTGATTTGTTCCGGCCCCTTGGTGTTTTTGTTTACGTTGGAAAAGTACTTTGGCTTTATTTACGATGGCCACTCCGACGAAGACGGTGTGTGTCATTTGGGCAACATGTGCTATAGAGGAGCTTTCGAGGCAAGCAGCATCTTATGTGTCTTGACAGCAATATTCACAGGATTAATGATGTATCACAAAAGAAGAAGATAGACCTTCGTTCCTTGGATATTGAACTATAGAATTTGGCATGGATAATTTCATCTTCAGTTCATCTATGGACAAGTAGTTATATTATAAACAAGGGTTGAGCTCGAAACGGCTTAGAACAGAACTTCACTCCAGATCTTAGTCAACCGTGTACAAACTCTCCAAATCGATTTCTTCAATACACGATCTTTGATGTCTGATTTGCCCCAACAAAGTCTTGAAATAGCCTGAACTGATCTCAGCATTTTTAATCTCTGATTCGAGCTTTTCCTTCTCGCCATTTCTTTTGTCAATACTAGTCTGAAAGTTGTTCATTACTTGTCTGGAGGGGAAGTTGAGAACCAGCCTGCATTCCTTTGAAATTCGATCAGCATTAATGTGAGCGTAGTCGGTTCCCAACACTTGCTTTCTCAACTTCTTTGCCTGTTTTCTTGGGAAAGCATTGGGTATGTCATTAATGAGGTAAAATATGGCGAATCCACTAACTCCAAGAACGACGGGGACAACAGCGTGCTTGATCACAGACGGTTTAAGCACAGACGAAAAACTGTAAGCTTTGCGAATCAATGCACCGGTAGTGAGAAGTTTGGTGGAGGAATACAAAGTATGCAATGTTAGTTGTGTAGGAAGAGTTTGTTTAAGGGATGACACTGACCTGGGAATGGTACCGATGAGAATGCTTGGTGAAAAGTAAGTCATTTGATCTCTCGTGCTCAGCACAAATGCTTCTGGTATTCCGAGCCACATCATGATCGATTCGAAAGATGGATCGAAGAAGTCAGAGATCTCGATCAGATCGTCTAAGCTTCTTTTGATAGTATCACGTCTCCTCGTAAACATCAAGTCGGGCTTAAAAACCTTATCAGTCAAGAACTCGTCACCTAGAGTCTGTTTGCCAAAATCGATGATTTCTTGCACAGCATTGCCAGTCGAGGTTTTGGCACTCGCTTCACTCATCTGAACAGAGGAAACTATTGTGTCAATCATCTTCTTTTGGGTGTCTCTGGCGTATTCATAAACGTACTGTAGTCCCGAATATGGCACAATCTGTGAGGAGCCAAAGTTTTCGACAGTCTGCAAAATTTCTTTCTTTGTGTTATCATATGTCTCAGTGCAGGCTTTTTCAACTATGCGGTTAATTCTGTCGTTTCCCAGAAGACATTCTTTCACCATCGTTTCGTAATTCGGTCCAATAGTCAACCTAAGAACTTCTGTCATTCTTTCTCGCTCATTGAGATAGATTCTTTGGTTAATTTCAGAGAGAGTCTTCAAATCACTCAACAAATTCATGAGATAATTTTTTGCTGGAAGTAACTTAGAAATCGATCTTTTGTCAAGAATGAATTTCCTTAACGAGGCCTCCAAATTGTCGAAATTAGGATCTGCAAAATTCGCAAGGTCATCATCAGGGTTACCGTCAGGGTCGCCACCATTTCCACCGGGCACCGATGATGAGCTCACAAAATGAACAAAGTCTTTTGCATTCTTGAAAGTGTCTGGGGATAAACTCTTGACCTGATCTAGGATTTTGTTCATGCACTTCTCCTTATTCCTGATATTATCGAATCTGTTCACCACAATAAAGACGTATCGCTTCTCTGCAGCCGCAGCAGCAATGAACTCTTTTGCAGATAAAGTAAAATGGTTTTCAGCATTCACAACGAAAACCACTAAATCTATTTCCTCCTGACGAGAAAAGACTTGCGTAGTTTGGTAAGAATCCATATTGAGGCCTGGGGCGTCAATCAATTTTATGTCGATGACTCCGTTTCCGAGTAAGCTCTGTTCAGCAGTTCTGTAATCAAGCACATAAACCTTGAGGAGACTATATTTATCGCATTCGTAAACTAGATCTTCCAAGTGGGTGATGGGATGCTTAATGTACGTAGACTCATTTCTTTTGTCGTAGTTGATGCCAATAGGCACCGCATGAACTTCCTCGATCCCTTTATTTTCAGTCTTTGCATCAATCACCTCACAAAAAATTGAAGTGCAAGGCTGCTGGTCTTCAGGTAAAACTTTGCGCCTCAACAAGGCATTACAAAATGTGGATTTCCCTGCATTGAGGTCTCCTGTCACAAACACTTTCGACGAAGTATCGTCGACACGGTCCTTGAGATTGAGGAGATATTTCACTTGCTGAACCAACTTCTGTTCAAACAAAGAAGATATCGATTTTTTGTCCATGTGCGTCAACACATTCAGGCTATGGCCCATTTTCAAGTTGAGCTTGAGTACTTTGAAATCCGCGGGCTCAACTGAGAGGACATCATCCGCAGGGGTCATCTCTGCGGGGGCCTTCGAAAGAGTCTTTGTTTCCAAGTCCGTATTACTGCGCACAAGAGCCAAATGTGCTCTGGGAGAGTTGAGCAATAAGTTTTCTGTATCGGAGCTTTCAGTGGGGAAGAAGACCGGTCTTAGCTTGTTTTCCTCGGTTAGATTCGACAAGATCTCGATCGTGTTGTTGATGGCACGGTCCAAAGCTACTCTATTGCTGTTAAAGTGCATTTGCTTGAGCGAAGCGTTAAAAGCTGTGCTACTCATGCTCGACTGACGTGGTTTCCGCTGCTGATTCATCTGGGAGGACAGACCCGTTGCTCCGTCAAAGAGTGTGGTAGAGTCACTGGCGAAAGAGCCCTCTTGGGGCATGTACATCATGTATGAGGGCTCGTCCGAAGGTACCACTGTTGTTGAATCTTCTTCATCCGAAGCATGATGCGACGGGACACGGCCTAAACCTAATTTTTGCGATTTCGTCATGGTTTTCTGATGACGTGATGGCCTTGTGCTAGCGAAAGGCGAACACCTGACCTAACCTTGATCATGCTGACGCGGGCCTGTCCTGCAGGATTTTGCGGCATCTTGAGTAGTCGCACTTGCTTTCGAAAGGGCGAAAACCGAGGAAAAGCCCGTTTTTCAATTTGTATTTCGTGACTGTTTGCACCAAGGCATGAATGAAGGCGTCTCAAGGCAGCTAAGTCCCAGAACAGCTGCTAATTTCCAGCTCTTTCTCGAATATTCTTTTGTTTGTTTGACTTAGCACGAACGAGTCTGCTTGGTATGGTCGCGAAAACCCGGACTACACATGGGGATACTAGGTATACTGGTGACGATGGATTGAAGTTGTTGATTGCCCCAACATCCCGCCTCTACTGTCATGGTTCATTATTTTTGGGGTGTGATGGTCTATTGAAATACTTGAGTTTTTTCGTCAAACAAGGTTTAGCATCCCCACCTCGTTAAGGCCTGGTTTCATCAGCGTTTGTTCAAACGCGATAGCTGTCATTTCGTTTGAGGGAGAATAAGGGGCATGCATGGTCTAATAACAGGAACATAGCCGTTTCTTTCTCTTCATATGCCCTTAGTTCCAATATCAAGCTGAAAAAATAAACGCGGAGGGAAATTTAATGAATGAAACAAACCCGGCGAAGAAACCTGCAAATCCCACAACGTCACAACGCCCAAGAGTGTAGCACGGTGCAACCCCCGGAATGCAGTCTTGCATAAAGGATACAAGTACATCGAGATGGTGCTTGCGACGCCATAGACTGAACCTACAAGCCAAAGTTTTCCAATCCAAAAGAGAACTGCTGGTGCAAGTTTAAGAAGCGGATGGTGACCTTTAGTAACTTCTTTGCTTCATTTCTCCCAGATGAAGTAGTGGAAGGGCTCCCAGGATTTTTGCCTGGCGCTCCTCTCCATTATGTCTGAAAGATACTGCGATGAAGGTTATTGCTGATATCTTGACAGATGTTATTAAAAAAGTCACCTGTGAAGACTGCTAGAGTCAGCAGGCAAACTAAACACCTATTGCGACAGACTCTAGGGCAGTCATGAGAATACCCCTTGTAGTGATAAAGAAGCCGGACCCAACAATGACGAAGTAAGCCGGAAGAAGCTGAGGGGCGGAATAAGCCCCATGGCTAAGTTGACTGGGTGACCTTGGAGGAGAGCCAGATTGGTGCATGTCATGTAGCTCTATATTCTGAGATCGCAAGGGTAGGTGATCTTTGGGTGGTCAAAACATGGACAGTATAAAAATTAGAGCTTATAGAGACTTCCCGTGTTGTCGTAAGCGTCCGATCTAGAATGTACTCCGCTCTTTTGAAGTTGCGGTAAAAAACATCATTCAAGTGATCAATTTCGGAAAGAAAATATCCCACGCGTGACTCCAGATTAGTACAATGATGTCAGATAAAGATCTAAACTACAGTCTAGGAGCTGCAAACTATAAATTGCAAGTCTAAAAGCACGACAAAATGGAAGATGCATTCCGAAGCTTTCAGTCGCATGATGCTTACCGTTTGAGACTAGGTGAATTTTTAATCTGTACAGCCACTGCTGTTTTTTCGAGCTCAAGAGACTTCAATGATCGAAGTAAAACCACAGTCGAGGGGGACAAACAGACATTTTGGAGTAACAGAAGTTTCGACAGACGAAATGGTTACAAAACAGAAGGATGACTGCAATGCAGTTCTGAAAGGAGATGTGAGCGCAAGCTTAACCCTTGCAATGTACTGAGCGTCTTCATTGCCACTGATCAAAGTTATTCAGTACCATTTCTACAGCTGTGTTGATGACAGGAAGGACTGAGTTTTGTCCTGATTAATGTGTAAAGAGCGAGCTGAGGATTTGTGTGAGGTAGGCGTGAAGATGGCATGAACCGTGAGACAAACGAAAATGTCCGTGCGCAGAAGCGTGTCTGGATTATCAACTTGGCTCTGAATCCCATAAGAAATGACTACTTGAATCATGAGTCAAACATTTGCTATTCTCACGATCTTTACGATCAGCGTGTCTGTTACATGCACAAGTGTTCCGTTGTCGTGTGACGCAGGATGCGATGGTTCTGACTCACATCCCGTGGCGAACAAACATTAGCCGATCATAAACGACGTTGCAAGGCAGTAAGACGCTACGGCTAAGTATATGAAAGGTGACAATTTTCCCTCTGTGGATTTTCTAGAGACCAGATAATCCAAAGAAGATTCCGTCAAAAGCAGGTGTCCTACCATACATCAGTTACATTATGAATTATACTTCAGAACAAACCACCAAAGCCAGCATTTCTGTGATTTAGCCATTACTTCAGGAGAATCAACATAGGTTATGAGCACTGGCGTTGCTAGAGGTCATGTTACAGCAGAGCTCGGCTCGAAGCTTGATGACGCGGGCCTTACTGATCTATGGAAGTTTTCCTTTGAGAAAAGACTTGAAGACTTCAGTAGATTGGTATTCGCTTATTATGGGAAAGGAAAAGGGGATTGAAAGAACAGCTTCACTTGGAAGACATGGGTGACAACTCGATGCTGAACAAGTTAGTTCGTTTGTCGGAGTGCTATTTAGAGGAGATTTTTATGCTGAATGTTACCGAGAGTTTATCGCAATGTGGGCATCGTCAAACTTCTCTGTGCTAGGTTTGCACTTATCAAAAAATGCTTTGATCTCCCGTCCAAGACGTTTATCGGGCATCTCTGTCCTGGGTCTAGGCAAACGCTCCACAGCTTGCAACGAGGCTTATTAGCATCTGTGTTACCTTTCTTAAGAGACAATATACTGTCAGAAATTACGCGAGATGCTTAAGGGCTTGAATATTAGGGGTGAAAAGCAATCACCACCTGATTGCAACATGGAGTACCATGTTAGAATGATAAGAATAATGGAAAATCATTTTGAAGTTTAGGGAAAAAGAAAGCCAGATTCTTCGCTGGCTATTGGATATGTGAACAGAAAGAAACAGAAAAAGAAAAAAGAAAGTTTGGCGTTTAGAATTCTACTTGTTATAACTGTTATGAAGTTGGTCACGTCTCTGCCAATAGCAACTAACCATCTGAACAAGGTATGCATAGAGAGCGGTATTTTACAAGCACATGGCTCGTCGAGAATCTGGGCGGTAATGTCCAAAATTCCAAGGACGCGTCATAATATTTGAGTTTTCGTGACACAGTAACAGCTTCTGAAACTGTGGGAGGTGAACATGCTCCAGTATATCCACTAGCATTCGGTACTATGATAGTCAAGTACGGAAACAACCAAGAGGTCGAACTTACCAATGTGCAGCACATTCCCCAGGCCGGATGATGCATCTCTTCACTCTATCTGGAAATGTGGACTTTGTACAAGATTCGGAGATTTCGAGGAGAGCATTTCAACAATTTATCCTGTACCAAAGGATAAAGCTAAACCAGTTATCAACAATTCTCACTCGCGAATTCGCACTTTCGGCATTTGCCGATATCCTACCTTCGAGTGATATACGAATATTGCAATGCTTCTGCTGTTTCAAGAACTCGAGAAAAAAGGTCGCTAGATCACAATTGTCATCGATGGCGCTCAAAACTTTCTCTACACACGCGCTGCCAGCTATCCAAGCAGAGCCACTCACGCCTGAGACTTTTGCTCCATTTGGCGATGTGATTAGTGCTGACCATCAGATCAAAAACGTCCGGTCCTCAGCTGCAAACTATGGCACGGCCGTGAAAATCCACAACGTAGCATCTGTTACCAACAATTCCAAGAATTGCCCAAGCAGGAAGGAGGCTTCTGCCCGATGGAACGTTTTTCGTTGCTCACCTCCAAAACACTTGATTCTGTTTGAAAATGGATCGACAAACTCATATTTGGCAAAGGTCTTAGAAAGGCATCCATTCTCGACCCAAACTTTTGTTCCTATGGGCCAGAAATCAGCCACATCCTCTTATTTGGTAGTTGTGGCAGAATCTGATCAGGACTCGCTACAAATGCTCCCTGATCCTGCTTCTTTGAAAGCTTTCGTTTGCAAAGGCAATCAGTCCGTGACTTACGGGGTAGGGATCTGGCATGCACCTATGGTGGTCATTGACGAGAGCACTCCGCACATTGACTTCGCTGTCTTGATTCATGAAAACGGGGTTGCTGATGAAGACTGTGAGGAGTGCTACTTCGAGCCAGGATATAGCGTCAAATATGCTGTCGAGAACAAGGTCAAGCTTTAAAGAAGACTTTGCAAGTGACAAAAACGAGTAGAGGCCAAAATGTTTTCCAATTCATCAGGGCGCATGGGTGTCTCAAAAGTATTCCATGTAATCATCCACCAAATCATCAACAAAGCTTTTCTTCTCCTCCTCGCTCATACCCTGAGCTCTCAGCTTGTCGAGTTTGATTTTCGCAAATAATGTGTTCAACTCCATTCGAGCAAAATTTTCATCTGTAGTTTCAGCTCCATCTTTTGCGATAAGGTTTTCAGCCATTTGCCCCATCTTGGTGGTCTTGTGCCTGACGTATGTTTCCTGACTCACGGGCTTTTCAGTTTGAGACCATTCGTGAGTTTCGAAAATCTCCACGAGTCTATCTTTACCCATTTTTTCCATATACTCGTTCGTGCCTTTTTCGTGGAAGTTGACGAATTCGAAGCCGTGAGATATTACTTCGTCCTCAACCGATTCAGTAATCGACTGGTGATGCGCATCAGCGAAGCCTACCACTACCTGAAAAATGTCATTGTCTTCAAGCAATTCTTTGATATTGACAAACGTATCGAGGAGTTCGGAGACAATGTCGGAGTGGCTGCCTATATCAAGGGTGAAGATCAATCCATCTAAAGCCTCGCGGAGTTCAGTAAATTCCGGGGATCTAAACTCCTTCAAAAAGGACTGAAGCAGTGAGACTGGAGAGGCGTGAGAATCTCTCGAATCTGGATACTCTTCGATAAGCAAGTTCACATTCAGTGAGAAATACTTCGTCTTGAGCTCGTAGTTATATATGAAACCACTATGAGAATCCGGTTGAAGCGTGCTTGTATCTAGATCTTTAGTAATATGTTGAGCGACTCTGATCTTTCCACTGTGCGGAGGCCCTAAAATCAAGACATTGTTTGTTTTCATTATGTGAGTTTACACGAGAAGCCTGATCAGTTCGAAGGTTGTGTGGTTGGTCATGAAGGTGTTAATGGCAGAAAACAAAGCCCGGGAAACTTTTCTCGATTGGTGAGTGTCGTCCAATTGGTGTGAGGCCAGAGCTAGTCAGATCGCCCCAGAAGGTTGTCTGTTTGTATCGAGGCCAATTGAGAAACCTGGCCCGGGGAGAGTCTGTTGAATGGCTGCGCACGGTCCGCACGGGGCCCAACATAGACTTGAGACATGGGCTGTAATCAAATTGGGTGAACTTGTGAAATAGACAAAAGAACAGTTCAGGAATTCCGAATCGGGAAGAAACAACAAATAAGTCAACGCCTTAGAGCAAGAACTCAGACAGAATGGAGGTGGCCATAGATTATCTGAGAACAAAAGTATTTCTTGTATTTGTCCAGCCCGGATGAGGTGCTCTATTTGTTTTCCTTGCCGGGGCCCAATCCTGCCCCAGCTCGCGCTGCGCACCTCCCGCACCGCACCAACCGACAGAGCTCATACCAAATGACGAGTTGTCCCTACCAAACATAAGCTACTCCATTGACACACAGTCATCACTGATAAACTTCCGAGTAAGGATGGCACCAGGTCAAGTCAATGGTAACGGCAGTGCAAACCGTAACAACGACACCAACAACTCCGACACGCTACAGCTCGAAAACCTCCTCATTAGAGACGCAGATGCCTTCCAGACCTCGTTGAGCTCAGAAGACTATTTGGACAGCTTAGCACCTATTATTACAGACGCTTTGAGAGCGAATGCACTTGCAGACTTCATCACAAAACTCAATAACATCGTCAAGGGCAAGGATAACGAATTAAGCGAGAAGTCTATCAACTCTGCTAATGATATCAACACCTGTATCGATAGTATAGATCAAGTGAGTGAGCAGTCCAATGAACTTCGGGGAAATTTGAAACAGGTCAACGATTTCTTAAACAAAAGCGTTTTTGAATTGATTGCAAAAAAAAAATCTCTCATTAAGACTAGAGAAACCTCAAACAAAATCAATGAGACAATAACGGTGTTGAATATATGCATTCAGGTATTGGAGATCACGAACAAGATCCACGATTGGATCAAGCAACACAGGTATTTCAGTGCGCTCAAACTCATCGAGGAGCTTACCTCTATTCATTTGCCCAAAGTGAAAGATTTTTCGTTCTCAGTGAAAATTTACGACTCTGTGCCGCACTTAACCTCAATGATCAAAGAGGAATCATTTGATACGGCGTGCAAATGGCTTTCGACACAAATTGAACGCAAGATCGAAACCATAAGCGAGGCTGTGTTTGCCAACCTTGAGGAGCTCAATCTCAATTGGGAAGCCATTAGGGCAGACAGGAATTCAGTGGCATTGTTGCCTCACCGTCTTAATTCCGCTGTTGAACTTTCAATGAGAGACCCTGCCCTAAATCTCAATATTTTTGAGTTGCCAGAACTAGCTATAAATTTAGCTCCAATTTACGATTGTATATTGGTGTACCAATCTCTCGGTGAGCTCCCCAGCCTTTGTGCTGCGTACCATAAGGAATGGATGAAGAAATATCAACGCATTATTTACCCAATTACCCTTTCCCTGAACGCGAAGGAAAAACTGGCATTCTATCAAGAGCCTACTGTCACATTCAATGGTATTGGTGCACTTGAGGCTTATCTTCAAAAGACCGCCGCATTTTTCACTGTCGATAAGCAGCTCAACACTAAAACAAAGTTTCAGCTCAGGTCGAATGACACGGCAGACGATTTGTGGGAGTCTTTTGCAATCAAGCTTAAGCCTGTTCTCTTACAACACCTAGAGCGTAAAAAATGGGGCTTGGATGATTTAAATGAACTCGCGGACTATAAAGACGTTCTCGCCAACTTTTTGCAAGTCATGGAGAATAGTCAATACAGAACCAATGATCTCCACGGTATCTTGATGGTCATTTTCAAAGAATACTTTGGTCCGATCTTGATTCAACAATTTAGAATAGAGTTTAATGAATCGATGCAATCAGATCATTTCATGCCCCTTGTCGTCACCGAGAAAGAAGATTATGACAATGTCATGAAAATTTGCTGGTACAAGAAAGATGCTAGCTTTGCTCCACGCAATTTTCAGGCCGTGCCAATATCCTTCCCTTTCAGTGAAGATTACGTTCATTATTGCTTGGGAATGCGCACGCTTCTTCAAGATGTTCTCGATTTCACCACCAAACACTACAGCACTGACTTCTCAGAACTCAACCAGATCATCGTTAATGAAATTTTCGAGAAGGTTTTAGGCGACGAACCCAACGTGGGTATATGCAACGATATCAAGGAATTCATTGAAAAGAATCAAAACAACAAGGAGATTGTTGCCCAGACTTACACAAACTTAGAATACTACCTATTCAGTTTGTATGAGATTGGTAAAGTCATCGATAGACGATTGAGAACTCACAACGGTATCGGCATCATCAATATTGACACCAACTCCACATTCAAATTGAAAGCCATCGAGCTATTCACAAAGGTGAGAAAGTTCTCCGAGGACGCCATCTTCAAGATGGTAGATCAGAAAGTGGGGGAGCTTCTTGATATGGTCGAATACGACGACTGGCTTCCAGTGGAGGAGAACCATGATCCGAATTTTTTTATTCTTGACTTTTCGCTATTTTTGGAAAACTTGTTCAACTCCATTTTCTCGAACTTGCCGTCTTCCTTTAGAACACTCGGGCTTTTTAGAAGTTACGACTTTATCGCTGAGTATTTCTTGAATTTGCTCAATGACGCAGAACTGTTCAATCGAACGGCAATCATCAATTTTGATGTGGATGTACAACACCTTGAAAGCTCCATGACAAACTTAGTTGGCAGCCAGGCTCCTGTCGAGGAAGAGGGCGGATCTGTTGCTTTACAGTCTACATTTGCAGAGCTCAGACAGAGTATTGATTTATTGTTACTCGATGATCACGAGGAATTTATTAAAAATCCATCGTTCCGGATGCGCCGTTTTGACCGACTCAAATATGATTCGGCGGTCAAATTAATTAAGAAGTTGAAAGACGACCAGCTCCCCGAAGACAACTCTTCTATTCACAATTCTGTCGATACCCGCAACGGGAGTCTAACCAGAGACGCTTCCATACTAAGCGGGTCCAAATTTGCCAACTGGGGAAAATTCAGAAAGACGGAAAATTAGTTCTTCCAGAATTTGATTTTGGAGAGCCAACTGCTCTTGGTCGAAGAAGCCATATCTTGCCTGGCTTCACCTAGGGCCTTCTGCATCTCTGCTTCTAGCAATTTTGACTTTTCGAATAGCTCTGCCTCCACATGTTCATATTCCAACGCTGACCAAAGAGCCTGGAGGGCCATATACGTCGCGGATGCCAATAAGAATGTGTGAAGAAGCGGGTTTTTAAACTCGCTGAGCCTAGGTTTCGTGGGCGCAGGATTCTGGCCATCAAAATTCTCACTGAATTCAACACTATAGCATCGTGTTGGTATCTTGACAAGTTTTCCCCCGCTGACACCGCGTACAATTCTGATCATGGCTTCGTTAGACAGACCATCAAGGTCTAAGACCAACTGAAGCCGGGAGCTCAAGAAGCTGCCTGGTGCACTGGTGCACAGGTGTCGCGGTAGGTACGCCCGTGGTGGCAGCGTTCCCATGAACCTACACTGAAAATCTGACCGCTTTAATCTACACGAACCAAGTTTGGAGCGGTGGCAATTGAATCAAACGAGGACAAAATTTACCTCATTAAGCCAAAATGTTCAGGAATAACTACGACAACGACTCAGTGACCTACTCGCCGACCGGAAGGCTTTTCCAGGTGGAGTACGCATTGGAGGCTATTAAGCAAGGTAGTGCGGCAGTTGGTATCGCCTCCGCCAACCATGTGGTGTTAGTGGCTTTGAAAAGGAACGCCGAAGACCTTGGAAGCTACCAAAAGAAAATTATAAAGGTTGATGCCCATATGGGCATTGCTTTAGCCGGATTGGCTCCAGATGCACGTGTATTGTCTAACTACTTGAGAAAGCTCGCAATGAACTCAAAACTCGTCTTTAACAGACCTTTGCTGATTAGCAAGGCTGCATTGTCCATCGCCGACAAAGCTCAAGAAAACACGCAACTGTACGGCTCTAGACCGTACGGTGTGGGATTGCTCGTAGGTGGCTGGGATGAAACCGGCGCTCATTTGTACGAATTCCAGCCATCTGGATCTGTCTTGGAGTATTACGGTGCCGCCATTGGTGCCAGATCGCAAGCAGCAAGAACATATTTGGAGCGGAATTTGGAAGTCATTCGTGGGAGTGAAAATATTGAAGCTCTTGTTGTCCACGGCTTAAATGCATTGCGAGACACGTTATCTCAAGACATGGAGTTGACAATTCGCAATACGTCTGTCAGCGTAGTGGGAAAAGATGAAGAGTTTGTGGTTTATGAAGATGAAGATGTTCAACGCTGGTTGGATAAGCTCGACTCAACTTCCAACGCACGAAACAACGGCAACGATGATGATGATGCTGATGACGATGACAGTAAGAAGGCAAAGAGCGCTGACAAAGCTACAGATGCCGGAGATGAAACCAAAGACCTGAGCGCCGTCGATGATAAGCCTTCTACCACAGGAACTGAGCCTGCTGAGCTCTTAGATAAAATGGAGACAGATTAGATGCAAATACACGATAATCATGCGCAGATTTCACGTAGTACTATGTAAAAGTAATTTTCCCTATTCTTTTTCAGTTTCCAGTTGTTGCTTCTGAGCAACTTTTCGTATGCTTTCCATGCAAATACTCTGAAGATTGTTTACGTCCTCCGTCATCTTCAGAATATCGTGCAAGATTTGTTTATCTCTTATATCTGTAATTCTGCTGCGCAAAGAAGCGATCACATTACTTATAGCCAGCTTTTCTGATTCTTCCATTAGCTCTCCAAATTGAGCCACGGCATTATCTGCATCGCAGCAAAGAATATCTATACGTGTGGCATGAGAGACGTAATTCTTGTACTCTTCATCCTTTTTGGCATTTGCCTCACTGTTGGCCAAAATCTCCTGGATCTCCAGCTCTGAGAATCCAGTTTGTCCCGAAACTTGGATTGATACAGTATTGGGTTTACCAAAATTAGGTGAATTTTCAGGGTAAGGTGTTTTGTCTGCCGCAGAAACATTTATGATTCCATCCGCGTCAATATCGAAAGAGACCACGATCTGTGGCGTCCCCTTAGGGCCGGTAGGTATGTTGCCCAATTTAAAGTCTCCAATGAGCTTGTTGTCCTTCACTAGAGGCCTTTCTCCTTGGTATACTCGAATCTCTACACCAGTCTGCCCGTCAACAGCAGTAGAGAATGCCTGCTCCTGTTTAACGGGAACCGCGGTGTTTCTGGGAATTAAAGGATTGAATATGCCTCCATATGTCTCAATACCCAAAGTCAATGGAGTGACATCCAAGAGAACAACATCTTTTAGATGGCCAGACAAAACCGCACCTTGGATGGCGGCACCCAATGCAACAGCCTCGTCTGGGTTTACCGCAGTGTTAGGCTTTTTGTCAAAAAGCTCTTCCACAACTTTTCTGATTTTAGGCATTCTGGTCATCCCACCTACCATGATAATTTCGTCAATGTCTTTGGTGGTAAGCTCAGAATCCCGCAAGCATCTTTTGACAGGGCCGATGGTCTTATTGATCAAGTGAAGCGACATCTCGTCAAGCTGTGTCTCTGTCAATTTCAAGTTGATGTGTTGGTCTGTTGTGATAAAGGGAAGATTTATTTGAGTCTCAGGAACGTGTGACAATTCAATTTTGCATTTCTCCGCTGCTTCTCTCATACGCTGTACAGCTAGACGGTCTTGCAGAAGGTCGATGCCACTTTCAGTTTTGAACGTGTCAAGGATATAGTTCAAAAGAAGAATATCAAAGTCTTCACCACCCAAATGTGTGTTTCCGTTCGTTGCCCTCACCTCGAAAACACAGTCGTCTATGTCCAAGATAGATATGTCAAATGTTCCACCTCCGAAGTCGAACACAGCGACGGTGCCGTCGGGCTTTTTCCTGTCGATTCCATAGGCGAGAGCCGCGGCTGTTGGCTCATTAATGACCCTTAAAACCTCCAAACCAGCCAATTTCCCAGCATCTTTGGTGGACTGCCTCTGCAGATCGTTGAAGTAAGCTGGAACGGTGACAACTGCATGCTTCACCTCACCTGATAGATGTGATTTGGCAACTTGCTTCATTTTTTGGAGCACGAGGCTTCCAATTTCGGAAGGAGAGAACCTTTTCTTCTCGGAGGTTTCCACCCATGCATCACCGTTATCGTGCTTCACAATTGAGTAGGGGACATTGCTGAGATCGCGTTGTACTTCGTCGTCCTCAAACTTCCTACCTATCAATCTCTTAGTAGCAAAGAATGTGTTACGAGGGTTCACCAAAGCTTGTCTTTTAGCCGGGAGACCCACAAGAGTTTGATTCTCCTTGGATATCGCGACAATCGAAGGCGTAGTGCGCTTTCCCTCCTCGTTTTCTAGAATCTTGGCTTCCTTGCCCTCCATTAGTGCGACAGCTGAGTTTGTAGTTCCTAAGTCAATTCCGATGATATGATGCTTGAAACGGCTCAGTAGAGTTGCCAGGGTTTTGAGCGGTTGTCTTGCCAATAATCTTGCATTCTTCATTATCATCTTGGCAATAATCTGGTGGTCTTCCTTTGCATCTTTCGCCCCATGCTTGATTCATAGATAAAGAACGAGCGCGTCACGTGAGCCGGTCATAAGGGTCTGCTCCCCAGGATGACATGTCGTAACTGTAGTTAAGGGCCATTTGCAAGCAAAGCATTGAGTTAAAGTATAAGAATCCGAAACAGAACCAGGCCTTTTCAAAGGACTCGATCCATAAGTAATGCAGACTTGACGCGGTTTCGACTCTATAGGCATCGATTTGTAGTGCGAGCAAATTGGGCGAACAATTTTTACTTGCAATGATTCAAGACGGCTTACAGCGACGAGTACACAGCAAGACTATTTACACTGATGTCGCGATGTATCTGGCCGGTCAGTACAGCTTCCTGTTATTTTGTCAAATCGGTCTCACTTTCTAGCCGTCGCATTGAGTCAGAGTTCTTAGAGGGTCCATTTCTATATAGATGGCAAGACATGTGTCGTCAATGTATACATAGTATCTCCTCGTTTTTCGTTAAGCTTGTATTTTACGATTGCATCATTCTTGATGCTGCGGGAACAATCACCTATCTGAAAGAACCGAATCGTCACGAGACAATGTCAGTACTGGTAACGGCAACGTTGATTTTCGGGTTTCGACTAGGGCTCTTCGAGTCAAATGGTCTTCATCTTTGAGTCAACTCAATTTGTTTGGCCTGTTGCCGTTTAAGAGTCCACAAATCACCAATTAGGTTTAAGCTGGTTTTCCACGACACGAGGGAAAATTTGGAGTAAGCGTAACTTCACTTTTAAAATACTTGCCGATTAACTCGGCATTCTAAAGCATAAAATCAACGAGTGGTATACACTATCTACTTCCAGAACCGCCGTGCGTCTCATGTGGAGCCAACTGGGAACTCCATCAAAGTTTATAAGCTTGGAGCCCACACTCGCAGATGTAAATCGTCATTTCGCATATTTTGTCAGCCTGATAACGATTGGCTTAAATGCCTTTGCTTGACGGAGAAGCAAGAGATATTTTTTGACTGTTCACACGCAATTCTGGAAACAAAAACATGCCAGCATAGGTCATGCCGTCCGTCGACAACAACCACAATAAAAACTGGACGAACGATTGACCAACATCTTCAGATTTCAAATGCCTCACGCTTGAGTGAAGAGCCACTGACTTCTCTATGTTATCAAATGGTAAAGTACAAACAAGCTTATCTCCATCCAATTTTTTTGACGAGTGGCCCAAGATGACTCCAAAGTAGTCTGAAGGTTGATTGACAATCAAGTCTCCTGTATTAAACTCCTCAATTCCAATTCTTTCATTGGAATTAGAGCTAATGTATTCGTGAAAGGGAGGGACTTCAGCTTCAGGGCCTTCCAAGAGCAGCATTGTAGAGTAGAAATATAGAAAAAAATCGCTTTGGTTTACTAGCGGCCAGAAGTGTCTCGTACTTAAAGATCTCTCATCACAGATAAAGATCAACATTGTCCTGAGAAACCGCAATTTTATCATGCTCGTGTTGAAGTGCATGTTGCCCCAATCTTGCTGGAGGAGATCTGGAGGGAAATTGTTTTCACTTTCATCTGAATCAAATGCCCTTTGTAGGACACTTAGTGTAGTGATTGGCTGTACAGCTTGCGGTAGGCTGGCTGTTGGAAGGCGAGACAAATCTTTTTCTTCATAGAAATTCCAAATGTTATTCTCAAAATCAATCAGCACATACATAGTGTCCAATACCAAGAACATTGGTGTCACGAAAACAGAGAGGTTATTCCTTTTCTCCCCAGCGATGTCAAACGACAATTTGTTGAAAATTTCTTCCTTGAAAATCTTAGCCATAATTGACATATAAAGCAGCTGTGACTCATGGCCCACCCCCTTATATACGCGTAGTATGTTACCCCCCGAGCCCGGCGAACACTTCTTAGAATTGAGTCTCGAGAGGATAATTCTAATAATTTTACCAAGAAAAACACGGTAAGAGCTCTTATCCAGAAACTTGAGGTTACCTGAAGAAAAAGGCAAAAACGAACATAAGTGCTTACGAATGTTGTTCAACATCAGTACGCGGTGTGCCGCCAAGTCAGGGAATTCAATGTAGCACCGAGATAACTCAAAGTAGCACCTCTCGATGCTCGAGGTGTCTTCAGCATCATGGGTCATAAAGAACTGAACCGCATGAGAGAAATTTTGTAACTGGAGAAGTTTTCTTATCCAAGATAATCTGGAGATAGAAAACGAAGTTGGGGGTATCAGGGACTGTGTCGCATTTTGTTCGAAAGCCCGTGTTGCAGCCTTCGATTCCTGGATTAGAGGTAAGAAGTATTTCAGGCAAGGGGCGATTTCTCGGAGAGCGTGGCTTACTATTTCATCTCTGTGACTGTTGGAGCAAATCTCGTCCAGTGTGTGAACCTGATTTGTAGGGTAGATCGACTCAATCGATCGTAAGAAGTGCCGTAGCTTGCCCAAAGTGATCCAAAGTAAGCGCTTAGTTAGCAATTGATCAATATCCCAATCATATGCGTCTATCTCTTTGCCAAAATTGGCCTTGATTACCACAAGAAACTGTCGCTGGTTGTCCAAAAGGTGGCACACCTGATTGCACGTTTGGGTTAAAGCGACATACTCGTCAAACGATAGCAACTGCAAGATTTGGTCCACGAGCTCTGTCGGTAGTGTCCACCACATTTAAGATGTAGTCAACGATGTTGTTGCTTCTGTGAGTTTTTCTGTTTTTTTGGTTTTGTTTCTGCACTTGCAAATCAAATCGCTTTGAAAGTAGAGGAAGGTGTCAATGTGGGGCCAAATCATTTGGGACATTTCCCGAAAAAGGTTAGCGCGAAGCTTGGCCCGTCCAAAAATCGTTGGGGCAGACTGAGTGAGTGGAGAGCGGACACCAAAGAGGAACGGGAATTCAATTTCAGACAGAAAGATGAAGAGAGCCTTGGTTTTACTTCTGATCTCTCCTACATCTCTACCTGCAGCTCGGGGTTATTTCGTCTCTCTTATCGGTCCAGATCCTCCGCTGTCAGATTACAAGAGCAGCACGCGTACTGCTGGAGCCAATTGTTTGGGCCCGTAAATGAGCGTCCTAAGATCTTCTGCCTAATAAATGGGCACACTAGAACACAGTAGAAAAAGAAAGAAAAAAAGAACGAGTACTGAGAGAGTCAGGTTCTTTGATAGAGTAGTTCCCATAAGAAGGGGAAAAATAATTGACATAGTAGAATTCTTGTTGTACTTGGCCAGATCCGTTTGTCAATCAAACCAGGCCCAGAGTCCCATGGCGCTCGCACTTGCACCTGGTTCGGCCCTGGTGCAATATAGGCCGAAATAATCTAGGCGCGGCCCATGTGCTCATCTCAATATCACAAGTATCGAGATGGGCAAAAGAAGATCAGACTCTTCAAATGACAACAAGAATAAAAAATACAAAGCAAGTGGGTTCATAGACCCGAACACCAGTGGCATCTATGCAACTTGCAATCGAGGCAGAGAACTCGGGTGCAGAAAGGAATTAGTCAACCTCTTATCTGAGAGAATCGAAAAGTTATACCCAGACTGGGAGAAACATGTAGAAGAAGAAGAAGAACCCGCCAAAGCAGACAATACAAAGGAAAACAAAGAAACGAACTCTTCGGGAAAGGAGACCGAAGAATTGTCGGTGGAGGATCAGATCAAGCAAGAGTTGGAGCTGATGAGGAGCTCTAAGGGCCGCAAGAAGTCAGCACATCCTTTGCTCCAACCAATGGAGCTTGGCTGCGAGTGTCTTGTATTCGTGAAAGTCCGCAAGCCAGTAGTTCCTGTTGAGTTGGTCCATTCTTTATGCAAAGAAGCAGCAGTCACAAAGCAGAAAAATACAAGGTTCACCCAAAAGTTGTCACCTATCACTTACTCTGTATCTGCATCAATGGACGAGCTTACTAAGTTAGCAGAAAGAGTATTGAAACCTCATTTCCATGCTGAAAACCAAGAGCCCGTCAAGTTCGCCATTCAGGTCACACGAAGAAACTTCAATAGTCTAGAAAAAGAAGACATAATCAAGCATGTGGCAACTGCTGTCGGAAAGGAGAATAACCACAAGGTTGATTTGAAAGATTACGACAAACTTATTATGGTGGAATGTTTTAAGAACAATATCGGGATGAGCGTTGTTACCGATTTCAAAAAATTCGACAAATTTAATTTGCAACAGATATTTGAGAAGGATATGGGCGAATCAACGTTGTCTCGGGTTTCGAACTCGAGTTAATGTATCTCTACGAAATGCTATTAATTGTATTTTATAGTCATGCGTGATTCAAATCCGTGTTCAGTAATCATACTCAAAAAGAGAGTTTCTCAATGTATTCACCGGCAACCTGCCAACTTAACCAGTCAGCCTCCTTGTTGGGAATGAGCCCCATTTTATTTAGTTTCCATAAACCAATCAACATGTTTGCCAATTGGGTCAGTACAAAAATGGCTTTTGGCAAGTAAATTTGCAGGTTGTTCGTCTTGGTTGTAAAAGTCGAGAATGAAGAGTTCGTGTCGGTGAATATTGCTTTGAGAGGATTCCAAAGCAACATAAGTGTCATCATTATGGGAATTATTTGCAATGAGTTTCCTGTCATGTAACTCATTATCAAGTTCATTGGAATGTTTTTCGCCGGCATCATTGCCATCTCCCAGGCTTTCTTCACCTTAAGCAGATCCAATTCCTTTTGGGAAGGCTTTTTCATCACTTCGGTTTTGTCTGTTTTCTTCAGCTTCGAGACCTCTTGGTCAAATCCAGGGGGAGAAGGAATTTCACCGGCCATTGGAGCCACTACTTTCGGATGGAGAAGCTCCTCAAATGACATCGTAAATTATTCGGGTGGGTGATATAATGACAGCTTCACTGCGTGCTGAGAGTTTGTCCGACAGACTGCGAGTTTGTTCGATCACTTACCAGGGATGGCTTATTAAAACAGCGTAGGGTTCTATCGTGGTGGAACGCCTCGTCATACAAAATGCTCACTGATTGAGACTCACCAGACTATTCGCAGGCCTGAATTCTATTGCGCCCTCCTCGCTGGCATGAGAGCAGCTAGCACAGGCCCGGACGCGCAGCCGGGGCCGATTTCATCGTTGAACCCAGGATGGAACTCCGCAACGGAGAGATTTCCCATTTCGAGAATTTTTACAGTCGCGGCTATGCTCTTATGCAAATAAGTCTCAATTTGTACGTTAACTGTTCCGTTTTGATGAGAGTCTGTAGGCAAAAAGTGCGGCTTTAACGATATTGGCTGGGAGCCAAATTAGGGTTGCTCTCACGCAGTGGCTTATGATAAAAGGCTTTGTAAACTAAAAAAAATTAAAGATAAATTTTCCGGCCCTACCAACGCATACATATTCAGAAGAAGCACAACGCGTCTCTGGTGTGAAAGCCCTACTCA
Organism: Metschnikowia anglica; assembly: GCA_030573055.1. NCBI lineage: Eukaryota > Fungi > Ascomycota > Pichiomycetes > Serinales > Metschnikowiaceae > Metschnikowia > Metschnikowia anglica. The sequence continues at coordinate 297,704 of JAJMCP010000010.1, forward strand.
TGCTATGGTCATCTCCTTCACTTTGCGGCAGCGGTTCTGTTCTTTGGGGCCGAAACAAGTGCTGCGTCAGTCTCAGCCCTTGGCCCTATCGCACTCAAGACCGTGACGCGCACATTGTTTGCTTGCTCGGTTATCATCCCGATCGACACGGCCAATTTCTGATAATACAAAAAAAAAGAGAAAAAGAGGCAGACTGTTCTGCACAAAGCTTATGGGCTCTATTTGTCATCAAAGTGCTGAGACACTTCCCGATCCTCAAATCAGTGAAAGTGCCTTGGTCCTTGGTTGAAGTCCCCGCCTTGAGCTCTCAGGTACGTGCACGTGACCGAGACCACAAGCCACTTTAGCGTCCGTCATTGAAGGCTCTCAGTCCCGTCCCACTGACACCGATAGCTCAGTCAGGAATCACGTCCGAGTAATGAACTCAACACTGCAATTTGGAAAAAATCCGCTCAACAAAATCATTGGGCTCTCTATAGTGCTATCCATGGGATTTCTCTTGGTGGTTCTTGCGGGAGTCTCGGGCAATTGGTTTCCCATTGTCGACGGCGTAATATTCGCCATTGCGTATCTCCCAGTCATCATCTCTCGAGTCGTGTTTAATCTGAGCGACTATGACTTCAATTTTGATCCACATACCACCTCTCAAACGCTGGCCGTGCAAGAGCTTGGCAAATTCGTCACCGCTGCTCTATTAGTGACGGGATTCTACCTCCCTATCATGCTTCATCATTCGCATTTCTTAACCTCAACAGCAGTGGTGTTGACGCTATTTGGAGGCTCTTTGATTTACGGTACTGTCTATACGTTCAGCCAAGCATTCGGCCTGCCAGAGGAAAACGAAGGTGATTTGGGTGCTGGTGTCATTTAGAGTGCCACATCGCCCAGTCTGCTAGACACGAATAAAAGCCTTGCACGCATGAATTTCAAATTGTGGCAAAAGTTTGGAATATTCACAAAAAAAAAGAAATCTGAATTTTTGCTGCTCATGAACGCTACTTATTTGCATGAGGCGGCATGCGATTGTCAACAAGTATGTTCAAGTCGAAGTTTGCAATCTGGCGGGTGAGAGTTCTCCAATACCACATTAAGTACTCGGTACCACGAGAATCGAGTTCCTGTTTTCGAGTCAGTAAAGCAGATTCTATTTCCTCGAATGTTCCGATGCACTTATTCATGACACTTTCGTCATTGGATGACTCAGATGGCTCACTATTTTATCCCACTCCTTCACCAAAGGGTTTGACCAGCACTGGTGCGACATGCCCTATCTTGCCCAGTGATCTAACCAGGGTCTTCAGAATACATAATGACACAAACAAAAGACGATACCTCATCAAATCATAAACTAGTTTCAAACTTTGTCCACTTATCTTTAGCATATTTTTCGGAATCGATTATTGAATTCTCCTGTCACAGATTTGCTCAAACCTGTTTTAGCATCAGGATGTACGGGTCTCTGACTTTCTGATAGTATGTCCTCTTTCTCGATTGATTATGACCATCTGTAAATACCATTTGTCCTTCAAAATGTCCGCTGCCGTCGACGCAATGGTCGCTGCTGAACAGCAAATTGCCTTGGAGCACCAGCTCCGGGAAAAAGTCATCAATGAAGAGTTCAAAATCTGGAAGAAAACAGTCCCCTTGCTCTATAACACTATCCACACTCATGCATTGAAATGGCCGCTGTTGACTGTGGACTTCAGTCCAAAGTACATCGTATCGGACGACAAAAACTCAATATCTGTCCTGTTTGTCACGGGGACAAACTCTTGTCTGAGAGAACAAGACACAGTGTCATTAACATCGATCGAATTACCATCAACCTTAGCTCCAGATTTCGCGTTGTTCGCTGTGGGTGATAGCATTCCCATCCCACCAAACGACTTCGAAATTAGCGATTTGAAAGTCACACGTCTGTGGAAACATTCAGGAGAGGTGAACAGGGCAAAGTTCTCTCCTAACGGTGAAAAATTCGTCACTTTTGATAATGCAGGTGTGGTTCATCTCTATAATGTTTCCGAGGAGGAGCTGGTGGACTTTAAACTCCACACAAACGAGGGTTACTGTTTGGAATGGGTTTCTGACGATGAGTTTTTGTCAGGAGCTAATGACTCGCAAATAGCGTTGTGGAAAGCGTCTTCCCCAAGCTCGCCTATGAGGCAATACAACACTCATACTGCCGTGATCAATGATATATCGTTCAGTAAACCCACGGGAGTTCTCTTTGGGTCTGTCGCGGACGATTTCTCTACACAGATTCACGACCTTCGAGCTTCTGAAGAATTGCCCGCTATAAAGATTTCTGAGAAGCATTTACAAAACGCCATCCAACTCCACCCTGAGATTAATTATCTCTTTGCGACTGGGGGAAAGGACAATGTTGTAAATATTTACGATGCGAGATCGACAAAATCTCCGATCAGACAACTTTTCGGTCACAATGACCTGATTTTTGGCTTGCGATGGGACAACTCAGATCCCTTGCTGTTATATTCTTGGGGTCTAGACAAACGCGTGATAACGTGGGATTTGAACTATATGAACGAGGAGTACACTCCAGTGCTGGCCGAAGCTGTGGAGACAAAGAAAAGATCCAGACATGCGGAGGACCCATGCTTGCAATTCATTCACGCAGGGCACACAAATCGTGTCAATGACTTTGCAGTACATCCAAGCATACCAAATCTTTTCGCAACCGTAGGCGATGACACCCTTCTTGAAATATACCAGCCAAAGACACTAAGGGAGGGCGAAGAACAGGATGAAGAGGAAGACGAAGAGGAGCAAGAACCGGAGGAGAACGAAGCCCCTAATGAGGACGCTGAAGAGATATCTGATCCCAAACAAGATGAGGATGTTGACGATGATGAGGACCAACTAATGGACAGGGCGGGGCTAGATGAGATGAGCAAGGTTGCAGATGGGAATGGCCTGAGTGGGCAAGTTGGGATTAATGCCAAGCCGGCAGCCCATGAGGACAATTCAAACAGTGATACTGAAATGGCGGGCTAGACTAGTCCAGCAGCAAATAGTGCCCCTAAAACTACTTAAAAATGTGAACTGCCAGGTGTTTCACAACATATGCGTAAGAGGACGACGGAAGGGTAATTGTGTAGCCAGATTTTTATTGTGAGAATGCTACCGACTATTTTATTCTTCTAGGTGAACTGCTGAGCATGATCGAAACAAACTACTATCACGTTAAAATCTCCATGTTTCGTCCTACTGCTGTAGCTTGATCTGGAGGCAGAGACCCTAGGTTCGTTTGATCGCGTTCTATACACACCACGTGAATTGAGGTGCAATGCTAACAAAGGAACCAAACCTACAAAGGAAGCCAAGAATAAACATTTGTAAGAATAGCTAGCACCTGGTGTCAAGCTTTCATATATTGCTGCATACCGAAAGAAATAATCCGTACTCGAAGCTGAATCCGATAGGCTTAGTCGTTATGGACGGAAAACATGATACAGACCAGGAGACTGAGCTCTTCAAGAGGAAATCAAAGTCGCCTTCTTTGCTTGGTGAGCCCGAGAATAAACGCCTTAAAATCGAGCCGGAAGACGCGGAGAAGCTGGAGGATATTGCGAAACAGTACAAGAAGTTCGTTTCAGCCCCTAAGTTCAACCTCAATTCTGAAGAGCTTTTCTGTATCTGCCGGAAACCTGATTTGGATGGAGAGTTGATGATATCCTGTGACGGATGCGAGGAATGGTTTCACACGAAATGTATGAAAATAGACCTGAATTGCACACAGCTCCTCGATAAGTTTTTCTGCAAGTTTTGCCTGTGGAAGGGCGATGGAGTTACCAGATGGAACAGAAAATGCCGCATGCCTGGCTGCTTGAATCCAATACGGAAGATGGAAAAGTCCAAATATTGTTCTGATGAATGTGGGGAGAAATACTTGCTGCTGCAACTCTCCGGATCTCAAGTCTTGACCCCGGGAGATCTCAGCTTTGTGGTCAACTATTGCGGAAGCTACGCGGACTTGAAGTCAATGGGGTTAAATTTCCCAGAGCTTCCTGAAGTTCTACTGCTAGACTTGACTAAGCTACCTCTAAAGGTTCAAGAACTGCTCACGGATAATGAACAAAAGCAAAATGATATAAAAGCGGAATATGAACAGGGCCAGTCGAAGGCCAAATATTTGGGAAGAGTGAAAGAAATGATACGCATAATCAACGAGGAAATACAAGCTTTGACAGAGCCCTCCCCTGCCGAAGAAGGAACCACGAAATCAAAGAAGAAAAAGATTAAGTCTAAAAAAATTGATCTTTGCTGTTTTCAAGACAATCTCAACAAAGACTTCCTCAAGAATGTTAGTGAAGATACAATGAATGATTTGAATGTGCGTGATGCTTTCAAAGATGATATCGAAGGTGCGGTGAGAAGATATAGCGCGGAATCCGGCTCGAGCGAGGGAAAAATGTGTATGCAAGACCGTCGAAAATGTCTTCGCCACAATGGCTGGTTCAATCTTTTAAGCGACCGTGTGTGGAAAACACTCACTGAGCTCAAGGCTGTTTTGGATAAATTACAACAAGAAAGATCAACGGCTTTTCGAAACTACAGCATTTCAGTCTACGAGGGAGAGGAGTGAATGATCAAAAAGAATTATGTTCAGATTTACCTATACGCAGTTTGACAAATAGCATATAATACCCTCTGCCATGGGAGAATGACGAGTCGTATTTTCATGAGTTTTTTCGGGTGAAGACGAAGCATCGTTGAGCCTCGTCCCAGCCTCCAGTATAGTTCTCGTCATTCTGGTATTCGTGTGAGAGCTTTGCTGGAGAAACAATCAACTTTGGTGCATCGCTAATTTTGAATACTGCGTTGTGCCATGGAGTGGGAATGTGTAACAACCGATCCTCTTCGTCCTGGTTGTGACAACCAGTCGAACAAATCGCTGGATCCAACATTCTAATTCCAAATTTGGGACCGGCGTTATGATGAGCGTGAATCGAGAATCTAAGGTGAAAAGGGAATACTAACTCAATCAAGTTCGAGTACGCATCGTTTCTCCTGATCATTTCGTATGAAACGAGAGATACCAACTTTTTGAACTTTTTCCCAGACATCTTTTGAGCAGATGCTGTCTGGCTTAAGTCTTCCGACATGAACTTATTGAACCCTCGGTATAGGAAGAGTCTCGGATGCCCAGGAGTTTTAATCTGTTCCCGGAGAAGATGGTCATTGTCATCGCATCCAACCATAAGTATCTTTCTGTTAAGATCAGTTTCCTCATCTGCCATTGTTTCCAAGTGATGATCGATCTTGGTGTCCTCTAAAACCTCAGCGATTCTGTGCTTCGAACTTGATTCGAAGCAGTCATTGAGCCCTTTGAATAAGATTCCGTTAAAACCTGCGGGCTTAATACGCTCGTACAATTCAATGAGTTGAGCGGTATATGTGTCAACCACATTGTCGTCCACACCTATACAGTCACTAAACACGTGGCCATCGCTGACGATGTAAAACTTCATTCCTGGAGGATATATCTGATTGACAGCCTGAACAAAGTCAATGATTCTTTGAAGGGCGAGCTCTTCCCCCATATCCGGCCTCCCCTCTCGAGCTTTGTCACGGTTTTGGGTTTTGCAAGGAAAAGCCGGAAGGACCGCTTCGATAGGGATCCGTCTCGAGGTGAAAAAATGAACATTCTCGATAAAAGAGTCCCGGCCTTCTTCCCATCTGTCAACTCTAGCGGAGTTTCTAATTGTGGTTTCAAAGATTTTCGTGAAGTCGACTGCCAGCTCTATGGCTTTCCCAAGGACTTTAGCCTTAAAGGCTAAATCTCCGTTGTCAAGAACTGTTTTCAAGAACCACATTTCAAAGGCACTTGGCTTGAAAAGCTCAGTGGCAACCCCTATAATTGAGTCGCCATTGGGTTTTTCGAAGAACATCAACTCATCGTTGCTTCTTATCTCTATCTCCGAGAAATCAGAATGCGTTTTTGTATATTGGGCTTCTTGCAAGCAGGCCCACGCTTCATCTATGTTTTTGGTAGCCGCCTTTTGTGTTCGGCAGTTTGAAAAAGCAGTTTCATCTCGGCAATAAACAAAGTGCACTTTCTCATAAACGGTCTTGTCTGGGACGGTCATTCTGGCGAACCGCGATAGTCAGAAAAGTTTTGTTTTTCTTCATTACTTATGGCTTCTTATATCAACCTTATGTATTCTCTGCCCTAAATGAGAACCATTCAGAAGACGAAGGCGGAAAGTAGAAGATACTTCTGAAACCTCAGGCTTGAATCCCTTTTCGGCAGCATCTTGATCCAAATTTGGTTAGCATAACAAAACCAACAAATGGGTCAATCGCGCTCATCGAATGCGTGAGGATTGGCTGAAAATGTGTGTATTCTGAGGAAAGTTTTGCCAGGAAATATCTACATTACAGAGCTAATTCTTCTATAGAGAAAATTCTGCATTTCCTGTTCTTGTCGGCTTATTACTTGCTTTGCTCGGCAGACCAAGCTGCATGAGAGATGCTAATCCTACCGATGAAGACTGACGAGATACCAGGGCGGACGTAACTGGTGTAGTGAAATTGGTGACTATCTCGGGAGAATGACACTTTTTCCCTTGTAAAACATGCTTGAGATCTTCCAACGAACACTTCGAGGACGCAAGAAGAGACCCATTGGGGAGTTTCAGCCTCATCGATAGATTTGACGACGAGAGTTGTCTCGAAAGCAAATTACCAGATGATGATTGTCTAGACGGCCAACCGGGCGGTGACAATTGCCTTGACTGCTGAAGTTTCGAAACTGCGTCTTGTAGTTGTTGAAGGGAATTGAAAGAAAATGCAGGTTTTAGATTAGGTGTTGGTGTGCGAAGAAAAGGGTGTTCCAAAGCCGCTTGAGCTGTGGTGCGTTCCTCGGGCTCGAGCTTAAAACATCGCGATATGAAATCTTTGGCTGATTCCGGAATTTCTGACCAGTATTCTTCGGGTTCGAAGATGTAATCTGCCTTAGAAATCAATTCTTTTGTCTCGGACTCAGTATCGCAATCAAAGGGCATATAGCCACATAACATGAAGTAGGTCAAGACCCCTACAGCCCACAAGTCCACCGGGAAACTATGGCCGCATTTAGACAAAACTTCTGGCGCGAGATAACTCAAAGTTCCGTCGACAGAGAGGGCTTTCTCTCCCGGCTTGAGAATCCTGGCCTGACCGAAGTCTGCGAGTAGTAGCAGATTGATTTTCGACTCCTTCGAAGCAAATAAAATATTCTCGGCCTTGATATCTCGATGCACAATGCCGTTGCTATGCAAGTGTTGAATTGCAGATAACAAGACAGAGAGGATTTTACTTGTTTCTGCGGCGCTGAGCTTGCCTTCTGGAGCCCCCGTTATTCTTTCAAAGAGTTCTCCGCCCTCGGCCAAATCTGTAACGAGGTAGAAATAGTCTGATGTCTCGAAGAAATCAACCATCAGAAGAATGTTAGGATGTCCTCTCAGAATGCTTTTGAGCACCTGGAATTCTCTCTGAAGCATCAGCTCGTTCCCATATATGAGTCTTTTGCTGAATCGTTTCGCTGCATAATGAGAACCTGTTTTTGAGTTTTTACACTCATAAACGTTTGCGTATGAGCCGGTGCCCAATAACTTCTTAGAAAGAATGTAAGGGCATGGCAAATGAAGTTTTTCCGGCAGCGAGCGAGACGAGTGTTGTGCCTGGAACTTTGGCCAGACTTCTTGGGTCATGTATTGCCAGAGCGAACGTGAACGGCGGAGTGGCTTTTATATATGAAAAGGTTTTTCTGCACTTTCTTAGGGCAGCGAAGATTGAGTAGATGTAATTCTACAAAGCTTTGTAAAGATCGTGAAATAGACGACTTATCTCTTGACAGTTACGAGAATTTCGCATGTCTTATGCAACACGAGGTAGCGAGATCCTGCACTACGGATTAAATGGCCCGTGGATGGCCGGGTCGCCCACCCAAAGTCACTCCACTTTCCAATACAGGCCTCTGACTGTTTATGGTTTCTTTTATTTCTTTTTTGTTTTTTAATTTTGAAAGAAAATACTGTTCTTTAAGTTTCGACCAAACAGTCATACTTCTTGAGTATGGCGATATATTGAAAAGTAACTTACCGAGCAACTTGACTTACATGTAAATTCAAAAAGTGTCTCACTGCCAGGCGGTGCGTAAAATTATGGAATGCGAGCACTGTTGGGAAAATGGGGCCTGAGCCAGAATAAAGCCGAAGGAGCACCTCTGACAGAAATCAGTGATGGCCCAATCAGCCAACCAGGAAAGCTTTTAGCACTAATTTTTCGAAGCCCAGCTCCCGCTAACGTTAGAACCGAGGAATTTTTTAGACAGTATCCACAAGCCCGCATAACAGATTACTCATGTGAGCATGTCCATCTGCGAAATTGAAAAGCGTACGATCACGTGACTAGCTGAGCTCGATGTCACTCACGTGATAGGCATCGCATTTCAATTTTCCATGAATGAACCACTGAAGAACGTAACCCACCAAGCATGGACGGGTCCAATTTGAGCATAAGTGCTTTAAAAGATAAGATTTCTTCGAAGCTCTTTGCTGGCACATTCACTGGGGCTTCCAAAAAGCACGACAATAGGTCAAAAGATGAAAAGAGAAAGACGTCAGAGGATTCCAGGAAAGAGAAACTGAAGACTAAGACGAAGGAAGATAAACACCATAAACTGAACAATAAGGATAAAAACGACAGAACCGTTGAGAATTTGAAGCACGGTAAGTTCAAGAAGTCTGACAAAATTGTATCGAAGGATGATTCGGAGACAAAGAGTGGATCCAGCAATCCTGCTGAATTGCTCAGACGCGAGGCCCTCGCCCTAGGAGCGACCGAGGAAGACTTAAGATTGGTAGAGGGCCTTGACGACGAGGCTGACCACGAAACTCAGTTTTCCAACAATGAAGCTGATAAGGATCTCAACTCGGACTTATCGAAGTTCATGAATGGCCTAGGATTTTCAGGAGAGGTCGAAGTTGTAGAAGATGAGGCTCTGATCGAGGGGGTCGATGAGGTGGACATGACGTCGCATAGAGAGGAAAAGAAAAATGCGAAAAAAACTAGCACCGAAGTAAGTCCCACCGAGTCAAATCAAAGTGAAGATGATGTCGAGGAAGAGAAGAAGTCAACCGTTGTTGTCGCCGAGATGCCAAAGGAAAAGAAAAAGGAGCAGCGCAACTCCGATAAGATCATGAATGTCAACTCCGTCAACTCAGATAAATTGCTGATTGAGTGCCGAATCGATTGGTACAACATAGAAACACCGTCCGTTGAGGAGTCAGAGAAGTTGGACCGTTTTGCTTTGGAAAGACTCACCGAAAAGGCCAAGGCATTAGTAGATGCTGAAAACAGAACATATTTGAATGAGTTCACCTCCAACAACTCGCAAAGAAAGTTTTTGTCTCAGATTCTCTCTGACGGTACATTGAACGATAAAGTGTCTGCATTAACCTTGTTGGTGCAAGAAGCCCCTTTCCACAATTTGAAGGCCTTCGATACGCTATTGTCTTATTGCGAAAAGAAATCTAGAACTGCAGCTTTACAAGCGATCAATGCCTTAAAAGATTTGTTTCTCAATGGTCTCTTACCCGACAGAAAGCTTGTGTCTTTTTCCAAGCAGGCCCTCAACAAAAATGCTGATGTCAAAACTTTGGCTATGTATTATTTTGAGGACCACTTGAAAAAAAGCTTTTTCAAATTCATTCAGGTGCTTGAGTTCTTGAGTCATGACCCTATCTTGCACGTAAGAATGAATGTCGTGCTGCACATTTTTGATCTTTTGAAGTCAAAGCCAGAGCAAGAAGCCAACTTGCTTAGGCTAGGTGTCAACAAGCTTGGTGATGTTGAGAACAAGGTTGCTGCCAAGACTTCGTATCAAATTCTTCAATTAGAGGAGGCACATCCTGCAATGAAAAAGACTGTTACGGATTCAGTCACGGATATGGTACTCCAGAAAAACAATGACTATCATTCACAATACTATACAATCTTGACGCTTAATCAAACTATTTTGCTGCGCGGTGATGTTGATTTGGCCAATTCCTTGGTGAAGACATATTTCTCTCTCTTTGAAAAGATTCTTGTTGAATCTGATCCATCGTTGAAGGACAAAGCCGATGACAAAGTTCTTGGAAAGAGTGAAAGGGGTAGAAAAAATAACAGAAAGGCTTTCAAGAAGGGTAAAAAGGGTGGAAAGTCCATGAAAGTGGAAGAGAAGTCTGAAGAAGAAGTGATCGAGGAGCGTAGCTCCAAAATGTTCTCTGCTCTCCTTACTGGATTAAATCGTGCATTTCCGTTTGCTGACTTGCCATCCGAAATCTACTCAAACCATTTGAACACGCTTTACAAAATCACACATTCCACGAACTTCAATACCTCTGTGCAAGCGTTGGTTCTAGTTCAGCAAATCGTCACACAGCAAGATTTGGATTCTTCCCGCTATTATCGTACTCTTTACGAATCTTTAATGGATCCAAGATTGGTAAACTCTTCCAAACAAGGAATCTACTTGAATTTGTTGTTCAAATCTTTGAAAAACGATATCAGAAACATCCCTAGAGTTTTGGCTTTTGTTAAGAGAATTCTTCAGATATGCTGTCACTGGATTAATGTTGGGGCTGTCACCGGAATGTTTTATTTGTTAATGGAATTAAGCAAAACACATCCTCAAATTTTAGAGTTGATGGAGGCCGAGGGCGCCAGGCCAGAAACCCTCACGTCAAAGTCTATTCCAGAGAACAAAACAGGCGATGCAGAATATGATCCAAAGAAGAGGGACCCAGAGTACGCTAACGCTCAAAATTCAAGCTTATGGGAGATTTCTCTGTTTGTGAACCACTACCATCCTTCGGTTTCTATTTACGCAACATCTCTTATCGAAGGCAAATCTCAAGCCAAACCTGACTTGGGTCTTTATTCATTGGCTCATTTCTTGGACAGGTTCGTGTACAAGAATGCTAAACAAAAGAACAATTTGAAGGGTTCGTCTATCATGCAGCCCTTGGGTGGAGGGCACCTGGGCTCGCTCTTGGTACGAGCAACTAACGTTAAGTCTTCTGAAGTGCCTGTAAACACCATCGACTGGCTATCTAAGAAAGCTGAGCAGGTCAGACCCGACGAGAAGTTTTTCTACGAATATTTCTCCAAGAACCAGAGGAAGGTGCGCAGCAAGAAGAAGAGGAATGAAAATGACGAGGATGAAGAGTTCGAAGAAGATGAAGTTTGGGATGCACTTGTCAAGCTGAAGCCCGATGTTGAAGGCTCAGGTGATGAAGGTTTCTCCGACTTTGACGAGGAAGACTTTGCAGATATGAGCGACTCGGATGATAGCGATGGCGAAGCAGAAGGGCTAGACGCAAGTCTCGTCGACAACGGAGCCGACGATCCTGATGATGAGGAGGCATTTGACGGGGAAAGCGAACTTCCAGAGGGATTGGACGAGGACCTCGTCGGTGAACTTCAGAACGACGATGATATAGAGAGTGACGGTGTGTTCAGCATCAATGGCGATGACGAGAACGCCAGCAATGACGAAATAGATTTGCCAGCGGGAGGGAAAAAGAGAAAACTGGAAGGTGAAGGCAAGAAGAAGAAGAAAGCCAAAATGCTGGCCTTGCCTACATTTGCATCTGCTGACGACTATGCACAATATTTACAATCTGATGATGAGTTTTGATGTCGTTTCAGGCCCAACGTTTAACGCATTACGTATCATACAAAATTCTGGCATAAACTTGGTTTCGTTGAAGAGACCTCTTTTAAACTAATTGCAAAATTAGGAAATAATCTCGGAACCCCGCGACTCGGAGATTGCGAATGCGTGCTCCTCATCTCAAATACTGCGATCTTATTATAAAGGACAATTAGCCCCAGGGTGCGTGAATTCTATCAGGAGAAGTCGCATACGGAATCCGACTTCGTACAAATCATTCCCCCATCTCCAATTTGTAGCGAGACGATCTCTTCCTGTTCACCCCGGAGTTTGCTAGCCCCTCGTCGCCCAGATACGCCCCTGAACAAAGAAAGAGAGATCTTAGTGCTTTGGTCACAACCCCCTACAGCTCAAAGCTAGCCCCAATTGTAATGTAGCAATGTATCACGAAGCGCTAATGTGCAAACATAGTCTTATTGTTTTGTGTCGCAGGAGAGCTGACACAGCTAAAATGTGAAGGTTCAAGCGGGACTGCATCAAGCGAACAATTTATAAGAGGTGTGTGCTGAGTCATGAGACGAGCGGAGAAAACGGAACTTCCATACCACTTCCAAAAGCTATTATATGTGAGCCAAGTTTTGCAAGTAACAACCCACAATGAGTATACAGTTAACAAGCAGTAGCCTTTTTTTATTGATTTACGTATTTTTTATCGGCTGGATATATGGTTAAGGTGAATTTGAAACATCGTTTTGAGGCGAATAAGCTTCAGCCACAGCAGCGCCAGCAAATTACCACACCCGCGCGCAGCAACGCGAACCCTGGGTAGGGAAACGTACTCGGGTATGGCACGTGACCGCTCATGCATAGCCCTAAGACAGTAGTGCGACTTTTTGAGACAAAAGCTCCTGCCAAAAAAAAAGAAAAAAGGGGCTTCCGTTACGGTTCAAGAACTCAATGTTCTGTGCAATTTGTATGCATTATTGCCGATTTTCTTCAAGCCGATTTTCAGTGGACCAACGACACAGCTGGGCGGTCTCTGTAGCTCTATTATCTTCTTGTGAATGACAATTATCAATTCTGTGGAACCCTAACAGGTTCTCCTTAAGCCTGCACGCCAAGTCTTGTCTCGCCCCATATTTTCATCTAAACTGCACTAAAGACGTTTGATTGCATGCATCGAAAGATCATGCGCGGGAAAACTTCTCTCTTGGTAGCGCTTCGAGTAGGCCTTTTTTCTTGCTGTAGCCACCTCTTCTCTGCTTCATCTATACTTTTTTCAATTTTGGCGAGATTTCAACTCATTAAAGGATCAATATCATACTAAACCAGACCTTGGCCGAATCGATTTTGAACTGACTACCGAAGGTCGTCGCCAAGCCCATCTCATCTGCTCAGCCGCAACTATGTATACCATAGTGGATGGAATAACCACAATGAACTCTCCATTCGACATTCTAGTTATTGGACAAAGAGGCGTGGGCAAAAGCACTTTGCTTCGAAAATATGTCATGGGGACGTACGATGAGCCAGGCTTTGAACTGTCCGAATGTCTCGTGTACAAATCCGTGGAGATGCCATGTCGCTGTGGTCTGAAGTCTAACTCCGTCACCACGGACGCCACTGTCAATAAGCAGGTCTCAATCTTGGACAGCTCTGCTGGTGTGGACACATTGCTAACGCAAAATTCGTACCAGGTCAACAATGCTCAGACAATGGTTTTCGCCTATTCTGCTGCTTCTTCAGAGTCTTTCGAATCTCTTGAGTACACTATAAACTGCATAGAATCGGTCAGGGATAAGCTCCCGCCCTGTGTTATAGTAAGTTTGAAATCGGAACTTGAACAAATGGATCAAGTGCTGTCTAGTCAAGGTGAAGAACTCGCGAAAAGCTGTGGTGCTTTGTTGTTTGTGGATGCCCATTTGTATGACAACAGCCTGGTTGATTCTGTGTTTGCTCCTTTAATCGAAGTGGTGCTCCGTACTGAAGAACACAAAGATTGCTTGCCGAGGTCTCCTAGCAATTCCGATCATGCCGCGAAGATGCCAAAAGAGTCAGTCTCTCCAATAACGAAAACCCCAGAATTGAATCCTGATGGCAATGAAAGCCTGATCCGTAATGAGACCCACATTCTTCCGAAGAGAATATTGTCGAGATGGCTCACCAGCACGCGGAGTAGCATCACCAAACTAGAGGACAATCACACAGATTCATCAGTACACCAAGATGTATCAGAGAAGTTGGGTGATTTTGAAACCCCAATCTTAAAGAGCGAGCAGACTACATACCACTCATCTCGTCGTTCACAGTCACTGTTGAACGACAAAGCCGGCAAAGCTAAATCCGGTTGTTGCATTATCATGTGAGCTTTGGTTTTTCGAGCTTGTATTTATACACTATTTGCATTCAATTTAAATTGACCTCTTTTTTTCTTGCCAAAATTCTATCACGTATTATTTCTGTTCTCTGTACATCCTCACACTGGGGCGTCGTCCGCTATATGAGAGAAACCACGGAATTGTTCTTGCATTTCAGAAGTCAAAATGGTGTCCACAGGTGTCAACCTAGGTGTCTCCGACGTGAATTCTTGGTCAAAGTTCGAGTAGTCGTGCTCACTTGTAACCTCTGGAAGGTAAGGTGGTTGCACACGTAAGTTCAACACATCATCGAAATTGACATCCTGGAAGTAAGCATGTTCCATAATGTCTAGTGCGTCCCTTTCCCCGCTACCTAGTCTATGTTCTGGATCTTTAGTCAATAAAGCTTGCAATATCAAAACTGTTTGGCGAGGCATACTGATTGGGTATCGAACATCATCATGTTCGATAGCATTGAAGACGTCATCTTCATCATCACCCTTGAACGGACTCTGACATAACAACATTTGAAACATCAAAACTCCAAATGCCCACCAGTCAACAGATCTGTCGTATTGCTTGCCTCCAATAATTTCCGGAGCCATAAATTCTGGCGTTCCACAAAATGTTCCAGTTGTGCTTTTGTGCCACATGTTTTCTTTGCATAACCCATAGTCTGCAATCTTGATATGTCCTTTTGTGGTCAATAGAATGTTATCCAATTTTAGATCTCTGTAAACAATGCCATTTTCGTGGAAATACTTCAATGCCAACAAAACTTCGCAAGCATAAAATTTAGCCCTTTTTGCAGAGAACCGGTTTTTTTGAATGTGCCACATCAAATCACCGCCAGACACATATTCCATGACGAAGTAAATACGGTTTTCAGTTTGAAAGCAGCAATGTAAGTTCAACAAAAAAGGATGCATTTCCTTGTTAGCAGTCAAGAAGACTCTTTTTTCAGACTTCACACTGTCAGCTTCCTCGTTCTCAACAATAAAGTCTTTCTTTAGCACTTTGATAGCACATAATTTCGCAGTTTGTCTGGATTCTGCTAGCATGACTTTACCAAAGTTTCCCTTACCCAATACAGCTAAGAATTGGAAGTCGTCTAGCCCAATCTTTCTTCTTTTTCGCTTTGGCCTGTTAGTGCGAACGTGGCCCTGATTTTCAACCGAGGCTTTCTCAGGTGAATTGACCTCCAAGGCACCATGAGAGGTCACTGTATCGTTATAATTGAAGTTATCAAAAGTCCCCACGTTGTTTTGCGAAGCTTCAAACGGGTTTTGCTCACCTGCCTCTGCAACTTTATTATTTTGCAAAATTGCTCCCGCTTCGAAATCTTCAGATTTGTTTGAGACGAAAGTATAATCATAGTGTGACTGCCTTTTACTGTCTAAATCGTCCTCTGTAGGCCTTTCATTTTTAGGAGGAGAACGTCTGGCATGATGTCGTGTGTAAGGTGATTCAACCGAATCTTGTATTTGCTTGTTGGTTTGTGTCGGCAATTTGTATTTCATCTGGCTGTCCTCAAGTTCTTCTAAACCCTGGCGCAGCTGAATTTCAGGCTGAAGCTTATGATAAGAATGGGTCTGCTCAGATGTGCCATAGATATCCTTCAACATTTCGCTTTGCTGAGAATACTGTGGAATAGTTGGAAGAGCTTGCTCCGAAGAGCCCTGCTGCATATCATCAGATTTAGGAGGCACTGGGGGTGCAATACTTTCTTGTGGTTTTGTTTGTGCTTTGATAGGATTAGTGGATTTTATTGTCGTCAAAATCTTGTTAGCCATCTCCATAGACATACCACAGAAGTCAGGCACCAAGTGTGTACATTGTGTGTGACACATGACACCACATTCGGAGCACTTACGAACGTTCTTCTTGCCCCAAGAGATAATATAACCACAGTGACAACACCATTTGGTACCACGGTTCAGGACAGGCTCAAATCTATGAGGGATACGATGATTGAATTTGGCCTCGTCTTCAAATGTGGTTCCGGACTTTGAAATACATTTAGTCACCACCTTTTGATAACATTTCTTATGACACAAGAAACGACAGTCCTGACACTGGAATCCAGTGTATCGCAAAAACTCTCCACACAAAGCACAACACATAATGTTGTAGAATTGCTTTTGGACAAACTGATGGCCATGTTGCTCAAACACTTCCTCCTTCTTTTGTCTGATGGCACCGTGACGACCTAACCCACCCATAAACGCGGACCGTCCAACGCTGTTATACTTCTCAAACGTGAGATTCAATAAAATTTGACCCACGGGCTCGAGATTCACCCATGCGGATACCAGCGTAGCTTTTGAAGAGTCCGCGGATGACTTCTCCTTCTCTGTTGAATTTTCGTTCTCAGTGGTACCAGTGTTGGACAGTGCGTGTGAACTTCCTGGGGTGGGAAAAGGGGGTCTATTTGACGAGTAGGTAGTCATACTAGACGCAGGCATCCACCCGTCGTTGCCCATTTCATTGGCAACTTTCTTTTTACGGACTTCTTCCGCGATATCTGAAAGAAGAATCCACGTCAAGGCAACGGGCGTACGTTGGTTGCCTAACTTGTCGTAGACAGTAATTTCCAACTCGTGTGCTTTCTCAACCTGAATCGAGAAGTCTTCGTTGAATTTCCCGTTTCTTGTTCCATTCGTTTTGGCCCTTTCAACATCGTCAATTTTAATGGAAACAATCGACTCGGATTTTTTGTTGAACATAGGCAGCGAGATGTGGTCCACGTCTCTTATGCAAGTGATCTGAATGTTGAGACGCCCTGTCAAAGGTTTTCTCGCGTACTTTGGCGTGTTCATGATCTCCAAGTCTCGATTGACCTCCTCTACAGCCACGTGCATTCCTTGGTATTTCTTTAAGGATCTATTCAAGATTTGAATACGCTGATCCGACTCGAGTTTACCTCCCTCCGCCGCACTTGATGACGACTTGTCTCCATCCATCAAGTACAAGTGAGAGATCTTCTCATTGGCGGCACGATACTGGTTTTCAACCTGAAGTTTAAACTGAAGCTGCTGAAGCATATACTGGATCTTGTGGCCCAACGACGGGCAATCATACTTGATTAAATCGAATCTTGAGTACAACGGAGCCACCAGGGAAGTAATTCGGGTTTTTCTGGGGGAGCGATCGTGATCAGCTGGAGCAGCCACGGCAGCAGCAGATGCGTCTGTGTGTGCCTTAAGTTGAAGCTTGTCAAACGTTTCCTGAAGGTAGTCGATATTTGACTGTGTCTCGCGAATTTGCGTGTTACAACGCTGAATTACTTCTTGATTGGTAGTGTTTCGCTTCACTGCCTGGAATCCCTGAATGAGCTTAGTTTCACGGTCGATCTTGACCTTGATGTCGCTGAGCACTTTGTCTTTCGCCTGCAGCATTCTACCAAAGTGTGTGCAATGAAATCGAATTTCTAGACTCAAAAACAAATGACTTGAATAAGACTCTGCGTGACTGGAGGTCACTTATATTATTTGATGATCTTGCAATGGGAACTGCTGATTTTCTTGGAGGATCAGGTGACGTAGCTGATCTGTATGAAACGAGATCGCCTGCAAAAGATTCGATATGTGTCAAACAATATAACTTAAGGAAGCCAGGATTCTTGAAGATCTGTTCTTCGAAAGGCCGATGCGAGTTTTGAGTGGATCACACGAAGAGGCTTTGCCTTACTTTTCGGGCTAAAGATTGTGAGACGGTAGGAGTTTGTGTTGACGAGTTTCCCCATGCGGGTGGTGAGACTTGATCTGGTGTTAAAATTCACGTGACTAGATGTCGGGAAGTTTCTACGCTGCAAAATTCATGGTCGCGCACACGGCTGCGAGGATCTCCGTCGTTATCATCAATTACCCAACTAGGATATAGTGGAATTACCTTAAACTTTCTTTATTTTCCCTTTCTTTTTGGCTGGAGTATGCGGGGTTGTCTATTGGAGTGTATTTCCTACCCGTGTTCGTTTTAGTTACGGGGGCAATGAAACTGCCTCTAAACAAGAGGGCTCACACTACCATGGCTGAACCAAAATGAAAAGCCAAAGTATTCGCTATCGTGGGGACCATGCACGACTCAAATAATACATTTCTATCCGCATATAGTCCCGTGTATCATATATTTATTTGCTGTTGCATCGGCAATTGCAATCTGGAACAGGACAAATGTAATGCTTGCTGAACCATTCCTCAGCGTGATGGGCATGGTAGCCATGGCTGCAGCTTAAACAGAAACTGAACTTGTTGTCGAATTCCTCGTGGAAAGAGCTTGCGTTTGCATCTGTAGATTTTGAGTCAGCGGCCTGAGAAATAGGACCACCTAGTGTCAAAAGGCATATTGAACATCTGGGCAATTGAGAACCACAGTGAGGGCACAGGTTAAAGTAACTGTTGGTTTCTTTAAGGCTCAATCTGTGATTGAACTGTTTCATCAAGACGGACGTATTTGTAGAGCCTTTCATCTTGGATACCGTTGACGACATATTCTTCTTACACAGCTTGCACTGCAAGTATACTTGTTTTGGAGCCGGCCGGATGGTCACCATGTCATTTGAATCTCGAGATGATTTGGTTCTGGCGACATCGAACTTTGCTCGATGTCTGAAAAAGCCCCATGAGTTGAGCAACTCGCGGTAGCAGTCAACCCAATGGTCCACCCTTTGATCCTTAAAATATCTCGGAACTGCAAATTGAGCGATTAGAGCAGCGGTCTGAACGTCAGAAGTTCGGTCCACGTACGATTGCAATAGATCGATACCTCTAGGGGTCAATCCGGTCAAGATCAATCCTTCCAATTCTCCTTTTGCCACGACTGAATCCGCAACTCGATTTAAATAGACATTTAGGTCCTTATCGGATAAGAACCGAATAGCGATACCAAGTCTTTCTCTCAAAGGCAAACTATGCTCATCAAGAACATCCCACCAGTCATTATCAGCAATGAAAGCAAAGATAGCTCTCAAATAAGGATTCTCAAGCTCCAGTGAAAGCTTGCGGCATTGATCGTTCCAAGGCAGGTTGATGTTCGAATCTTTGTACGCCATGTATCCAGCAACAGCAGTGGACATGAGCTGAAGACGCTCCTTTTTTGACGCTGACAATAATTCAATTGCCCGAGATACATCACCATGGAACACTGCCCAACCAGCAGCTTTTTCAACTTGGCCGTTTTTAACAAGGTCATTAATTTTCTCCTCAAATTCGTGGGCAGCAAGGTACCATCCACTGACAATGAGTGATAATTTTCTCTGCATTCGCCTCTCGCTGGAGTTGAAAACGCTAATTCCAGAAGATTTTTCACCCTTGCTTGCAACAATTGCCCTCACGGCGTTCGCAAACATTTCCTCTGAGACGGACTTCTTTTGCTTAACTCTGTTTTGTCCACGTAGCTCTTCAACGCCTTTCCACATTGCAAGCACTCCAACGTAACCCAAATCCACCCCTTCCTTGACCATTGTCCCCTTTTCAAGCGACTTCTTGGCCAACGTGATCCATTTCCAAGTGTTCCTCAACAGTAGTGAAGCTCCAGATCCTTCTGTTCTCTCCAACACATGAAAATTTCTTTCACTATCGACAGCATATCCGCATTCCACTCTTTGTCTGATAGCACAGCAAATGTCGTTCTTCATTACATCGGAAAGATCTAGTATGCGACGAAGCGGGATGTAAACGTCTTCCTCGTCAACATATTTATGAGTTTCTTGTTCTCTTTCCGCGTAGGTATTTTGCGGTCCACTCGGCCTGACACTGGAAAGTGGTTCAGTGCTTTCTTCATCACCAATAGTAGAGACTGCTTCCTCGGAAAAATCAAGGTGGGCTTTGAAGTTGTTATTTGGGTGATTATGTGAGCCTGAGACAGTCTGTGGAACCTGCTCAACAATTGAGGACAAATCAAGAAACCTCGTTAGAGTTCCCTCGGGCCCCGCCACGGAGAATTCATTGCACGAGTTAAAGTTGAGCGCCTCAACGCTCTCCACCACAGGCATTCGGAACACCAGTCCTTTTTCTCTCATACATACAAAATTGGTTGAGGTATGCGAGGAAGTATCTGGCGAATAATCAAAAGAGATTACGCGAGGTAGATCAGTCTTGCAGTCCAAGACTAAAGCAACAAAGAGCAGGTCTTCGGTCGGATGATAGAGTTGAGTGCTCTGCTGCTTGAGGCCAGAAACGACGTCGGAGTTGGATGTGAATGTAGGATGTGTCGCATTGCTGCTTTTAGGGACAACGCCGGTATTCCACCGACGGATTATGTCCCCATTAAATACGGCGGCAAATTCTCCGCGTCGAATCGTGGAATAACGGAAGCAAGGGGCCATGCCTCGTCTCAGCGTATCACTCATTAGCTTGGGGAAATATAAAGCAGGCAATTCCGAGGCCACAGAGGCCTTCCCCACACTTAGTAGTTTTCGACGATCCCAAATAGACACCGAACCATCTTCACTCATAGAAGAGAACATGTGCGGTTGAAACATATCTTGCGCCAACTTCATTGTGCTCTTCGTCGCTACCTGGTAGATCGGTGTTGGTGACAGGTCTCGTAGGTCAAACTCCCTCAAGAGCTTGTATCCTCCAGCCATGAGCAACATTCCTGAAGGATCGCTATCGTTGAACAAAGTCGACAAAGTAGCCTCGTTGGCCAAGTACCCAGTTTGCGGCCGGATTGCGTGTGAGTTATCGAACTCGTCCGTGCCGGCAAACACCTGTGCGTGCTTAGATAAATCCCACACTTGTAAAGAATTATCCTGACGAGACTTGTCAAAACTCACTGCCACTAGAGACTGATCATTAAAGCTCAACGAGTTGCAAGGCCTGTTGTGCTTAGACTTTAGCTGGATGCTCGATCTACTATTGCGCGTAATGTCGAATATATGGGCATTCCCGTCCATGGTACCCACACCTGTCCATCCTATACGTTCCTTCAGGTAGGCTATACATTGTATATGTTCGATTCCAGTATGAGAATGGACTTTGAGCAAATCGTTGGATTCAATCCCTGGCTCCTCGTGGTGGGTCTGGTAGAGTGTAATCTCATCTCCGAGAGGGTTCACTGCCAAAAACCGTTGCTCGTAGCCAACGTCCCAATTCAAGGCACGGATGATGTTTCCAGACATGACTCTGCGGCTTCGCCCTAGTGTGTTTGTTGTATGTGATCTGGCGACACTTACCACTGCCGAGTGACAAACTCGTGCTTCCCGTGTAGCTTAGCGTTTTGGTGCGGTGCCCTAACGCGGCTGCGCGTTGAGGCCGGGGCCGGTATAACAAAGGGCATGTCTTTCAACTCGAGAAAGTAATAATAATATTCTAGAAAATGCAATGTATTATTTTATAAATTAAGCCAGGCCCCTTTGATTAGTGGTGGGAGGTCCCTCTTCCACCCTTTTTCCCGTGGTCGTTTTCATTCACACCGCCTTCTTTCCAATGAATTCATTCGCTGTAGACTTGCGTACGTCGTTGGCCTCTTCTTCTTGTGTTATCACGAACGAAACCACATTGATTAAATTCCGGAATCCGCTCCTGGATCCCTTCACCCTGAGCAAGTGGAGTGACGAAGAATCAACGAGGTCAATGATTTCGATCTTAAAGTGCAACTTGCGTCCTCTGACAAATCTTGAGGGAATCACGCCACCAATCAAGGCAAACTCCTCGTCGATATCAACATTAGCAACTGACCCCTCGATCTGCTTCAACTTTATCTGGTTTTTAATAATTCTCATAAGCTCGGGCGACAAAAGATTCGTGTCCACAATATGAACATTACGAGCTTTAGTCCTCTTGCCTTGATCCTCGTCAGTCTCCTCTCTAGCTCCACTTTTTGACAAAGACGTGAAAAATCTTCGAAACCATCCGGCGCCTGATTGTTTGGGTGATGAAGGCGCATTAAGACGCTTGCCATTGGAAGTCATGGTGATATTTGAAAATCTATCATGTCCTTTGGTTTTCTTGTCTTTAGGTTCGGGCGCTTTTGGCGCATCTCTCTTTGGTTTCAAACTGAGCCTCCTTAAGAAGGCCGTAGAATTCAGCAATTTCTCGTTCTCTTCGCCCATGAATTGCTGCTGGTTATCAACAAGCAAATCGTCCATTTTTGGCGTCGGATTAAAAACTGGGTTTTTGTTGGAGTTGACCGTGTTTTGGCGGCTCGGTTCGGTACCCCCTGTGTCAATTTTGGCGTGAACATCCATCGAACTGAAAATCTTCGTAGAAGCTCTAGACTTTCTCATAGAGTTCTCACTGCCTTGGCGCTTTGGCATTGACAGCATTGGAGTTTCGATAATTATTTCATTACTAGCCGTTGAAATGTCATTTCCAAAGCTATTCAGCGCATGCTTGATTCTGCCGTGATGAGAAGTGTTTCGAGGCGACGGGTGATAATGTGATTGTTCGTTTAACGTTGAAGTGTCTAGAATGTTCGCGTTGACACCTGGAGCACTGAATGATGATTTTCTGGAGCTGTGAGACTCATTATTCATCAGATTCTCTTTCGTTCTGGAATCCCCTTTATCTTTCTGATATATCGTTTCGTAAGACTTGTACATGGAATTTATCGAGTCGCTGACTTCATCCCCGATGAGTGTCTCTTTAGACTCGGCGTAGGATCGCACGGTTTGTTCAGGTGAGGTTTCCTCCTTGGGCTTGTTGAGTATCGACATTGAAGAGTACTCAGACGAGCCCAACTGCTCCGAATGTCGTTTGGAATTCTGCCGCGTTGGGTCAAAGCTCTGGTTCATGTTTATCAACTTGTCGTTGAGATCAAAATCTTCGGACATAGAGGAGTCTTCCGACAAACCGCAGTCATCCAAACTGACGGCATTTTTCTCCAATGTAGACCCATGCACAGAGTCTGTGAAATCCGACGATTCGAGAGAAATAAAGTGCTTTGCATCGTTAATAATGTTCAAGTTCAAGTGAGATTTTGATTCCGCGCCTGTTAATTTGACACCTAATCCTGGGAATTCCTTTGAGCTTGACTGATGTATTTGCCCTCTGCCTTGCTTAGTCGAAAGGGATGTTCTGGCATTTTTCTTCTTCACTGTTCCGGAGCTCAAGGTGTTCTGCAATATCATCATGTTTGTAGAATCAGGTTTGGACTGAAGTATATCATTGAAAGATATCCTTGAGAATCTCGGATGTGGCATCAATGATTGCCTGTTCCCGGTCTTCGATGATGGATTGAGAATTTGTCTTTGAGCATGTTCATCTGCGGCATTTCTGCTTGGGATTGTTGGAGTTTTTTCGTTCACAAAATTAAGCATGGAGCGATGTACACTTTGCAGTGTCTCTGATTGTGATATTGCTGATGCCCTCTTGCTCAGCAGCATGGGCTCATCCTTTCTGTCGGAAAGAATGTCTCTCCCAGTTGACATAGTCGGCTCGTTCTCTTGTAAATAGATTGCAAGGTTTCTCGATGAGGAAGTCTTGATCACAGAGCTCGAACGAGATACACTTGGGGACAACGAGGCGGGCTGATTGAGAGTAATTCCCAATTTCTGTAAAACTTTATTGTTTTTGTCGGACACTAGACTTCCTGTCTTGGAATGAGCGTTGAGGGTTCTCGCTCTCAACAAAGCATTGGTTCCAATTCTTGGGTCAAGAGAAGAGTTAGGTGCTGGGAGAGACACATTTCTCGAAGAATTGATCTGAGAAATCTTTTGTAATGCCTCCCTCAGTTTCTCATGGAGAAGTTTTGATTGCCTTTTCTTCTCTTCGCTTATATCTTTGGAAGTCATGGAGTGCCTGGTCAAGGTTTGATCCATATTTGAAGGCTGATTCAAATTTCTGTCCCTAGGTGGCTCACTTGCTTCCTGCTTTTTGGAATTGGCTAAGCTCGCCCCATTCACTGCAGAAAGATTTAGCGATGCTTTGCTCAAACGACTGTTTAGTATTTTCAATTTGTTGAGACTTTCATGACTAAGGTGGCGCTCACTCTGATCGAGATGCAAGTTAATCACCGCCTGGGCCTTCATGTCAGACCCAAACAAATCTTGACAGATTTGCAGAAAATTCATAATCGTTCCGTCTTGACGTATATTTTCTTTGTTTGCGTCTGTCTCTTCCACGTCTGGGACATCAATGAAACCAGGAGTTAATTTTCTGGTTATGGGTTTGGTCTCCTTTGACTTCACAATAAGGATTTGGTTGCTCAGAGATGGCCTGCTAGTTTTTTCTTTCAATGTGAAAGTGGATGTTGTCCTTGAGATGACAGTGTTGTTGAGAGTAGTCTTCTTTTTGGATGAGTTTGATGCTGTGAAAGATGTGTTTGTAATATTACCAAGTGCTTTCTTTTTACTGTGAACAGAGTTCGAAGAGCCCGATCTAGGTGCGTCCTTCATTGATTTTGTCAAAGATGAAGACTTGGGAAGAGTGTGCTTGGATTCCGAAGCAGTTAAGTCTGAATCATCATCGATGTAGTTTGTCGTGCTTGAATTGAAGGAGTGTGTATCCCGATACTTTAAAAGCAAATAATAAAACATCTTTTCCGGATTTGTCACAGGGGATAATAACCGCCGCAGAACTTGTTCCTCGGGACAATTGTGGAAGAGTATGCATAAGTTTCTCAAGATTTCTTCATCTATCTCATCTGCGGATGCAAAAGGCTTGACATTGGACAGAGAAAGCAATCCGTCATTGAGGGAGGAAGTGGGCGGATCGGGGTACTTTTTCAAAAGAGGATGCGCAAGAATATGCTCGATCGAGATTCTGTCCCTTGGGTTGACTTGCAACATTCTCGAGATAAGATCCTTGGCTTCCCATGAGATTTCTTTAGGCATTATGAATTTGCCATTCTGTACCTTCATTAATAATTTTCGGATGTTTTCGTCGTCGAACGGTAGGTGGCCTGTGAGAAGGGCAAACAAAATAATACCACATGACCAAATGTCAGAGGGGGCACCATGATAGTTCTTTCCGGCAACAATCTCAGGGGATGCATAATGAGGCGAACCGCAAGAAGTTTCTAAGAGTTTTTTGTCAATTTCAAGGGCAGCCATACCGAAATCTGCGATCTTGATATTTTTGTTAAAATCTAGCAACAAATTCTCTGGTTTTAAGTCACGATGACAAATATTGAATTGATGCAAGTACCCAATGCCACGAATGATCTGTTTAAAGTAGCTGATGGCCTCGAATTCCAGCAACTTTCCCTTCTTTATGAGGTAATCGAACAACTCTCCGCCCTCAATGTACTCCAATATGAGATAAAGGTCATTTTTGTTTTCCCACACATCATACAAACCCATGATGTTCGGATGGGAGATGAGCTTCATGATGATGATTTCACGCTCAATACCGTAGGGGAGGCGGGTGGCATCATGATTTTTGTACTTGGGGTTTTCAAGCTTCTTAAAGTTCAGCTTGGGCACAATCTTCACCGCCGCCAACTTCCCCGTGTGTACGTTTTTCGCCAAGCGAACACGGCCCGTAGAGCCGCGTCCTAGAGTACGTCCGAGTTTCCACGGACCAATCTTGTTTTGGGCCCTCCTTTTCTTCGCTGATGAGTTTGTGTTTGTGGAGATCTGCGATAATCTCTTTGTGGCATAGGTCACAGACTCCACCACTTTATCGACATTTGTCGGCAGTGACGCCGTGTCAAGGATATTTGCAGAAGTATGTTGAACCACGGTAGCCATTGTTTTGAGGTTTTGGAAATGATTGGTGTGCTCCAAAAATGATGAATGGAAATATCCAGAGGTGTTGATCTGTCAGGACTCTGGAAAAATAAGTCTATCAGGTCTAAAGCGTTTCACTTGTACTTTTGATAATGAAAAGAAATAATCCAAAGCAATTCTGCTCTTGAACTAGCTTTTTGAGTATTTGTCTTTTTGTGAACGGCTGGTCTCGTGATGCTCCGCTTGTCAACGCAACAATTGAATGAATGAACGTGGGTGGGGATTGTGCTTTGATTTCGAGCAGGCAGATCCAAGGCGAGAACCAGAAGTGCGACCGTGAGCAGGTGGAAGGGTTGGCTGAGAAATACCTTGTTAAGTCAAAGCCAACTTTCTATAAGTGACAACAAAAAAAAATAGAGACTAACAACAAAAGAGTATCAAGAAGAGAACACGAAGAAGATCAAAGTAGAATCCACGCAGTCTGATATTGGTCACGTATCGGTGAATGTAATCTTGCACGCAAAAAAAAAAAAAATAACTTTAACAGACGTGTACTGCCTCGCGGGCGAGCAAATGGCACAAGGCAATGGAGACTATTTTCCCGGCCGTGCAGGAGTGTTGTGTTTAGGTAAACAAACACTGGGGCCGCGAGACCACCGCGCTTTGCAGGAATTCTAACAAGCAATTTGGCAGCGACGCGACATTTTCTTCTCCATCTCAAACAGTGAAACTGCGAGTGGCTTGATGGCAGGTGACACTTCTCAGCGACAAATTTACAAATTAACGGGATTGGGAAGACGTTTTTTGTGGGCTTCTAAGGAAAAAAAAAGACCCAGCGTGAGGTATGACACAGAAAAAAAGATAAGTCTGAATTGAAAATAAGAGAATGATGAGGAAACTGGAGAATCTGAACTGACCTAGTAACCACTCAAAGCCAATGGCCCCAGCCAGGTCGCACGCATTACGGCACATTCACGTCCAGCGGGGCCAACAAGAGCGGGGCCCCGAGAGTGTTATTTGGTTGATGTCTTTCTTTCGCTGGGCGCACTTGCTCCTAACGTGTTTCGATACTTTCCAAGTAATCTCAGTGAGCGTCCAGTGAGATTGTCCTGAGTTTCCTTTTTTTGTCTTTTACCATCTCTCACCCTCATTGACCTGATACGATTGTATGCGAATTTGCGCTCGCAGTCACGAGCGAATGGAAAAAGTGATTCCTTCACAGAGTCAAATCTCCTTTGGATGAGCGAGCTGTGTAACAGTAATTTGTGCTCAGGCGGAGTGATTCCTTTTCCTGCTGGGGAGTGGCACCGCGAGCCGTACGCCTGCGCGACGTGGCGATTTCGGGCCCTTGGCTCGTTCATACACCGAAGATAACTCAGCCAGTACCCCTACTTTCTTTCTTTGTGTTCTATGCGTAGTTTCGGCCTAGCTCTGTTTTTATTATCCTTGGGTCCAGTTGGGCCTTCTTTGAGCTTTGGCAGCTTCCTAACCATGTTTTTCATCCATGTCTCCATCTCGTTTTCCTTCTTCAATTTGCTTTAATTGGTGCTGCAACAGGCTCGACCCCCCACGTACACCTTGTGCCTGGCAACGGCACGCACGGTGCGCGCGCGGAGCCGGGCCAGTGCGAAACTTTCGTGGATCTCTCTACCTCAGCAGGGGTGATATGGCCACAGAATTAAATTACCTGCTAATTAAATTTGATTGCGTTCCCCCTCTCCTATAGTGCCAATTTTCTTTTCTCTTCCTTCTTTTCCCTGGCTTAACCCAGCCAAGAAAAGCACCGTAATCCAATTTTTTCTAGAGAAATTTATCTTTGTTTTCCGAGTGTACTCAGCTGATGTTCAGCTGTGACCAGTGAGAGAATGCATGAATATGAAAGCACCTGACTTCACAATCCTCTTGGCTTATGAATGAAAAACAGAATCATGTGTTATCAGTCGGTATCCTCGTAGACATTCTTGCTTGAGTGAAGTTAAAGTTGAAACACTTTTCAACTCTGTTGTGTATGCACCTACCTCTCCGCATTCGCTCTTTCCACTGGCTCATCAACCTCAGCTGGTTCCTGACTGAGATTATACTTCATTCTCAATGGTCACGCCACCTCAGTGTCGAGGGTAATTCATCGGATGACCACAATGATTCAGCCGAGTAACTAGAATTTTGCGAGAGTTTCTCAGCTGCCCAAGATGACTCCGTTACTCACCTGACAGATCATTGAAGTGTAAAGTCAGAAGTACGCCGAGAACCGGAAACGCCTTAAGATTAGACCTGTAACCATGAAGAGTAAATCCTCCCCGCGTGAAGTTCCAAGAGAACATTTCTCACATGCGCGCATAGTAAACTACAAGACACAAGTTAAACAGCACAGTTGATACAAAACAGAAAATTTCAATGTCGGCCGAATCATGCTCTCAAAGGATATGAAAGTGGACATGTTGATGTCTATAAAAGATGGATGAAGAAGATAAATGTAGTCCAGGAGGCAGATACGTCCGTCTGCGTGGTGTGATGTAAATGGTCTCTCACGCTCAACGTGGCAGCTGCGAGGTCACAGACATATCTATACTATTTGCATAGTTTTAGCATACAAGCAAACACATTTTTCGCATGTGATTCGCCAAATTGCGTTTCTCAATAGTTTGAGTATTCCAGGAAATCGAGTGTAGAGAATTTCCGCCAAATGTGGTGTTCTCAGTTCCATGTTTTCAATTTTTATGAGATGCTGGCAGACAGGTTAAGTAACTCGGGTGGAGCTGCATCAGCCTCAGACAACTTTTATAATTTATTACAGATGTTACTTTAGTTTTTTCAAAAACTTGCGTATGATTGAATATCAGGTATTACGAAAGCATTGGTGATTTTCAAACCCACAGAGCTTATCTAGCCACTGATTCAACAAAAACTTTACGGTAGAATAATTTCAGACGATCCCACTAGATAAGAATGGCACCGACACGAGGTCGTGGTCGACTGCGCGTGCTGTGCACCCAAACCTCCCCCGACCCAGACTACCACTCTCAGAAGCTCGTAATCTCTTCCCGGACCGAAGCTCCTACCCCATCAAGAATGCTAAAATTCAAGAACAAATTCAAATTCGGATCTTCGGATAAAGAGACTCCGGCCGCTAAACCCGTGCCCGCGGACTCGGATAATCATTTATTCACTAAACGGTCAAACCCTTCCACACTGACGGCGTCCCCGGTACCGGATTTCCAGAAGCTCTCTCTTGCAGAAGCCTCGAGCCAACCCACGACAGTTGCATCCTCGACTCACCTCACCCCTCAGTCGCTGAATCAGAAAAACGCAGCTTCTGAAAACGAAGCCCATACGGTGATGGCGTCTAATCCTGGCGTGCTTATCGTGAAGATTTATCGCTCACAAAACGTGAAGCTTCCTATCAAGATCAAGAATGACAAACAGATCTTGCAGGCCCTAGCTCAAAACACTAATGATGCAAATGTATCCGCATTGTTGGCAAAACGTCTCTCAGAATTGTCAAAAACGGAACCGCTGGGCCCCGGGCCAGAAAGCGCAGACTCATCTGCTCCAGAGCTTTTATCAGGAGATGTCGCCTCATCGCTCATTCCTTCCAACATAAATATTCCCAATAGCGCAGGCGAGCGAACCGTCAAGCCGCTTCTATTCATGACGGTTGAGTTCGACAATAATATGATCATGATCGAGTCTAGAAAGGGGAGCGTGGACTCATGCCAGTGGGATAGAGTGATGACCTTTGATGTAACGAAAATGGTGGCTCATTCACAGACTAGTGCAAACTTCTTGAACATCAACCTTTATCTTCGCTTGCCGAATAGATTGGTCCCCACTCAGGAAAGACAAGATAAAATTGATATGTTCACCGTGAGTAATTCCAATACTTTCGGCGACTTGCAGATTGGTCTGATTAAGTTGCCTTTGAATTTAAGATGCCACACAAAAGCCATTAGACTTATAGATCACGAACTTCTTAGATTCAAAACAAATTTGGATGCCTTTGATGAGATTGGGGATATTTCTGTGAGCATCGATTTCAAACCTCAGCTAAAGACTCACCTTTCCATCGAAGATTTTGATTTACTCAAAGTTATCGGAAAGGGGTCCTTTGGGAAAGTCATGCAAGTCATGAAAAAAGATACCAAACAAATTTATGCTTTGAAGACTTTAAGAAAACAACACATCGTTTCACGTATGGAGGTCACTCACACGTTAGCCGAGCGTACCGTGTTAGCACGCATCAATAATCCCTTCATAGTTCCCCTCAAGTTTTCCTTCCAGTCTCCAGAAAAGCTTTATCTTGTCTTGTCCTTCATAAACGGTGGCGAGTTATTTTATCACCTACAAAAATCCGGGAAGTTTTCCATGGATAGGTCCAGATTCTACATTGCAGAATTGCTCACAGCACTTGAAAGTCTACACGACTTGGACGTCATTTACAGAGATTTGAAACCTGAAAACATCTTGATAGATTACCAAGGACATATTGCTTTATGTGACTTTGGTTTGTGCAAGCTCAACATGACTAACGAGGACAAGACAAATACATTCTGCGGTACGCCTGAATACTTGGCACCCGAATTACTTTTGAATCAGGGATACACAAGAAGTGTCGATTGGTGGACTCTTGGTACTCTTCTCTACGAGATGTTGACAGGGTTGCCGCCGTTTTACGATGACGATGTCTCAACAATGTACAAAAAGATCTTGCAGAATCCTTTAAAATTTCCAAGTTTCTTGAACGGCACAGATGCAGAAGATCTCTTAAGCAAATTGTTGCAAAAGGATCCATCGAAAAGATTGAATGACGCGCCCTCCATCAAAAGCCATGAATTTTTCGAAAACATAGACTGGAAGAAGCTTTTGGATAAGGGTTATGCGCCACCTTTCAAACCTACTGTGAATGGCTTTTTGGACACTTCAAACTTTGATCAAGATTTCACTAATGAAAGACCCCAAGACTCCGTTGTGGACGACTTTCTCAGCGAGTCTGTGCAAAAGCAATTTGGTGGCTGGACTTACAATGGTGAAACAGTTCTCTAAATCAACTGACACTTTTCTGGAGTTTGACCAATGATGGAACAAAGAATATGGTGCGATTGCGCAATTGCCATTGAGAGGGATATGAGGCCGAGAATTATTGACTGAGATATGCCCTCTCATCAGGAAAAAAACAATTTTTCTCAGTGAATAACTCAAAGCTCAAATTATACCGTCTTTCGAGGTTTATTGTCTCCCGGTGAAAAAGCTCGACCACGAAAACTAAAATGAGAAGACGAGGGGGGATTTCTTCCTCAAATGTTCGAATGCGATCGGTGCGATGTTCGGAGGCCGAACCAGGAAGGCTACGTTTGCGCGGGAGAGAAACGAGTGAAAAGAAAAAGAAAAGAAAAAAAAATAGATTAAAAAGAACGGCCTGTCCACATGCCGGATACTCAAATGCTCTTACCGCATCTCAAGCTTCTCGCCATCTTACGAGTGGAAAATCTTCTGTAGATCGAAACTATCTTGGAGCGCCGAATAATCAAAGTGACACACTCTCGTGAATTTACATTCGAAGGCATAAAAGAATTCAAGTCGTCTGAATAAAGAATAAGGCCGAAACGAACCAATCTGACAATAGAACCATATCTTTTTTTCTCCAGGCTCAATCGTTCTGCCTCAGCATTCTCCAGCTTCATCTCAGCATGTTTCGCGTCCACTCATACAGAAGACTGCTATTGCGTTCGTTGAAAAACGGACAGAGTGTTTCTGTCTATGGTCTCCGGGAAACAAGCACTTCCACGATAGGCAGCACCTCACAGTCCGCCGCCCTATTTCTGAACGAGAAAGAAATCTCGCTTCTTCCTTCTTTGGTGGAGGAGCTTCGGAGACCCCGAAAGGATCATTCAGTATCGGTGAAGTTTGCTACAAAACCTTTCAATGAAATTGAGGCTTCAAAGACGCTAAAGATAACCCCTGAACAGAGAACTCCCGAGGCGTGGTCATCTTCCTACGACCCAGTGACCAGGTCTCCATTTGCAAAGGACGTTGTTCATTTACAGTCATTACTTGAAGCTCTCCTAGCCAGCAAAAACTATACACGAGCTGAGAATATATTGACGGCAATAAACCCGCTCTTGGAAGGACCAAAGCAATTTCTTGCGTTATTGAACAAGTATTTGGAGACGTTTGCCATGGATGAATCGACCACTTACAAGGAGACGAACGAATTTCTCGAGAGAATGTGCAGTAAGTTTCTGGTGGCGCCAAATGACCGAAGCTACGCTATTTTGATATACAAATCTCTTCGTGAGAAAGGGGACTACATGAAAGTTCTCTCCAAAACTTTCAACACGCGCGGACTAACGAGGAAAGTCTTGACCCACATAGACGTGATCCCCCCTAGCGATCTCGTCGTCATTTTCAAAGACGAAGCAATCCACGTATCGTATGTTCCTCACGATCTTCGCGCTCTTTTCGAGGAAGCCAGAAACCCACTGAGTACAGCAGAAACCGAAGAGGCCAGCCTACCAGACTATTTCAAAGAAGAAGGCACTCAAGTACCAACTCTCGATAAAGAAGCTGCCGCTCTCCGCTCAGTCGACTCGTTTGGGTTGAAAGTCATCAGACACACTCTTCTCGGATTAGAAAGTAAGGACAATTTGGACATGCACACCATCCTCCTGGATTTGAACAGCGAGAGCTCGCATCACCTATTACACAATCTCAGTGATGGCAAGAAGAGAAATTTTCATGAAATCTATAAGTCATTGAAAACTCTTGAGGATAAAAAGAAATTCTCTGAAGCTCTCGAGGTATATAATGAGAAAAGACAACGTGAATTGGAGAGCAAAGGTATAGATGGCGCACGTGAGAAATGGAAGTTCGAGTTTGAAGAGATGAAACGCAGAGGAGGGCTCAAATTGAGCAAAAATTTAAACGTCCAATTATACCTTTGGTACCAAGATATGCTTCCGCTTGTAAAGGAGGAGGCAAAGTTGTGCCGCAAACTCATGGCAAACGAAATCGATAAGTCATTGTTGAGTGACGAAGAAAAAAAGCAAATGAAGGACAGGTCATTCTATGCGCCATTCTTGGTATTGATTCCACCTAAAAAGTTGACAGTTATAACTGTCTTGGAGTTGTTGAAGTTGAATTCCACTGGTGGGATCGTCGATGGAATGAGAACAGCTCGAGCAATCATTTCCGTTGGCAGAGCTATTGAACTAGAATACCGCTCGCAAGTTTTACTCAAAGCCGAAAACCGGCGCATGAGAGGCAAGGGATTCCAGCACTTGAAAAAACTAGTCACTGTTCGAAAGAATGCTGAAAGTTTCGAGGCGGTAGAGCAGGATTGGGATTATCCAGTGTATGCTAAGCTTGGCTCTGTTCTTACCAGCTTTTTGTTGCACGTGGCTAAAGTCTCGGTAACGGGAATTGACCCATCGTCAGGACAAACGGTCGAAGGTGTCCAACCAGCTTTTCACCATACCCACCAGTTCGTGCATGGCCAGAAATTGGGTATAATTAAATTGCATAAAAAGTTGGTGGGGCAGCTCGCCAGTAACACAACGGTGAATTCCGTACAACCACAACTTCTTCCCATGTTGACTCTTCCTGTCGAATGGACAAGTCACAACTCAGGAGGATATCGTTATTACCCTAGTTCACTCGTGAGAATTAAAGATTCTGCCGAAACAACTGCATATGTCAAGGCTGCTTCCCAGAGCGGTAGCTTAGACGAAATCTACAATGGATTGAACGTCTTGGGCAAAACCGCCTGGAGCGTGAACGCGAAAGTTCTCGAGATCATCTCCCATTACTGGAACACAGGAAAAGAATTTTTGGATATTCCTCCAATTGTCGAAGAACCAAAACTCCCTCCACCCTTGCCTTTCAACGCGGAACCTCTCGAGAAGGCTGAACATGCAAAGAAAGTGCGTCACATTCTCAACCAGGCCGCATCTTTTAGATCACAAAGGTGTGACACCAACTACAAATTGGAGATTGCTCGGGCCTATGTTGGTGAAAAGATGTACTTTCCACATAATGTCGACTTTCGTGGCAGAGCATATCCCTTACCACCACATCTCAATCATCTCGGCAATGACTTGACTAGATCGCTATTTGTCTTTTGGGAGGGGGCCGAGCTCGGCGATACCGGTCTAAAATGGCTTAAAATCCACTTGGCCAACTTGTTCGGTTATGATAAGGCTTCATTGGAGGAAAGAGTCAAATTTGTGGATGAGAATATGGAGATGATTCGCAAAGTTGCAGAGGATCCCGTCGCACACGAAGAATGGTGGTCAAAAGCCGACAAGCCTTGGCAAGTGTTGAGTGTTTGTTTGGAATTAAATGACGCACACAAACTTGACGACCCAAGACTGTTCGTCTCATACATTCCTGTCCACCAAGACGGAACTTGTAATGGGCTTCAGCATTACGCAGCATTGGGCGGAGACGTCGAGGGTGCAAAGCAGGTCAATTTGGTGCCTTCAGACAGACCGCAAGATGTCTACAAATTCGTTGCCGGTCTCGTTGAAAAACGCTTGGAAACTGAGGCAGCAACCGGCAACGAAGAAGCCATGTTCTTGAAGGGAAAAATTTCGAGAAAGGTTGTCAAGCAAACCGTGATGACCAATGTTTACGGTGTCACCTTTGTGGGAGCTGTCGCACAGATTGAAAAACAACTCGCCATTCTTTTCGGAAAGGACGATTATGCGTCGGTGCAAAAGTACTCTCGTTATCTCACCAGCTTGGTTTTCTCATCCGTCAGGGAGTTATTTGAAGGTGCTCATTTGATTCAGGACTGGCTAGGAGAATCAGCCAAGCGAATCTCAAAATCAGTGAGGATCGACCATGAGGGAAAAAATGCCAAAGATGCAAAAAAACCCAACCATTTGTCGTCAGTAATTTGGACGACCCCTCTCGGTTTGCCATGCGTGCAACCATACAGAGCAACCAAAAATCAGGTGGTGACAACAAATTTGCAAGATATTTCTATTTCGGACCCATTTGGAGCCACCCAGGTTGATGCCAGAAAACAACAGACAGCTTTCCCACCCAACTTCATTCATTCTCTCGATGCCACGCATATGCTTATGACAGCTGCGGCTTGCGGACGACAGGATTTGAGTTTTGCATCAGTACATGATTCATATTGGACACATGCCAGTCATGTCGATAAAATGAACATAAACATTCGGGAACAATTTGTCAAATTGCATGAAGAGAACTTGATTGTCAAGCTTCGTGACGAATTTGAGAAAAGATACAATGGATTCTTGCAAGTGGTGAATATACCCGGAGAACACGAGCTTGCGAGAAAGATAAAAAAGGTGAGAAAAGACATAGTCAAGGATTTGAAACGTGGTCTTACAGTTGCCGACGAAATCTACATTGAAAGGAAGAGGCAAGAGCTTTTACAATCGCCAGATGCGTCTAAGAACCAATTGGGCCGTGACATGGTGACCACCATCAGCGTTACTGAAGGCTACAACGTGGCTGACTTTGCGGTAAGCACAGGCAAAAGCAAGGCGATTCAAGTATTGGTGCCCTTGAAATTTCCCGATATTCCAGAGAGGGGTTCGTTGGATGTACAGGTTGTGAATGACTCGCCCTATTTCTTTTCATGAGACCATCGGAGGGAACAAACGCATAAAATTGGGCAAAGGATAAAATATGATAGCGGAAAAGTTATTGTATTTGGTGATGCTTGTCTTCATAAATGATGTTAGATTCAATTGTACATAGAAAAATGAAACAGACATAAAATGGGATTTTAGACGAATTCAACGCGGAAAATTTTTGCGATTCTATGGGCTTTCGTTTTCAGATTATATGATCTTCCCTTGTTGCTCGAAGTTTTCTATCAAAGGCAACAATGGAGCAAGTTCCGATCTTTCAATTAAGTTGAACTCTTTGCACACGCTGATGAAGTGGGCGAAGAAAGAATTCCAATGGGCCTCTAAGGACAAGTGAACGAATTTGTCAAAATGATTATGATAAATGTGGGCAAAGATCCTGAACATTTGCCTGGCAATGTTCTTGCAATCTTTCACCAAGGTAGGTGGGAAGGCGCCGCCGTTCCTGGTAGGGAAAACCGTTTGATCGTTTAGCTTATTCGAGATCCACGTCAAGACATAGTCGATGTACTGGCATGCGGGAAGATTTACAGCTTGCCCGTGAGTATCTTTCCACATGTAATTCGTATCGGGCCCAGCGTTCATTGTTGGGTACTGCTCTGGGGTGACATACTCAGAGATTACACCAAAAAACTGATTTAGGTTTCCGTACATCTCGAAAATGTTAAGCGAAAGCCATTCTCCATAATCGACGTATTTGGGAAGCTGCACGATTGACTTAAATGAACCTTTGACCAACGCTGTCTTGACAAACGGCTGGCAGAGAAATAGAGGGAGCTCTTTGCCTGAGTATGCGTTCTGGTCAGTGCCAGCAGCTGAGGCTCTTTGAGGCAGCCGAGATCGGGGTTGTCTTGTGCTTTTAGTAGGAGACAGTGGCGCAAACTGAATCACCGAGGCGCGTTGTTTTGTGGGCGAGGATCTACCAGAAGGCTGTGCTCTTCGAAGTGGCAGCGTTGAGCCGCTTGGGTTTTGATACAAGATGCTTTGCGGTTCGTAGTCCTTCTTTGTCTTTTTCGTCGAGCGGCCGAATCCTCTGATCGTGTTAAGAAATGACATAGCGAGTAGATAAAGGTGGGGTGAAGGAGGGAAAAGACGGGGTTTTTGTAAAAAGCACTTTCTGGCTGGGCAGGGGAGTCTTTTTCTTCACTGATCTGCGCGAGATATAATATGTAATATTTCACCAAACTTCAAAACAAGGATCAACTTAGATACGGCTTGCGAGAGCTACTGCTGTTCCTTCTTCTCTGATATTTTTATGGTTGGGTTTTTGTTTTCTTATTATTTAGGCTTTCTCGTTTCTCAGTTGATATCTGCTTTGGTCCAAAAATTTGAAGCTTATTTTCCTGTATGGGTCCGCTGAAATAGGAGAAACTCTACTTATTTCAAGAAGGTAACGAGCAGCGCATCAAATCATTTAGATCAAGAGAATGGCCTAGGTGAAGGATCTCGCGGGCAGTCCAGAGGAGGAGCCTCAATGTTTGTATTGGTGAGCGAGCGCATGTGCCAGGTTATGCCGGGGCCATTGGTGAGAAATCATAACATTCACGTGATCGTATACCATGAGACAGTCTGAACAGTAGACGCAGGTGCGTTCTCCTTTGAAGAAAGCCAGAACCTTTTGGTTTTGAAAAAGCAAAGAGTTGCTCTGGTTTTCTAGTCTCCTATGCTGTCAATCAAGGGCGTCTGCGCGGCCATGTTTCTTCCCCACAGACTTGTCTTCTTCATGGTAGCTTTGTCCATTCACCCGCAAACACAGCATTGTTGCTTAGTTGAGATTATGCTTTGGTAGTACAGCAGAGGCATGATATTACAATATATTTGAGAGCTGCAACGACCATCGTCTGATTCTTGTGTCCCAATATACTTTCACGAGTTATGAGTCCAAAACATTCGATTCCCAGAACAACCACGATTGATGAGATCGGCTGACTTCGACTTTCGATTCCATGACGGCGCTTGGAAGCTCAGAAATGCGTTGCCAAACGTGGGAAGTTTAGTGTCTCCATTGCGCTGAATACCAGTAATCTCAAGGCCAGGAGACAAGCGTTTCGTATTATTGAGCAAACCTGCGGTGGCCGAATAGTCCCAGACATTCTCGAAAAGTGTTCACGTATGCGGTGAAATCTTCGATATGCTTGAGATTTGGCTAGTCAAGGTCATTATGGTTCAAAGTGTGATACAACAGGAGCTCAAGCTCTTCGAGTGGGCTCAAGTCGCTTGAACTTTCACTAAACGTTGCTTCCTCATCTACCATATTAATTGACTTTTCAGGCCATTCTCAGTATCTATCCTTGAGTCTCGTACAACTTGTTCTGAAATAATGGTGTCCCGTTTATGGGCACATCCCAAGAAACGACATTTGGTGCGCACGTGCATTTCCGGGACACTCCAACGGCGATACAGAACCTCTCTGTGCCTGGCTCCCCGCCCGTCACAGGATCGTCTTTGGCAAACGCATTCGCACGCGATTGCTCAGCTGTCACGGCATCTGCCAATGGGTTTCTTCTTGGTGGTAAGTATTTGATGTTCTCTAATTTGCCTATGGATTCTGTGACTTTGAGTTGCTTTTACTGCTTGCTTCGATGATCGTCATGTCTTTGCCTTACAGAATGCTGTCTGTTGTGGCCTTCTTGGATCCGACTTCTATGTGCAGTTTTGAGTTCCGCTAAGATTAAGTTTGAGCATGTGAGCTTCGTGGTAAGTACGCTTACCTTTCACTCCTTGTCTGTAGGTCAGTCATGTGAAGTTCTATCTTTAGATTCCAAGCTTAACAGTCTCCTCCTAGATGACATACAACAGGTGATTCTTTACTTGGTTACTCTGACATTATGCTTTACCCCGCCATTCTCAGAATGTCCGCAGGGACTTCAAGAGTAAGTCTTGACACCAATCCAAATTAACAAGTGCCTGTGAATGATCCCGTAAAACCTTCTCCATTCGTACAGCTTCCATCTGAAACTTTCTCAAGATCAAAAGATTTGCATACATGATCTCAACTTGATGCTGCGCGAGTCGCACCACAACGGGTCTAGGCACAGGGCGTTGAAGATGACGACTCGGTGTTCATTCTCGTTTCTAAAATTGGAACTATGTCCTAAAAAGAATCTGCTCAATTCTTGGGCCGTTGATCTTGAAAAGTATTACATCTTTGTCCACATTGCTCGTTTCGTTTTCTTCGTATATCGGCTCGCTGCAAGCATAGAATACTGCTCAAATGATCAGTTGAAGTTCCCCAAGGACTCTCCCATCTTGATCATCTGTCCGACTTCAAGATCGAATTTGAAGTTGGCAGGGGCTTCAAAAACCAACACGACAGTGGAGCCCAACTTGAATCCCCCAACTTCCTCGCCTTTACTTAATGGGAACCCTCCTAACAATGAGCTTGCGCCGGTGTATGTAGCCTCATAAACAGTATTCTTTCGTAATTTCTTCGGCTTACTTTGCTGCTTCACACTGGCGGTTTCCGAGCCTGAGCTGATCGTCAGATGCAGGTCATCACTACCGCCGTTCAAAAAGGGTGTTTGTTCATCTGAGACATTAGCTAAAGAAGATTGTCTCAGATAGACTTCGTGCTCGTAGATATCATTGGTTTTCAAATCTTTGTCAAAGTTGACCACTATACTACCAACGTTCGTGGCACCAACTGGAATCATGGAGAAGAAGCCATATTTCCAGTACCCAAGTAGAGCAACTCTTTCATTGAGAACAAACAATCCCTGTAATGTCTTTTGGAAGAACGGAGCGACGGAAAAAAGCTCGCCAATAAAATGTCTTCTCAAGGTAGTTACCCAGTTTGTGGGAGAATGGTAGCGATGATAATCACCAGGAGCCAAGTAGATTACAGCAAAGTACAAGCTCTTATGACTGCTCTGGTTCAATCTTTCAAGTGGGGTTGGCGCCAAGTTTTGAGCGACATACAAATTTTTACTGAGAGACGGTTTGGAGCTCTCAGCTGTGCCCTCACCTTTATCTTTGAATTCAAGATCGTTTTTGTGGTGTGTAATTTCGTTTTCACCACCGACAATATCATCCAAAGTGTACGAAATCCCGTTCAATTTTGCAAATTCTTGATCCCTTCTGATGACTGTCTCATGTGTCCCGTCATGATCAAATTCCAACAGGTGCGTGGGGGCAGCTAATCGTTTAGTGGACAAACCAAGCAAAGCATCAATTGAATAGGTCATACCTTTCACTTGTTCGATCTCTCCGTTCTCAATGACACCAAATTTGAGCACTTTTCCATCGGACGGGGACACCAACTCTGTATCAGCCAAGGGCCGGACCCCAGGCTTCAATTTTCTGTAAAAAAATTCAGAGAGATTCGGATATATCGTCAAGTCTGGCTCTTCCATTTCCTCTAAATTAACACCGAAAAGTGTAGAATAGAGTCTATAAGAGGGAGATCTTAGCCACACGGGCAAGTTGATGCTGTTGAACTGACCCCACAATCTAGAAATGGTTTTTAAAGGAAGTGTTGAATAAGCATATAACTGCCATGACTGGGGCTTGATGGTATACTGGCTAAAAGGCTCCAAATCGTCGTTGCCATCATAAGAGTCCCGTTCGTACATGATCTTCGCAGCAACACCACCCAATACTACGGTCAAAGACGTCAATGTCCACCAACGAACAAATCTTCTCCTCTCCTTTCTTCGCTTTCGTGCTTCAGCCGAGAAGAACCTTCTGTGAAGATTTTTAGTCTTCGACTTTAACTGCAGTGGTGCGTTAACAAAACCCCTCTTAGAGAGCTGCAATCCCGGGAACCTGAGGTTTTTACCACTTTTACTCCATGATGAATAGAAAAATGCCGTCTTCTTGGGTCTAGGAATTTTGGGGAACGCATGTCCCTTGTAATCGCCCCAAAGCTTCCGTTGTCTACCCTGAGAATTGTCGTGAAACAGTCTCTGGAAATCAATTTCCGCAACGTTTGATGCTCTAGACAATGGCTGTGTGATATTCATGACTTGAGGGCCATGGACAAATGGAGAATAAGGGTAAAACTTGCGTTTTATGATGGACGCGTCTCCGTAGAATAACCTTGGACGATACACCATATTTATCAGATGTTTGGTGAAGAGAATCACAATGTACGAAGAATTTATGTGCAGTAGGGCTTTCTTCAAAAGCTTGAATCAAGCGGGGTATATCTGTTTTGATGGAAAAGGAGGTGATTTTCAAAAACTGGTAGATACCCTGTCGGTTCAGAATCGGCGCTCTTATAGGTTCGACCAAATTCACACGATGGATGCGGGATTTTTTAACGTAGAGCCACCCGCCTCACCCAACGGTCGCGCGACTGCGTGGAAAAAATAATATTGGACTTTCATGTATGCGGTGACTCCGCGAATCTGATAACCATCATGTGGAGGTCGTGTTCAGCTAGCGACATTTGTTATATGCATCCCGAAACCAACACTATTCGACATGAATATTCGGAAGTGCGGGGTGCCACTTGACGACGTTACTTTCAGCCGAGATTTGGCCTCAATAGAGCATATGAGGATTGAGTCCGGAAGACAAGAACACACTTAGAGATAAGACAATAGTCGCGAATGTATTCGGTCCACCGGAGCTGCTGCATGTTTCTCCAAGTGCTTCTTCTGCTAGCGAAGAAGAATTTATTGTAAAAGTTTGTCACTCGAAATTAAGTCAGGCTTTAGAATAACGCTCTATTCCAGTATTCTGAACGCCAATCTAAGACGCGACTGCACCATTTGTGAGCTCCCAAATATCCCGCTTCAATGTTTCAATGAACTGTGCATCGAGATAGAAATGCTCGTCCTTGAGTTTGCAGCCCGTGTATGCGAAAAGTAATTTCAAGTTTAACACTTCTTCTATTCTCTCTGGTTTGATGGCATTCTGAGTCAACTCTAATTTGTCATCAAAAATATTGAATATAGAGAGGCCAGATCCGATTTCTTCGGAGTCAACTTCCTCAATTGCAGCACATGACTCATGAAGATACACACTCTTCTCAAATGATGAAATTCTATTGATCAATTTCAGGTTGAGAATTTCTCGAATATTTTTCTTGGGACATTTTTCACTATCAGATATTTGCAAGGAACTGCTTCTGTTTTCTAGTAGAGAGGTTACTGAAGCTTTCAAGAGCTCATAGTTCAGCTTCTTTAGCACAAAAATAGTGAGCGACTTTTTGAACTGTTCGAGATATTCCGAATTCACCAGAAAGTCAATTGAGACTCTGAAGAAAGATTCTGAGTTCACCTCGATTGACAAAATTCGGGAGATATTACAGAGTAGTATCGGGGAAGTGGATTCCTCACAAGATCCATCTTCATATCCGATCCTTACGGGCACTTTGATAGGAGATCCGTTCTTCACGTCCCGCACAACGAGACATCTAGGTTCAATCGACAACGACCAGAAATGTCTCAAGGCCTGCAAATGAACTTCAATGTCACTATCTCCATTTGGGAAGACTGGATAAAGTGATACTATCAATGCTGCAATAGCGAAATTAGAATCGCCAAAGCCGTATTGGCTCCCTCCGAGAAAGAGGATACCCAAAGCCATGCTGGAAGCCATGTGTACACCATAGTCTGAGTTCTTGTCAGTTCGTCCGTGTAGAACTCTCAAGCGACGAAATACTTCAATATCGCCACTTCCAGCCATCACAACTGAAATACATAAAGCCAAAAGATTTTGTAGTTGACAAGCACTGCTTGAAGCAATTTTTTGGTCATAGCTGTCGGTTGATACGGCAGAGATCACCATTGTAATATCCAAATAGTGCAAAAGCATATCCCTAGCCCC
The DNA here is from genome assembly GCA_030573055.1 of Metschnikowia anglica. NCBI lineage: Eukaryota > Fungi > Ascomycota > Pichiomycetes > Serinales > Metschnikowiaceae > Metschnikowia > Metschnikowia anglica. The sequence continues at coordinate 339,734 of JAJMCP010000010.1, forward strand.
AAAATCGTGCGTCGACGCATACTTGATTGCCACCGATAAACACGCTCCGCCCAAGATGTTAAACAAATTGATCTGATCACTGTCCAACTCTTTAATGCTATTGATATTGTGACGGCTTCTCAATATCTCAGGAATTTGACTTTCCACCCAATCTCTTGTGGGTTTAACGTTGTCCCACAATATCAAGTTTCTCGAGAGGCATCTCAAAAGTAAAAGATCCGGCCGTACATAATCCAAAAGCTGTTCAGAATTTGGGATTTTCAACTTGGCTGCTATAGAGGTGTTTCGTGTTCTGATGTAAATGAAGCCAAGTGCGAGAATAGCACCAGAGCTTGATTTATCTGAATCATAGGCAGAATGTGAATCTTTCATAGAGATTGCGTAGGACAAGAGCTTATCCACGACGTGAGTGTCATTTAATCCTCTCAAGTCATTACCTTTGCCCAAGTTAATAAATCCCAAAGCTATGCCGGCTGCTAATCTGTAACTCTCCTGCTCATCGTGGTTCTCAACATGAGATTGATTACTTCCAAACTGGGACAAGAGTATTTCACTCATTCTTCGATGCTGAGTCTCCAAATAAAGCAACCCTATACCGATGAGGCCTGCTGACTGGACTATGGTTGGCACATTCAAGTCATTTGCACCTTGAGGTAACAAAGCAACTGCATGTACTGATAAAACCTTGGTGAGTTTGTTCTCCATCGTGCCCTTCAAGCTCGCAGCCATTCCAATTAGGAGACCTACACTCGTCAAAGGATGTTTCGGGCCCAAGTAGTTGTAAATGTGCCACTCCTCCAACAGTCTCAAATGACCATTAAGACCTAAGCCAAGTAAGAAACCAGCATGTTGGGCATTGTTTTCCGCTGGTTTGTTAAAAATGACCCAGCTACCCGAGATACATTTAGCCGAAGGACTTATGCTCAATCCCGAAGACACTCCATTGTGAAAGTGACCCCACTCGGTGACTTTTTTGTTGAGTGAGACTTCTGTGAGGACAATCGTGGTCATTGAAGGAGTGATGAGTGTGTTTAGATTGAATTTGGGAATCGGAAACTTTTCGGTAAGTAGAGGAATTCTTCCAGCGTAAAACAAAGCAGCTCTTCCCAAAGGAATACATAAAGTTCTTAGAGCGACCAACGAGGCAACTTCTCGTTTCAACAAGGTAGAGTCATACTCACTTACATCTTCTTTGATGACAATGTTTGCTGTTTGAACCCTTGTTTGATGTAATAAGGTCGTGATTTCGTAAAACCTTCGATCTTTATCGAAAATGAGCCTAGTAATTTTGAGGCGATCGGCTTCAGAGTGCTCATCCCAGGCCAAAAAGTTATCGTGTTTCGTAGAGAGCGAATTGATAATTGAGCTGGCATCTCGGCCAGTAGATTGGTGCCACAAGTGGGAAGAGAAACTCGTTTCATGATCCCTGATTCCAGGCATCAAAAGCATGAACAAATCACGTCTGCCCACTAAATCAAGAATGGAGCTGTTCCACTCGAACTCAGGGTCTTTTTGAGAACACAGAAGGCAATTCTTCAATGGTATTCTAATCCCTGGAGGGAATGTTTCCAAGTCGCCAGATTTTATTCCAGATTTTGCCAAGGCCTTCACAATATTATTGGGGCTCAGATTAGTGGAGCATAGCAATTCGAAAATTTCACAAATCGTGTAAGTCCTCGGCGTTATGATACGATTTACTTCATCGCTCTCCTCCACCAATTGCGATAGGAACAAAAACTGAGACCTCTTTCCCTCAAAGATGGATATCAAATATTCGAAAATGCTGGGAGGACTGTAAATTAAAGAAATCAGAAGTAGCCTCACAGAAGTATCGAGATTGCTTTGATCAATCATATAATAAGACGACCAAGGATCCAGCCAGCCCATCCACAATGTTAATTGCGCAAGCAATGTTCCTACTTTGATCATATTATCCCTGCTTAAGGCGTCAAGCTTGGTCTCCTCATAGATCAAATGCAAGGAGACGACAATATATGGTAGGAGGTCACGGAGCGAGTAATCAATACGGAAAGCATCGTGAAGCATCCGAGCCAGCGGAAGCAAATTCGTTATCTCGTTTTCAGACATAGCAGAATTGTCAGAATTATCAAAAGGGTGTATTAGCGAAAGAAGCGTCATAACATAGGCTCTCCAATCGTCTCTTGATTCATCAAGCATGAGAGCCGAACGCCACAATACCCACACGCTTTCATTGATCTTGGATCCAGATAAGTATTTCCACGACTTCAAACAAGTCAAGACTAACTTATTTCGTGGCTCGAGAATGAGGTTGATGTAAATCGGGGTCTTGGTATCAGTTGCGCCTCTAAGGACAACCAAATGGTCAACAGTGCTTGCAATGCTGGTGATGGCTGGGTATGTCTCGGGAAAATTGATCGAAGGAGATGTGATCTCAAGGTTTGGGTGCATTAGCCGCAAGGAAGTGTTCGTATCAAGGAGCAAAAGCCATCCAGGAAATGATGGGTGATTCAATGACAAAGCATGATGACAATCAATGGTGAAAGAAGTTTCTAATTGGGGGATGTTCCCCGGAGAAACCTTGTACGTGTAAACCGTGGCCTGCTGCAGAGCTCTGTTACTGATCACGATCGTTTCCTTGTCCTCGTAGACGAGACCTGACACAGTTAAATGCAGCTTCCTAGCTTTTGCAGAGAAAGTATCGACCTTTGTCCATATCATGTCTTTGCGAAGCGCACTTAGCTCTACTGAACCATGGCTGGCATTTGTCTTTCCCTGCTCAGAAAAGCCCGATTCAGAGCCCATTCGAGCAATCGATGACGCGCCTGAGAGCAAAGTACTGGTTCTTTTTTTGTCCATGTTTATTGACAAGTTCAGTAAAATACTAGATGCAAAAGGCGGTTGGATTGATTCGTAGAGCTCGTCTTCAAGTATTCTGGAGGGGTTTGGAGTGGCGACAGACAAGTTTCGCTTTCTCCTCGGGATGCTAGAGTTTACGACTTTGTTTCGAGTCGAGGTCTTCACGTAGTAAATATTGACTGTCCTTTGACGAGAGTTGAAGGTGACACAAAGATTGTGGGATTTGCCAAGGCCCTTTCTTGGGAAGTACATAAGCGATTCACCTGTCGTCACAACAGATGTGGAAGATGTCGTCACGACACGAAGGTCACCAATTGGGTCGACCAAGGTAAAAAAGCGGTACAGCAGTAATGGATCATGACTGGAAATCTGGGCCTGATCTCGCTCCAACAACAACCCGGAGTCGAAAGGGAATGAGGATTTCAACGTAAATGGGAAGCTCACAATATTAGAGTTCCCGCCCGGGAAATAGATATGAGCTGAATTTGAAAGGCACACGATCAACGCTTCAGAACCCTCGAAGCCCTCGGCAACGCCTTGCTGAAAGCTCGTGTAAGTGGCACCAACGATATCTTCATCGTAGATCAACTTGCGGGCCATCACAGAGCCATTCACCACATTCACCTCACGGGGAAACACGAGAAGCTTTCGGCCATGTGAAAACAAAAATGACTGGTGCTTGGGTAGACTTGGGAACGGAAGTTCGTTCGAGATATCAATAGCCGGCAGCGTGAGCAACATTTCGTGTGGGTTCTGACACGTAGGTTTTGGCTGAAACGGGGCGTTTTGTGAGTGCTCTCTTGCAGTCGCGTTTTGTCCGTATATCCAGCTTGATGGATACTTCTCTCACAGAAAATACAAAGAACTGCAGTTGACACTATTCAAGGAATCAGGCAAATTAGATATGAGGACGGAACAAACCAGCTCGGCGTATTTAACTCGGTTGCTGAGTTTTTCAATTTTTTTTCTGTTCCTTCACGGTTTTAGTATGGTGACCGCGCTAAACTCTCGTGGAAAGAAACAAATATCTCATAACTATTTACATATGTTTGGTCGACCCCATTTACTCGATGATTCTAGTGACCATACCAGTACCAACGGTCTTACCACCCTCTCTGATGTTAAAACGCTGATTAAGCTCGATTGGAGTGTTTCTGACCAACTCAATCTCCATCTCAACGTTATCACCTGGAGAGACCATGGCAGAGTGGTCAGCACCCTCTGGGAATCTCAACACACCAGTGACGTCAGTGGTTCTGATAAACAATTGAGGCTTGTAATTCTCACCGAAAGGAGAGTGACGACCACCTTCCTCCTTCGACAAGATGTACAAAGAAGCCAACATTTTCTTGTGAGAAGAGACAGTGCCGCTCTTGGCCAAAACCATACCACGGGAAACCTCGTCTCTCTTTACACCTCTCAACAAAATACCAGCATTGTCACCAGCGACGGCGGAGCCCAACTCCTTCTTGAACATCTCAATACCAGTAACAGTAGTCTTGAAAGGCTTGTCAAAGTCACCAACAATCTCGATTTCCTCACCCTTCTTCAAAGTACCTCTCTCAACTCTACCGGTGACAACAGTACCTCTACCAGAGATAGAAAAAACACCTTCAACGGGCATCAAGAATGGTTGCTCCAAGTCTCTGGTTGGGGTTGGAATGTACTCATCTACAGCGTTCAACAACTTGGTGATGGCTTGTTCACCAATTTCAGGCTCTCTACCTTCCAAGGCACACAAAGCGGAACCCATGACGACAGGGGTCTCATCACCGTCGAAACCGTATTCAGACAACAATTCTCTCATTTCCATTTCGACCAATTCCAACATCTCTGGGTCATCGATGGTGTCGACCTTGTTGACAAAGACAACCAAGTGTTGTACACCAACTTGTCTGGCCAACAACAAGTGCTCTCTAGTTTGAGGCATCTGACCATCGGTGGCGGCAACAACAATAATAGCACCATCCATCTGGGCGGCACCAGTAATCATATTCTTAATGTAATCAGCGTGACCAGGACAGTCGACGTGAGCATAATGTCTGTTGTCGGTCTCGTACTCAACGTGGGCAGTAGATATAGTGATACCTCTGGCTCTCTCTTCTGGAGCCTTGTCAATGGAGCCATAGTCCAAGAAATTAGCACCACCCTTATCCGAAAGGACCTTGGTGATAGCAGCAGTTAAAGTCGTCTTACCGTGATCAACGTGACCAATGGTACCGACGTTCACATGGGGCTTAGAACGGTCAAAGACAGCGTAAGATCTGGAGAGTGCTGGGCGCACCTCAGAAGCTAATCTTCCAGCAACACGAGCACCGTAAAACCGGCTGGCAATGTTTCTAAACATGTTGAAGATAAAAAGATGACAGGTGATCTGAGAAAATTTGTTTCAGGGCATTTTTTTTTCATTTTTTTTTCTTTCGTTCGGTTCGCGCTACTTGTTGAGCGGTTTCGCACTTGTATGCATTCGCAGCAAAGTTAAAGGTCTACCGAAGACAGTATCTAGGACCGGGAGTTTTTAGTGGGAGAAGTTTGAAGATGTACATGTAAAAGAATTATCACATGTTTTCGAATTATTCCAAGGGGGGGTGAGATTTTGTATCTTAAATATGCGAGGTATTTATAGGGCACTAAGTTGTTTATTCCAAACTGAGTTCGTGTGGTTTGTAGACCGCATTCATCTAATTCCCTTCGCACAAATTGCCTTCAAAACACCGACACTGCAAACATCCAAAGATTTGGTATGTTGAAAAACACAGAACTCTGTGAGTTAGTTCTCCCAGGATGTGAAAAACAGACTACTTGCAATTGTAAAGCAAAAAGTAAGATTGACTGAATGGACAGCTTGTCGGCTTCATCACTCTTGTGCCTCAGTTGCTCTCTGATGTAGACAGTGTGGTAGCGTAGGGGCTTTCAACTCCGCAGTCAATCGATTTTCAGCCCTCCGAAGCCCACGCATATTAACTTGAAGCACTTGTCCTAAAATGTTTTTTCATTTTTTTCTTTCTCTTTCTTTTTGGTTTCACGCCTCGAGCTTTATATTAAATTATTGGTCTCGTGTGTGTTTTCCTCTTCAATCCTTTCCACGTGTGCTCGCTCCAAATCCTGATAATCACTGAAGTACTCGTAGTAAACACAAAGCATCAAAAGCGTGCCCTGTAACAAAGCAGCTACAAAATAGGAAACCCATGAGCTCCAGTGTGAGCCCTTGGTGAAAAACAATGTTGCAGTAAACACGAATCCGCCTGGAGTCTGGATGCACATCATACCTATAGAAAGTGTGCCTGGGTGTTTCAAGCGGAACGTTGTTGAAATCTGAGGCACGTATTTCACCACAGTCAAAAGCGTAGACATGAGTCCATTAAATCGTGCCAAAGAGAGGAGAACAGATCTGTTGGTGGAGAACGCTATAATGATCTGGACGAGTGAAAGCACAGCATGCAAAATTACAAGATTACCCACTCTGAAAATCCGAACTAGCTCCTCTTTATCCTGCTTCGCTGAATTCTTGGTCCAGATGATGACAAATACCAAAATCATGATGGCACATGTGCACTGAAGACCGATTTGTATGAGATTGAGTTGCGAATTTATACAATTGAAGACCGTCAATGCCCCCGTGCGGCAGCAGTATCTGGCTCTAGCACTGATCATTATGATGTTCGTGAAAGTGAAAATCAGCGAGCAAGAGCCAAGAAGAAGAAAGTTCACTGATAATCCCTCGGATGTTCGCTTCTTAAAAATACGGTAGTACTGGGGCAAGTAACTGACAAAAATTCCAACAGTGATGAGAATGGCCAAGACCATATTTGCAATTGAGGCTCCATCGTACGCGGAACAGAAATTTTCTGGTTTCCCAGAATCCTCTGTCATTGTTGTCGTCGATTTTTGTTGCTGAACCAGGTATGAAAGACAGATAGGTGGTATGCGGTGGGCGCCTTGGAGCGCTCCGTTATCAGTAAAAGTGCGGGGGGTAGGGCCGATACTCCGGCATACGTCTCTCTTATGGTGAGAAAATAGCATTCGAGAATTGGCCACATATGTGCCATCCTAACGTTTTCATTCAATCATACATCCGTGAGTCTAGGATACAGGAGCAAATTCTTCTTATTGATTTGACGCTTAATTTAAAGCCCCTACTTGGATATTTTGAACGGAATCTTGATCGGCATGGTTTCTCCGTTGCCTAGCTTTATCTCCACTAGAAGATAGTAGTAACGGCACATAATACAGCTTTGGAATGATGGCACTAGTGTCAACGCGCCTTTGAGCTTGTCCTCTGTGGGACGCTTCGAGTCTTTTGTAAACAAGCTCTGAATGTCAACATCGATTTCAATGGATTTCTCTGCTTTGCTAGCATCAGTAGATTCTTTCCAGTGGCTGAGCCCTCCTTTGCTTTGGACAGTGACGTTGTCCACCTTCAAAGTGGTACTTTTGGACTCCAAATCGGCCAAGCACTTGACATCCATAAACAATTGCTTGCTGATCCCCAACACTTGGGTTCCGTATATGCTAATTAATTTCGACATCTCTTCAAAATAGTTTCTGAAAGGAGTGGCCACATACTTCGCAACACTATCGTTGTTTCCTAGAACATTCCGAAATTTCATCGACTGTGTTAACTCAATTGGAATTGGATATTTTTTTGATCTGACAGTACAGATTATAATTTTCGCACTGACACCCCGAATTTCGGGAGGACGGACAGCCTTGACATCATTTTCAGTGCTCAAGTACTCAAGGTCTATAACCGCCTTTAGTTTTGCAAGTTTATCTGTGTCATAATCTGTGACCGGAGTGAAAATGTATGGTGTCACATAACGCACTGTGTGCTCGCGTTTTGACACAATAGCGTTAAGCAATCCCACAATTCTTGCCGGCTGGGTAAGAGGCTTCTTCTTATAGGGGAAGTGTACTTTGTAGACGCTATCACTGACTCCTTGCTTTGCTGATTGCGGGCTTTCCTTGTACGTTTGCTTTGCAATGGAAGGCTTTCTCGCAACTTTATTTGCGTCTTCGCCTTCTTCTAGTCTTCTTCCAGTATCAATGCATTTTTTGACACTTTTGAGGAAACTTTCAAAGTGCTTTTCAGCTATGTAGCCATCATCACCCGTGCTCATCGCGTTGAGATCCCTGGGAACTATTCGGAGAGGCACACCTGCTTCTTTCACTATAACAAATTCTTCGTCGTGAAGGTTACCGCCATTTTCGTAGAGAGATCTTTTTCCAATGACCTTAGTCTCCACGCTGTAACTAATAGAAGTGTCCGAGAACCCAAAGTCTCTTGTGATCAAGTTTGGAGCCTTTTTTTTACTTGTAGAAGTGTTGGATGGATGACTTTGACCTGGCGGGCTAGAAACAGATGAAAACGGTATTCTCTCTGGTTTCAAAGGTGTTACCCTTAGCTTGCGTAAACTCTGCAAAAACACATTTTTGTCCAAGCCTATACTCGGAAAAAGAACACAGTGCTGAGGAATTTCATGTGGCTCGCAAGCACAATCCAAAAGCTTCATTGGAATGGTGAAATTGAAGAATTTTTTGTAAGCGACTCCAGGCACGAGCTGTCTTCTGTAAGGGAATTGAAGAATAGTTCCATCAACAGGATCGACATAGTCAGGTTGATCAGACAGTCCTTCTTCAAAAGACACGGGGGTCCACGACGCATTGTAGTCAAACATATTGAGAAACTTGAAGAAGAGAAGCGGTTTTGCCCCGGAGCCGGCCTCATTGCTGTTCACAGATATCCGACCTTCAAACACAACAGAAAACATATCGAAGCTTAATGGCTGCTCGCAAGTGTTGGCTACGACCACATAGCCGTGGATCGAGTCACCTTGCAGAAACTCCATTTCCAGCTGGCTGTAAACTTCAGGCTTTCTGCCCTTCATGCCCACTTTCTTTGTCAAAACGATGTCGATCTTTAGCTTATCAGCCAACAGTTTATTGAACTCATCGACGTGTTTCATACGATGGACGTTTGCCAAGATTGAGTTCTCCCAACGGGGTTCAGGCGTACGGAAGCTTTGTCCTGGACCCGGCGCATTGACTTGTCCTCCAAAATAGTCACTTTCAACCCCTGAGGAACCCAGATGCGTCGGGGAATCTTCATAAACGGGGGGCTCGTCATTGCCATCCTCGATCAGGGGATCCATGGTCTTGGAAAATGTGGACTCATAAAGCTGGTAGGAGGGGAGGATGTTCCATATTGGTACGTCTTTAATAGCAGGTGATATCATCGGATTCGACAGCGGGGGCAGGGTTGTTGGGGTCCCTGCGGTTTGGAAAAGCCGATCTCCAGTATTGGACAATTCCAATTTGAGCTTTTGACCCAGCGCCGCTTCGCGCTTGAAGCCCCTTTGAAAGATGCCCATGGCCAGATTATGGCACTATCAGACTCTTTCGTAAATGGGCTATTTAGGACTTGTGGGGCAAAGTTAAGGTCACAAGGTTTTTTTCTATCGAGACAGGCGCATGTGGTTGAGACGCACCTGCGCTTTGTTCCGGCCACGTGCTCCTAACCTTTCATTATCAAACTTCTGCCGCTTCTTCGCTCGTCTCCATTGCACTCCTCTTCATCCCTTTGCAAACCTTGAAACGCAAAAAATGTATCAAAATAACTGGAGTTAGTGGGCTTTAGGAAAAACGGGGAAAAGGAATGAAAATACCAGCTTTTCCGTGAACTCTAGTCACACTGTTAGCCGGCACCAAACGGCGCACCTGTCAAAACCGCACTTGGTTCTGAACCTTAATCTTCAGCCTCAACTTGAATGAAACTAGGACTAATGCCTCTCAAGTTTTGATAAGCAAAGCTCACTCATTTTGAGGTGAGGTTTCTTGCCCATGTACGTAAGCAGCAACGCGGCCAGAATTCTGAGTTCTTCTAGTTATCCGGCTTTATACGCGTTTGCCAAGTCAGTTCGCACTTTGATCCTTTTGAGCTGAAATATCATGAAAACACTAATTCGGTTTTCAAGGTTCTTTTTTATTTCTTTGTCGGAGTTCCGTGCTCGTTTTATATCCCAGAGCAAGTCCTTGTAGTTCTCACCTAAAGTGGCTCAGGCTCTTGGGTGATGCTTGGTAGGGCTGCACAAATCGGAATTCCTTCTCACCTTTTCTCGGAACAATGGCCGCTTTGAAAGATTTCAAGAAATGTGACACCCTGAGAACATTCCCAAAAGTTTGCAGGAATAAGGTCAAGGAGGAAGTAAAAGCTTTGAGATGCCATTTACCATCAGGAAAAGAGAAAAGAGTACTTTGGACCTTTTTTCCGCCCCTTCTCAATTCGTTTTTGATCTCGTCTCTCCCCGGTCTCTCTAACTCTGTCAAGCCCTTTCGCAGCTGGCTCTTGATCTAGTGCGCGAAGGACGCGCGCCATGACTGTGACCCTTCAACCTAATCTCATAGCGCTCGAACAGAACCCGCTAGGCTAGACTGCAACGTACACGGCTGAAAAAAGTTTCTCACGCGAATATCCTTTGACACTCTAGCTTGCCGGAGCCTTATGAACGTCGGTTTGTGGGCTTTGAGTGCTGCCCGAAAAGGCAGAAAGAAAGCCGTCGTGCCCGGGTCTTCGGCCTTTGTTCTAGACGAGACTGTTTCTTACCTACAAACTACCAAAGAGGCTACAATCACATTGAATCTGCTGCTCGAGAGCAGTGTGCTGTGTCTCAATAGTTTGATTGATGAAATTCATAAAGATGTCTCATACGATGAGTTTACAGCAAAGCTTCAAGACTTGCAGCCTCCACGAGAATCTCCCATAGAGGATTCAACTAGGAGCTCCTTCTCACTGACTAAGTCCGATTTGGAATCCGTTGAACTTTCCACTAGACCCGAGCTTCTATTGCAGCAAAGTGAACGGGTCGTAAGCTCATCGGCGCCGCCTCTCTCGGCTTCTACTTTGCAGGAAAGTCCGGCTCATGGTCCAGTCTCACTTGGTGACGTGCACCTTCGGCACCAACCTAGTTCAAATGAAAGTCATCTTGCGCAGCCTTCGAAACAGGCGCAAACATTCGAAAACCACATATCACTGAATGTGGATCCAGGCGATGAAATCAACGTGAAGATGGAGGTTTTGTCACATAGTGGCTTCTCAGAACAAGAGACTAATCTAGAACTGTTATCCGCCTCCTCCAATATCCACAGGACCAATGCTAAGAAAGAAAACATCTTCAGTCCAAAAAATCTCGGCATATACCCAAATGGTGTATCATACGAAAATTTGGCAAGACAAGTCCCAAGTCTCCCTAGCGAGAAAAGTCTGGTCTCTGACCCGCCGCAGGCCACAAAGTCAAACGTGTCTGCAGTTTCCGATCCTAGTTCCTTTTCCCCTATAAAGTTAGTGAATGGGCGAGTGGCTTCGGTGACATCTCCCAATGTTGATCTTTCTTTCATTCCAATTGCGAAAACGATCGACCCAAGTAATCGCGCCGACAAAGAACTTAAGAAGAGTCAAAACAATCATGACTCGAGTGACATTGGCGACGACATCGACAACTCATTCCAAGCTATCAGTACTGCTATTCGCAAAAGTTTTGCCGGCAAAACCTCTATGGGTCATCAATCGGGCCTTCCGAGTCTGCACGCTGATGGACAAACTGATAATGAAGCGTCAAAGCCTTCAAGCGGAGATGGTGATTCAAAAAACGTTGATTCAAAATTACAAAATACAAATAATCACGTACCAAACAGCAAAAATTTCAAGATAAAGATGGAACATGACTCAGATTCCGTGAGATCTCCCTCGAACGCAAGATCTGCAGATGTTAGATCAAAATCGTTCTATAGCACCAGGTACACGGCGCCTGTTTTCGTGACTTTGCCAAATAAAGAGTCAATAGCACTACAAGCAATAGATCCAGCAAGATCGAACGGAGTTGAAACTCAGCAGCAAGAGAAAGACCCCAAGAACTCTCTGTATGAGTCACTTCATTCGCCTCGTACTAAGCCTCAGAAACCACACCTGCAGTCACTATCTAAACCAGTTCCTCCAAAGGCGAAGATTTCAAAAGAAAAGCTTGGCTCAGATCCAAGCCAGCCGAAGGGGCCGCTAATAACAGATCAAATTCCGAATTTATTCTCTGGCAAAAGCTTTTCAGATGCATTTTCTGCGTCAAAAGCATCTTATGAAAGCCTGTTGAGACTGCTGAGACTTTCACCAGATCGAATCGACCGAAGCGTTGGCCGTAATTCTGATAAATCCACAAGTCGAACAACTGTCGCTGGTTCACCAGTGAGACGTGGAACTGGGCTGAGGCCACTGCCGATCTCACGGTCTCCATTAAGAAGCAGAATGTCTCGGTCACCGGTACGATTGCCTACGTCTTCTTCTGTCAACAGCTCCCGCTCTCCGACAAAATACAGTCATAGAGCCGACCCCACTGCCTTGCGAGACTCACCTACAAATTTCCTGATTCATCGAGCTGATAATCTGCGAAAGGGCGAAGATAAACTTTCCCCGCGGATGACACTTCCAGCGAGTTCAAGTGCTACAAAAGATATCAAATCTGTTTCATCTGATAAAGATTTTTTAAAGAACCGTTTCTTAACGACGTCGTTGCTTCCTGATATTTCCAAGCGGCTCAGAAGACCGAATCATCCCGAAATTGCACAGTCAAGCTCCGGAAAAGTCTCAGGCGAGCCCATCATCGGGCCCTCCAAGTTGGCAAAAATCGACAAATCTCTGAAAGATCTAAAACCCTCTTTCCAACCAGATTTCAAACCAAAGCCAAGGATCACATTAAATTTACTTCCTAGACAAGATCTAAGACCCATGAATGATTCCCGAAGTGCAATAAAACGAGATCTTGTGAGCCCAGAAAAGAAGGATAGAATAAAGATACAAAAGTTACAATCATCAGTCACAAATGGTTTGAAAAGTTTGCCAAATCACGCTAACATGCAACTTACATCCCGAAAAAGAGCTTTGGGAAATGCTGTTCCCTTGCCTGATGCAGCTCGCGGAAAATTTATCAAAGAACATACAACACGTACTCGGTCTGGAGAAAACAATAGAGATCTCAAAACTCCTTCAAAGGCTCTTCCTGTGAACTCGAAGACTGTCCTAAGTACTGGGCTAACCCCAGATACCCTGCCAGATGCGCTTCCGGACATTCCCTCTGATGATGAGGTCTTGCGCACTACGAAGTACATCAAGAGCTGGGCTGAAACACCAGAGATATTAAGAGCGATGAATGAAAAGCATGTGTTGGATCCCAAGAGCGTTTTTGGCGACTGCGCAGATTTAGATATGAATGACGTTTTTCGGTCCGTCAAAAAGCGGTCAAGCAAAGCTACACTGAATACGCCATAACTGTCTTTCTTTAAATAATTCGAGACATAATTACGTTCAAATGCTGCGTTTTTTCAAAGCATCTTCTTTATTCCATTGTTTGAGCCATTCAGCTGAGTCAGGCTTCGGCACGATGTAAAGCCTCAAGGCATTGTCGAAGAGAGGGGCCTTGGCATTATCAGCCATTAGAGCTCCATTTATCGCTGCTTTCTTGCCCAATTTCACCAAACCACCAGAACTAGTCTCCATATAGCATTCGAGAGACTTAAACGTAAAGTTTTTGTGATGTGGAACTTCAAACCAAGTTTGTGGTCTATCAAGAACAATGTTTAAAATATCTGCGGCGGTCGAGAGCTCGCTAATCTCCGCGATAAAATCACATTCATCAATGGTGGGACACAACACCATGGCCGGGAATAAGAGCTGAGATTCGTAATCCGAGGGATCTTCTAAGCGCAACTTAGCATTTTCCAATAACTCCGCAGGACGCGATGTTTTGATAATTTCCATATGCCTTAATCCTATAGCATTCGACAAGAGTGTTTCTTCAAGATTTTTTTTGTAAGCGGCTTGCTCTCTCTTGCGCTTGGTGTCTTCTATTAGGAAAGTTTTTTCTTTAAGAGCCGTGAGGGTGTCCTTAATTGCTGTATTCTCGGGGTCCTTTGTTAACCCATACTGCAAAATTTGCTCGGCCTCGTCGTATCTTTCCACGAGAAAAAGTGCTTTGCCTGCCCTATAGCATGCTTTGACATTGTTTTCATCAATGATTAATGCTTTCTTACAATCCTCGATGCACCTCCTGAAATTCTTCAACTCTAAATTGCAGGCTGCCCGGTTGACATACAAAGGAACGCTAATTGCATCTACTCCACAGTCCACCTCAATACCTTTCGTGTAATACTCCACTGCATCTTTATACTGTTTTTTCTTGAAGCAGTCATTTCCTTGGTTCTTGAAATTCGTGGCAATCTCATCTGGTTCCCCATCATACGCCAAGCTTTTCAAAGCCTCGAGCCCTATATTTTCGCCACCTTGTCCGTCGCTCTCGTCCAACTCGTTCATGAAAAATGGCAATCTGTTGATCTCATCCATGATATCCTGAGTAGACTTTTGTGCCAACTCAGAGAGCTGCGGAGGCAAATCAGGCTCCCCGGGTTTGGGCACATACCTTCTGCTCTCCCACGCTGAGATGAGTTCGTCTTCGGCGTTCATCTAGTGTGGATGATGCTATTATACGGTCTTCTCGGAGCTGGAGTTGGCTTCTGAGCTATACAAGCTTGAAAGCTGCTGTGAGATGCCGGCATGAAAGGCGATGCGCATCGGCCTTCTTGCCCTTGCAACAGCTACTCATCTGTGTGCCAATAATTCTCGTCAAAGAGAAATAAACACAATGACGAGCCACTGGTGGGCTGTTCTTAACAAACACGATCTGATGAAATATTTAATGTATTTATTAGGCTAAAATAATCACTGGAATATTGTCAACGGCACATGGACAGCCTGTGCGACACCATTCTTGTGTCTCACGGTGACGCGAACAAAATATAGTCGCGACATTAGGCAGGTTTGGAAATCCGGAACTAGGCATAACAGATCAAATGCAGATTTGCCTGGAGCTGTAGCCGGAGTTCCCTTCAAGTGGCTGCTCTCAAAATTAATGTCTAGGATGAAATTCTTCGTGAAAATATCATAGTTTTCGTCAACTTGTGACTTAGTCTGCGTCCAGGCTACAGAAGAGATGCTTTGAAAGCTCCCTGAGCTTTTCTCTTCAACCTGCATGACCTTCACATCAGGAACCGCTAGATTGATTCTTTTTGTTTGCATCAGCGCCATGCTCTTGATGTCTTTAAACAACAGGGTCTCCACTCGATAAGCATCGTCCTCAAATCCAATTTCTTTCATTAGTGTGACAAGAGAATGGTAGTATTCATGAAATGGTTTGATTACTATTGTCTCGAAGGACTCCAAGTCCTCCGACTTCTTTTGCCCCATGTCATCAACGTACTCGTCGAAAAAACACATATCGTGACTAAACTCAACTGGAATAAAATGTTTCCTCGACCTGATGGTAATCACTACCAAATCACAGGATATGGATCTCGATTCGGGTGGTGATTGTTTTCCCTCTCGTGAGTCACATGCGTAGGAAATCTCAATAGGCATTCGAGCTTTTAGATTATAGGCTTGAAACGGATCGCGGAACTCTTTCGGGGGAACATAAGGGATTTTTAGAGTGACTTTAGGCGTGGCAAGGGTCAAAGTTCCCAAAACTTTAGAGAATCCTGTGATCATTTTCCTTCTGTATGCGCTTACATGCTGATAGAGTCTCTTGTCAGAAGCCTTGGTATTTGACATCTTTCTGTAAGACCATTCGGGTCCCTTGTATTGATGCCTTAGTTTGTCAAAGGTCAGTGTTCCTGAAGTCCTCGAAGAGGCCAGGCTGAAGGGTGTCAAAGACCCAACGGACAACCCGTGTTTGGCTTCAGACCTTAATCTCTCACGAACTAGTTTACCCTCTTCTATTTTTTGTTCCACTGACTTTACAAAAGCCCTGTAGTATGCATTAACCTTCTGATCGTAGCCTTCTTTGAACTCGGGAAAAGCTGAATACGGAAGTAATCGTAGAGGAACACTGGCCTCTCGAGCCAAAACATACTTGTCTGTTCTGACGCTATGACTGTACTGAGAAGCACGGCCCATCACTCTGGCAGACACGGAATAGCCTATAAATGAGTCAATAAATGACAAGTCTTTGATTTGATTCTCGTCGTAATTCGATACTCGATTCTTGGAGCTCAAATTGAAAGCTTTTCCCAAAGTAGGGAGTAGCGTGCAATGGGCATCCAAACTATGAACCTCACAATTATCATCCAAAAGACGATCTGGGATGCGGAATGAGAAATACCTTTTGTAGGTGATATTGGGCCGAAATAGCCTTTTGACGTCAATAGAAAGTTGTGTGTTGTCCCATGGATCTATTTCACCATCACACCAGTCATGAGGGTCACCACTGTCGGTCACTAAGCGGTCTATATTAGCATACGACCACGAAGCGAACAAATCAAGCATGTTCAAAAATTTGACCACAGTGGGCGGGTTCAGCGTGTCCCTGCCACCATTCACAGCTATGCAAAGTATACCTTCTAGAGCCACGTATACCATGTCAAAAGGAATAGGTTCTTTATACCTATTCTCAATTGTGACGTACCCATGAATGTAGTCACCCTGCTTATACTCTGTGTGCGATGGATCAATCAAATTGGGCTTGACGCCCTTTTGACAGATTTCGTCAGTGAAAAACACCTTCACATCCAAATTTGTTGCCATTGGGTTATTCATTTCGGCCAAGTTGTCCAAATTGTGTACGTGAGCAAGAACTGTGGACTCCCAGAAATCGGCGGAGTTCTGATTAAAAGTCTCTGTTGTGTCCTGCTCCGAGTCTGATCCGAGTATCGATGGAAAAGGGAAAGAGGACGTAACGACACTATGAGTTGATGAGGAGTTCAAGTTTACAGGCGTAACACCGCCTGAGTTCATG
The DNA here is from genome assembly GCA_030573055.1 of Metschnikowia anglica. Lineage (NCBI taxonomy): Eukaryota > Fungi > Ascomycota > Pichiomycetes > Serinales > Metschnikowiaceae > Metschnikowia > Metschnikowia anglica. The sequence continues at coordinate 356,401 of JAJMCP010000010.1, forward strand.
GGAGACATTTCATAGAGAGGGGGGTCCTCCTTGAAACTTTCCTCGTTCGGTATCAATTTCTTTGAGATCGTGGACTGGAACATATGATACGAGGGTAAAATTGAATTGATGAGAGCATCATCATCTTTGCTTCGGCTCTCTTGACTTCGGACCGACCCAGTCGGGTAAATATCGGGAAAGTCGTCTGACATTGGCAGACCACATGGGGGATTACGGGACATTACATCATCTCTGGGATATATTATGATGAACCTGATGCAGGATCAGACGAGGTGAGTAGATGAGACTCGAAAAGTAAGGTTGTTTTGTGTTCCATGTAAGTCCAGATTTCAGCCATCTGAGTGTTTTACAAAACCTTTTGTGAATTCTCTGATCCATTGAGCTTTCCATCTTAATATTTGTTCTAGATGATTTTCTACTTCTCTTCTTACTTGCTCTTCGATGGGTTTCAGAGGCTTCCGCAGTTCCTCGGGTTGAGTTTAAAGGCAGTCGTCCATGCTCGTTTCGGGTCGCAGAATTCGGGACCGTTTGACATTTCAAAAAAATTGCAAAAGTGAACCAAACTTCTGAATTTTAAATTCCAACTTCTGCAGCCTCAGTTTGATGTCTGTTTAGCAAAAAAACAAAAATCTACGAGCTACTTGCCGATTCACCATCTATTGCAACCGATTCAAGCCACGGGAAAATTGACCGATTGTGGAAACTTCCACGATCGTTGGCAAAAACAAGTTTGAAAGTGAGGGAGTTTGAAAATCTTGGAAAGAGGGTGACGCGACTAGAAATTTCACAGAACACATCAAGAATCTATAGAGAAACCTTTCGGTGAGGGTAAGGGGCAATCCTTCGACTGGCATACGTGAATGTTAGTTGTATATCATTTCAAATGAACAGCCAGAAAACTGAGTTAGTGAGACTCATGCACGAAACGCGTTTACGTCAAGGCGACAGATCTTAAGGCATTGATGCTGAAATTGAGAATGGTAGAGTACCGAATTCAGCCCCAAATTAACGCAGCAAGATAAAACGAAACTGCCAAGCACTACAATAGTTTCTCGCAATTATGCATGACCAAGCAAAAACAACACCTTGTGAGTCGAACCAACTTCACTTCCGGATTTTTCTCTCCATAGTAAAGAGTATTGAAAACGTTGGCACAAAGTACCAATCAGCCTGTGTATCGCCAGCTGAAAACGACAAAGTTCTGAATTTACTTATACTACCCTAGTAAGCAAAAAAAGAGAAAACGAAGGCTTTCGTAAAGATTTCGGGCAGAGCCTGCACAGCAGAGACAGAAGGCGTGTAGTGAAATTTGGTCTTCCGCGAAGGACATGATCTTTAACCTAAGTGTAAGTCAGCCCTCAGTTCTCCGCAAGCATTATGGGCGTGCACCAATTGTATCTATATTTTCTTGAGTAAATTCTTGCTCGGGCTTTCGATGACTCTCAAATCCGTCTCATTTTACCAATTTTTGTCTGTAACAAGGCTCTGAAGATGTGAACTGCATGACCCATTGTATCGAAAGTCCCGTTGAAGTAAGGTGTTAACGGGGCTTTCCGGTTGACATCTCCGGAACAAAAGGTACATACGCGAAATATTCATCAACAATAGACTTGCGAAAATAAAGCCGCTTATTTGTTCGGAACTAAAGTTCCGGCACGTTTGTTGGTTCGTAAGCACCCGCTCGAGACAAACTTGACAAATTTCACTTTCACGTCAACCGGCCAGTTCTATCCGCGAAACTTCCGGAATAAGCAATGTCATCCTAATAGGGAACAGAATTTCCTTTCAGACCTTCTATTTTTTTCGTCGCCTACACAAAACAGGTTTGTCGTCCTACCAGAACAACACGCTAATAAGTACCATCTTTGGCAAATTCAAGAAATAACATGCTTTGCGGACTAAGTACGGTCGTGCGATCACCTACTTCGACCAACCCATACTTGACCATCAATTCTCACTTGTTAGCAGGACTGATCTGAATTGACACGTTAACTATCATAAGCGGGCTGGATTCAAGAAATACGGGAGAAAGAGAACAACTCGAGGCGAAAAGTTGCATGAGAAAGATCCATACTTCATGATGATGAACTCATCCTGCATATTTCGCGGCGCCATTTCTTTTCGCAACAATTCGGCTCTTGCAGATCGCGTCTTTTACGCTGGGTCTGTATGCATCCCGATAATCGATCGACGCCACACTGATGAGTAAGCGTGAACTGAAAATTTGGCGCAAATAATTTGTGATCAGGCAATGTGAGCCAAGTCTTTGAGCTGTAATGAGTGCCAGTATATGAGATATGTAACACATATTCAACACCTTCTTAGCGCATTACCCGTTTGATCCCTATCGCATGTCTTCGCTCCCCGCTTCATTGTCTACCGGAGGGCTTGTTTTGAAGAGTATTTTTGGGTGCAGGCCCTTGGGTAGTTGCGCACAATCGGCTGACACTGGAACAAGAACGTTCTTTCCAGATACCATATATATATTGCTTTGCTGTTGGATTTTTTGCTAAAAGCCACACTATTTTGCCTTAGAAACAATTGCAGAGATGAAGATTAATTTTTTCCCTCCTCTGTCTGCTTCGAGAGGCCTCCGTCGCTTCGCTTTTCGCTTATCAGTTGCCACTTATCTCGCGACTTTTGCCGTGGTTAGCCGAGCCTTGAAAATTCCTCCAGTCAATGTCCAGAAAGCCCTTCATAACGAGATCCTCGATGTCAAATCCTTTTACCAAAATGGGCAATATGATCCGGTTGGTGACAGACTAGGGGAGCCTGATTTATGGCCCTCAGCAGAACATCTTGCTGTCGGATACAACGGAATGGTCACTTGTGATGTTCCTCTTTGCTCAAGAATGGGAAGCGATATCTTGAAAAGAGGAGGCAACGCTGCAGATGCTGCAGTGACTGTGGCACTTTGTATCGGGAGCATTAATTCGCATTCCTCGGGAATTGGTGGTGGTGGGTATATTGTCAGTGCAAACGCTGACGAAACCATTTCCATTGATGCGAGAGAGATGGCGCCTGCCAAGGCAGCCAAGAACATGTACGAGGATGTGCCTCTTTTGTCGCAATTTGGAGGTTTGGCTGTCGCAGTTCCTGGGGAATTGGCAGGCTTGCACAAACTATATACTCTCCATGGCTCGGGAAATTTGACATGGTCTGAGTTGTTTGCACCTGTTATCGAGCTAAATGAGAAGGGTTGGTTAGCTCCTCAAATCTGGGTTCGTGCTCTTGAGAAAATTGATGGGTTGCTTCTCTCGCGTGTGAAGGGCCTCAAGGATTCTTGGGATTACGTCTTCAAGAATGATGGTTCCGATTTGGTAGAGATCGGAGATTGCATACGGCGCCCAAACCTTGCTCAAACTCTTCGAATTATTGCGAACAATGGCTCAGCAGAACCATTTTATGATCCACATGGCCCTATTGCCTCCAGCCTCGTTGAATCGAGCAAAAGGCTTGGCGGAATTCTTGAAGTTTCGGATTTTGCCAACTACTCGGTGAATGTTACCAAAGCTCTTCTGTTCAAGTTTACGCATGGCGACGATGAGTACGAATTATTTACTACCAAAGGCGCGTCTTCTGGCATTGCATTGGTGGCGGGTCTAAACTTTTATTCCACATTGGATAAGCAGCTAATGGAATCAGAAAAGCAGCCAGAACTCGAAACGCATCGCCTCATAGAGGCTATGAAGTGGACTTCAGCTGCAAGATCACACCTTGGAGATGTCAATGATACATACTATGAAGAAGTCGTCGATAAGTTTTCCCATAGTGATTGGGCTGAAGATGTGCTCGACAGTGGTTTGTACTCCGATGATGAAACGTTTTCATGGCAGCATTACGGCCCATTATATGAAATCAGTGGAAAGCATGGTACATCACACTTTTCGGTTGTGGATAGCAAAGGAGGGGCAGTTGGGATGACGACAACTGTCAATTTGCTTTTTGGGTCTCTGGTATATGACAATAACACAGGGGTCTTTCTAAACAACGAAATGGACGACTTTTCGCAACCTCATAGAAGGAATGCATTCGCTTTGTCACCATCGACTCTCAACTTCGTTGGCCCGTGGAAACGCCCTCTTTCACTGATGGCGCCTACAATCATAAAGAAGAATGGTGACATAGCTTATCTGCTCGGTTGTGCTGGAGGGTCCAGAATTGTCACTGCCATTCTTCAAGCCATTGTGAGAATGATTTACTGGAACCTTCCCCTACTCGAGACTATTGCCTGGCCAAGGATCCATCATCAACTTCTTCCAGAGTATGTTATGGTAGAAAGCATAAGTCTATTTGATGAGGAATATAGGCCAGCAGAAGTCGTACCTGCGTTGGAGAGCAAAAAGCACACTTTGCATGAGACTGGCGCTCTTACGGCAATGAATGCCATCAAGCGTACAAACGGCTTGTGGGAAGGTGTGAGCGACTACTGGCGTAAGCGCGGGGCGGCTAGTGGGTATTAGCGGGAGGTGACTGAGAAGGGTGGTTTGTCACATTAAGGCTATCTCAACGAGTGAGGAGAGGTTTAGAAATCTCGAGAAAGATTGAGATAATGGTCGTCTTTTTTCTTGATAGTATATCTTCAATAAATGAAAAAAGAGAAAAATAATAAAGAGAAGAAGGAGGCAAAAAAAATACAACAGTTTGTGTTTTGCTAAAAGCCAGTTACATAGAAGGAACTATATACTACCAAGGTGGCGCAAATTATCTTGTCTACCGTGGGCTATACAATTAGGGCATGACTAGGTGTGGGTGGCGGTGCCGCGGCAGCAGGCGGGTGTTGTGGGGCCTGCCAGACGAAGATCCTGCAGAAGAAGTGGTTTGTGCGGGTGCTCCTTGGCTTGGCGAGTCCAGTCATCAAAACAAAGTAAACCTTCACTCTTTTATAATTACAATTTCAACACGAGAATTGAACTTCTCGTGTATCAGAGAGAAGCAAAACCCAAATCAGAACGTTGCAAGTAGTTTGAGCGAGGCTAATCAGGCCTAATCAGGCTATTCTAAATGGTGCTTTTGCTATTGGCCCAGTCGTTTTGCTGCAGCACCAAACTCCGAGAAAATGCTTGCCGGGCGCAGGGAAGTACAGGGCCGGAATCTGCACACATGATCATCCCCAGATTTCGGACCCTTAGTCCGAAATCCACCAGTATATAACCTCGTGTTTCCTCACTGCAAGGACAAACTGGCATTTTCAACTTCGCCCCCACAATATTTATTTGCCCAATTCTACCTTTGCCACTGTCCGATTGTTTTACGTCTTGAAAAAACGGAAGAACTTTCTTTCACTTATTTATTCATCTATTTATTTGTTTGTTCATTAACTTATTTATTCGTTCACCTATTTACTTCTTTTTTCATTTATCGTCCTTCAGAGTCTCCTTCTTGCCATTACGCATCTCACAAGCCAAGCCTGAGTCTGTTATTATCGAATCAAACTACTAAGACCATCCCATCATGTCTACGTTCCAACACCAAGACCAATTACAAAAATTGCCAATTCCGAACTTGGAGCAAACCTGCAAGAGTTATTTGGATGTTTTGAAGCCTCTTCAAACGGAAAGAGAGCACGAGAAGACCGTGGAGGCAGTACAGAAGTTCTTGAAAAGAGGCATTGGCAAGTACTTGGACTCAGAATTGAGAAGCTACGCTGAGTCGAGAAATTCGTACATTGAGCAGTTCTGGTACGATTCGTACTTGAACTACGACTCTCCAGTGGTGCTCAATTTGAACCCGTTTTTCCTTTTGGAAGACGACCCTTTTAACAACGAGGCTACGTGCGTCAATCCGCAAGTAAAACGGGCGGTTTCCTTGACGATTTCGTCTTTGAAATTCATTCAAGCTTTGAAGAACGAATCTCTTCCTGTGGATACACAGAGAAATGGGGAGCCTCTTTGTATGTACCAGTACTCTAAATTGTTTGGAGCCTCGAGAATCCCCACAGAAGATGGCTGCGTGATGCAGACAGACCCAAACTCTAACCACATCATTGTCATGAGTAAATCTCAGTTTTACTGGTTTGATGTGTTGGACGATCAAAACAACTTGATAATGACAGAGCAGGACTTGATCGTTAACTTTACCTCCATAATAAATGATTCCTTGAAGACACCAATCAACGAAATCGCCAAGTCGTCTTTTGGGGTGTTGACCACTGAAAACAGAAGAGTGTGGGCCAAGATAAGAGCCTCTTCTACCATTACAGAGAACGTCAATAATAGTGAGATCTTGTCCATCATTGATTCAGCCTTGTTTGTGATTTGTTTGGATGATATCGTACTCAACGATTTGAGTATGTTGTCAAAAAACATGTTGTGTGGCCTCTCCATTCTCGAAAAAGGTGTTCAAGTGGGCACATGCACCAACAGATGGTACGATAAATTGCAGATTATTGTAACACAAAACGGAAAAGCTGGAATCAACTTCGAACATACCGGTGTTGATGGGCACACTGTCTTGAGATTTGTCAGTGACATATACACAGACTCCATATTGTCATTTGCACAATCGATCAACTCGAATACCCCTTCTTTGTGGACTCATCAAAAGCCAAGTAGTCTCCAGGAAACTGCTGATCTTGTCACTATTCCAAGAAAACTTGAATGGGACCTCACGTCGAAATTATCCCTCGCCCTCAGATTCGGAGAGACAAGACTCTCTGATTTAATCAATCAAAACGAGTTCAAGCACTTGGAATTTAAGAATTATGGGTCATCCACCATAAAGAAAATGAAATACAGCCCCGATGCTTTTGTGCAAATGGCATTCCAGGCTTCATACTACGCTTTGTACGGTAAGGTTGAGTGCACATACGAGCCTGCAATGACAAAAAGCTATTTCCATGGGAGAACCGAGGCAATCAGAACTGTGAGTCAAGAATCAAATCTCTTTGTGAGAAAGTTTTTTGACCCAGAGTTCCCAAGCAAAGACAAATTGAAAGTCTTGTCGGCCGCGTGTATGAAGCATGCTGAGCAAACGAAACGATGCTCTGTCGGAGCGGGAGTAGACAGGCACTTGTTTGCCTTGTTTTGCATTTGGAAGCGGTATGTGGCTCAAACCGAGCAAGGGGAATCCATGTCTGCAGCAGAATTGGGAGCATCTGACAGCACTGCAACATTCACGCCAGAGACTTCAAGTGACTCCTCGGAACACACCGTAGGAGAAAACAATCAAGGGGTCTCAGATTTGGATTTGGCCGAGTTGCCGGAAATATTTGCAGACCAAGGATGGGACAAATTGAATAACACTGTTTTATCTACTTCCAATTGCGGAAATCCTTCCTTAAGACTTTTTGGGTTTGGGCCAGTCAGTGCCAATGGATTTGGTATCGGCTACATCATTAAAGACGACTCCATTTCCATCTGTGCGTCTTCTAAACACAGACAAACTGAACGGTTTTTGGTCACCCTTGAGTCGTATCTAATCGAGGTTTACAGGATTTTCAAAGAGGTGAATCAGGAGTCTGTGGTCATGGCTCCAATCGACACTAAGATCAAAAATGGGGTCTCAGGTGCTTCGGTTCCACCAGTAATCACCAAAGCACCCATTCCCACAAAGCACGACTCGTTGAGTACTTTATTCGGCGGATATGGCTATTTTGATGTCGGGGAAGACGAGATAAAATCACGAGGCCAGACGCCTGAGCCACCGTTCTTGTCCAGATTGGACAGCCTGTTTTCTGTGAGAGATATTGAGCGCAAACTAAGATTGTCTGAATATTAGAAAGAAGCTAAGTATCACGTCTTTATTGAATAAAAAGTTTCATCTTTTTAAAGACAAACTATATGTTAAACATTAATATTTATATACCAAAACCGCCCTGGTTCAAAGCAGCGCGTAAGTTGGCTTTGTTTGGCTTTGTATTCTTCTTAAAAGCATTGGTGGGAGGCATGTTCATCATTGTGAGCTCGCTTGTTGTGGGCTTTGCTTTCACTGGTGGAGCATTCTGCTGACGCAGTGGAGGCGCTTGATAATAGCCTCCTGGTGGCGGGTAATACATCACAGGAGGTTGTGGATATCCGTATCCTTGTGTTGGGGGAGGGTAGTAACCTTGAGGCGGTGGAGGATAGTAGTACTGTGGCATTGGCTGACCAGGTACCAGGTGGACAGGCACGGGTTGCGCGGGCATGAGTTGACCGTTTATTGGTGGAGCTGGAATCAGTTGTGTTTCCGTTGTATAACCAGCCACGGGTTGAGCTGGTAGAGACTGAGCGGGCATCGGCTCTTCAGCTCTCAGCGACCCAGGCCCAGGTCGCCTGGAAGCGGGCGGAGATTGCAAAGGAGCTCGCGGAACTACCTGCCCCATCATGCCTAGGTTGTGATGGCTGTGAACACGCAGGGTCTGTTCAGGCACGAGTGGATCGGACATGTGCTGAACTGGTCTATGCCAGCTACCGGCAGGTTGAGCATTCGTATACTGGTAATGAGTGGGCGCAGAGTGGGGCGGTTTTTCGATGGGTTGCTGAGCATGTGCCAAGTTTCCATGATGTGGATTGACAATTGGCGGACTTCCGTTAGCAGCAGGACCATGATTTGCGTGAATATTTGGTGGTGTTCGTTCGTCTCTGGGGTGGCTACCACTAACAAGATTGTGAGCCGAGTGTCCGTGAAATGACTTTTGGTTCCGCAGCGAGTGGTTAGCGCTCTCAGAGACCAGTTGATATTCATCTCTCGAATGCCCCAAAAATTGCTTCTCAGCAACAGGTGGATCAGAAAAGGGGATGCCATCCTGGGAGCTGATATTTTGCTTCGAAGGAGCACGTGGCAAATTCTCAAATTCATGACTAGGCAACGATCCCCGATTTGCTGTGACAGCAGGAGAATAAGTTAGTGGAGGCTCTGCATAGCCTGTTTTCTTCAATGAGGGCTCCGTGACTTCATGAGGTCGTGATAATTTGAGGTGTGGCGACCGTGAGCGTCTTGATTTTTCATGAGTTTTGTCTATAGTAGTCTTTGTCTCCACTTCTTCTCCAGGGATGAAACCTTTACTGGAAATATTATAACCTTGGGACTTGGGAGAGACATATTCAGACTTTGAAGGATTGGAAAATCTATCATCACCTTGATGAAGCTGAGTCAGAGACTCAAATGGCTCATCAAAGCCATGCCCCGAATGAACCGTGCTATCGTATCTCTGCGAGTCGCTTACATCATTAAAGGGATAAGTTGGCGCAGTTTCACCATTTGAGGGCAAAGGTGGTGGAGGTCCATCCGGGATGTTGGCCATCATTGCTTCCATTTCTCTAATCCTCAATTTCTTTTTCTTTTTCTTTTTCCTCTTCTCTTTATTTTCTTCGTACGGACGGTCAGATTGCACGAAAGTTTTATGGGACTGTTCAGCGTATGCCTCTTGATTGGGGATATTATCAAATCCCCTGGTATTGAAAAGAGGTTGCGTGTCATTTCGATTGATGCATGGTACACTTTTCGGGTACTCAACCTCTCGCGGCAATGGAATGCCATCTTTCAAATCATGTTCCTCTTCCTGTGTAAACTTTTGTGTCACGTCAGTTTCAAAAGGATGCCCACCATGACTCGCTTCCCCGAAAGGTCGAGTATGTTCGCTTGTATCATGTTGTGATTGAGGAGTTGGTGAAGAGGTTTCCGAGTCAAATTTGGAGTCACTCAGCACGTGGATCGGTGGCAACTGCTTATCGTAGCTTCTGGGATGCTTTGCGTAAACGTGGTGCTGGTAAATTTCAGTTTTTGGATTAATTTCGTGCTTGACTCTTTGTTCACGATTAACAGCCCTTGAAACATCTGCGCAACTTTCTCCTGGTATTTCATAATGATCGAAAGGCTCCAGAGAAATGTTCTGAGGTGCACGATCGAAGGAAGTATTGTAGCTTTCATAAGGTTCTTGATACTGCTCCTGTGTGACTATAGAATGTGATTCTTGGGCCTGATGTTGATGAGATTTTTCGTACTCAATGGCTTGGAGTGGTAATTGATCTTGGGACTTCCGGTCTGTCACAGAAGGTGGGGGAAGCTTACTGTGCTTTTTCCTTGGTGTAGGGGCTTGATATTGCGGCAGCTCCATAGGTGGTGGTCGGGGTCTGTTTTGTGCCTTTTTAGAGGAAATTACCATCTTCTCGCTAAGGTTTTGTGAGATACCACTGCTGTAGTCCAAACTAGACGATGGGTTACCTTCAAGACTGAGGCTAGCGAACTCTCCATCTTCGAATGAGAAATGTTCGTTCGAGAAAGATACTTCCCGTAGGGAAGATTCTTGAGGGGTTGGAGGAAGATTATCAAATTTGGAAGGAGGTGGAGGAAGCGTTTGCTGTAAATTCGATGGCACCACGGCAAGGTCAGGTTTAGGAGGAAGGTTGGTTTGCTTAAAGGTTTTGGGCAACGGTGAAATCTGAGGAGAGCGACTGTAATGCTCAACGCCTGAATTCCGTCTAGAGGACTTGAATTTCGAAATATATTCCTCGGGTTGAATGGTAGTTTCTGTCAAGACCATCCACTTTTGAAAGCCTCGCAAACCAGCTTCAACCACAATGGAGCGACCAAACAAAGACTTCACGCTCGTGGTTTGATCTGACCCTAGAGAAGAAAGCCACGTCCAAATGAAGTAGTCTTGAAGGGTCACGCTGGTGATAGTGACTTCTGAATATGAAGGAATATCGCAATTCTGAGAATCGGAGGAACAACGGGCCCAACCAGGGTATAAATCAAACTCAGAGGGAATAGGATCCGCCGTCAAGCGAGTCAAGACACGTCTCGATTCCTCAGAAAGTGTGGAGACGATTTCTGCGGTTGAAGGCTTTTGAAATATATTTTTCAAAATGGTAAAGTTTTCAATCGAAAGAAATGAGTCCTTTTTTTCGAAAGAAAGGGAGTGCCGCACTTTACTTATGAGTTCATACGGATCAGAAGATCTCCTCGTTGAACGAACATGAACACACGGTATCGTAATGACTGACTTCATCGAGTTGCTGATTTCTGGTGGAGGGTAGGTGTTGGTAATGAGCAAGGATTGTAGCGTTTTCGGGAGATTTAAAGTTTTTGCTTCGGTATCAGGGAGCATAGCACGCAAAAATGAAAGAAGAAGATGAAATAGGCCACTGCACGTTTGTTTCCAAGCATCTAGTCCATCCAGGAAACTAGCTTCATTTACCAACGTGGCATCGTAGAAAGCAGATGACGAGGCAGGGGTGCTCTTGAATGCCCATATACTGGCCATTTTAGCTATTTTTCTTCCATTGAGATAATTGTATGGGGAATTTGAAGCGATGCTGATCATGAGATCCAAGAAATCGTAGACTATGGAAGCATGTGAGGAAGACGAGAGGCATTTGGGCATTATCGACAAGAACGCATCCTTGGGGTACCCTGCCTCGTGCTCTTTCCGCTTAAACTCCAAATACACTTGCCAGCCGATGATCTCGTTGTTCGGTAGTCTACACCAAAGGTATTTCATACCACAGATGAGCGTGAACTCGTCGAAATCATCCAATAGTGACCGCACTATAGCCTTATTGGAAGTGTCCACCATCACACCACCAGGAAAAACCCGTCGGAGAAATAGATTGAGTTTTGTGTCGTCCACACGAGAACGAAAAGGAAGAAAGATGTGCGGTGTCTTGGTTCCCCGAGCTTTTAGCTCGGCTGTCATGATATGAAGAAGGCCCTGTAGCTTCCGACGGGTGAACTGACTTTCGGAGATCGAATGCACTTTCCGTTCGTGCATGGCTGGAAGCGACGGAAGGTCGAGATCGTAGTTTCTAGCCATGGCTAGTACCTCTCGAGGGTGGTTCTTTCGGCTGAAGAAGGAGAGGTGTTATACCGTGAGGTTCAAAGTAGCACTTGATCTCGGACAATTACGTGAAGAAAACGTTTAATGACGGGAGGACCGTACCTCAGCCTCTACTACATGTAAGACATGGAGCAGAGCCGTAACGAGAATTCTGGCGCGCCATTGCAGCTTAGAATGATCTCTGAGACGGTCCACACATTTGACATTAGAATTGGGGATCTCGAATGGCAAAGGATAAAGAAAAAGACGAAAGCAGAAAACGGTTGATTTCCTGTTGCTTTGTGCGAGAGTGCCACTCTTGGCAAACCAATGTTGGGCATCGAAATCGGGATGGTGGGTAGACTTAGCCCGGGGAATCACGACCGACCGGCTAGGACTACGAGCCGTGGGTACCTCTTCCGGGCGGATTGGCGCGCACAGGGCTTAGATTTGAAGAGATGGGATGTGTTGAGCAATGCCTTTGGTCTGAATAGACTAGCTTATTTGCTGTTTTTAACTTCAGCGTCAACTACATATATATATCACATGCTTGCATTTCAATCTTTGTCATCCGGGCTCAATCGAAGCAGCCAAAAATTTCAAGCGACACGTAGCAAGTGTTGACTGAGGAGTGCCTGTGTAGAGTGGACCTGCTCGGTGGCTCCGTTCGAGAAAGGTCATGCAGTTTCTTGAGCATGCACTGCCTGAAGCACGCGTCTATAGTCGTACCGACAAAAAGCGAGTTTTTACGTCAGATATCCAATGTCACTGCAGAAAAGGACAACAGATGCCAGGCCAGGAGCGAAACTCATATCCAACGCTTCTTCAGCAGCGACGCAGTCGACTTTTTGCTCTACGAAAGACGACTAGATAAACTGACTGAGCCATGGTCTTCCTGTAGTTTTTGTTTAACATATACTTGAAAAATTTTATTGTAATTCCAGTAGATAAATCTTGTTCTTGAAATCAGAGCTGGAATTGTCGCGCCATCAAGCCTGAGTTATGGTTTTGGTGCAGTAGATCTGCCATGCTAGCGATGGGGCGTAGATCGTACCCAGTCATGTGACTTTCATGTTTGGCACGCTGAAGATTCGATGTGCTATTGACCAGCCGAAGATTGTCTTTGTTATGCTGATGATGTAATTCGATACCCGATTGATGTCCATTGGCCAGGGAGTAGTGTCTGTGCATCGCCAAATCCGAGTCAAACGGTAAATGCTCACGATTTTGATGACTAGCTACGCTTTCAGTGTGCGCCATGTTCTGGCCGTCGTGAACGTGAATGTCATGTACGACATCGTTGTGTCCCAAATCATTAACGTTGTGATCCACCGGATGAATTTGTCCTTGAACGTTCATGGCCATGGGCTCTGTCGGTTTAACGACTGACTGTGGATTGTTCAACATGGTGGGGACAGTGCTAGGCATTGTCAGATAATTTAGCTCAGAGTTCTTTCCGAGAGCGAGACATTCAGATTGAATGAGAATGTTCTGAAGTTGTTGGTAGCCGCCTACAGAGTTCAGGAGCGCGGGACAGTCCTTGTGATTGATTAGGATTCCTCTCAACACCATCAACTGATCTCGAAGCTGAGCGACTTGGCCAGTCAAATCACGATATCCATCCGAGTAAAACGCTAGTTCGCTCTCCATCTTATTGAGAAGCTGCTTTTTTCTTTGCCTGCATTTCAAGGCAGCAACTCTGTTTCTTTCGAGAAACTGTTTTCTTTTCTCTTCTTCATCGAGACCATCGTCCTCAATCTTAGTATCTTTTCTCTCCCCGGGTGACTCGGTTTTCACCTTTGTGAAATTGCTATTTTTCGAGGTCTTTTGAGCCTTGAATTTCGTATTCAGGTCCTCGCTTTTGTTACAGCGTTTCTTCGAGCTCTTAGGAAGGTCTTTTTTGGGGCGAGCAGGCTCTGCCTGCGTGTTTCTATCTTCTTTCGGAGCAGCTGGCGGTTGCTCCTCTAGAGTGTTTGAAGGAGGCTGGAACAGCCCATTCACCAGCACTTGTGGAGGTACATAAACCGAATTGTTACTTATACCTGGTGCTGAGGATGTAGAAGGCACATGCTGATCTACAGGTGTGTTATTGACAAGACCCAAGAGTGTCTGTAGCCCGGGCGTCATCTGTCCATTTGCCATGGAGTCGGGCATATTGAAGCTGAACCCATTGTGGGCCATGATCCCCGGAGTTAAACCGGACCTGAGATTCGATTCAGTGGGGATAAGACCAGACTTTCGCATGTACAGAGGGTAGTTTGGCTGCGTATATAACCCTGGATTATGGTCGCTCGGTTGTCCTGTGCCAACACCATTAGTTGCGGTCAACAAACTGCTCCACATGTTTAGTCCGGGAGTGCCGGGACTGCCTAATCCGAGACCAGGCAGGAGGTGAATGGGAGGAAGTCTGCGGCCACCAGGCGTGAACACAGGAGGCGTAAGGCCAGGCAAACGTTCATTGTTCACGCTTCCAAAGTTCAGAATCCTTAGGTTATGTTTATTATTTCCACCGACCAGATCACCATGACGCACCTCTGTAGCCCCAGAGCCTTTTGAACTCATATCCTCATTCCCGCTCCGCTGTAGACCAGCAGGTGGAAGAAATGTACGTGGTCTTATTTCTAGCATCTCTGACGAGGCCCCCGAGGTTGAGGTTTTCCCCATCAGCAGAGAATTTTGAGAGGCCAGTGACGTGGCCGTGGACTTAGCAGACGTCTCCGGCACAGGAGAGTCAGAGGTATTGCTATTCTTGGCCTTGTGGGCATTGAGAAGATCTTTCGAGGCAAAAGAGTTCTCAAACAAGTTGAGCTCTAGATCCAAAGGTGTTTTCAGCTAAAATGGTGATTAGTTGAGTAATTCTCGAGATTGGCTTTGGGGGATGCCGAATATTATTATGGATACAGAAGACCATAACGAAAATTCATACGCTTTTGGGCCCAAAGCCGCTTATAATCGGGTATGGCCATACAAGACTAAAACATCAGATACATACTTTCTTTGTCATGACGTAATTCCACCTTTATCTCAGATTGTTATCACGAGGGGACTGGCTGAATAATTTTTTTTCCCCCGAGCTTACGTCATTAGTCAAGATCCTGCAGACCGATCTCGTATTTGCCGAATCTCACATACAAACCACGGTTATCTCCAGACTTGCTTTCGACTTGGCGCTTGTTAACTGACATACACATTACTTCATGTTCGGGACTCCTCAAAGACTCTTTCCTACCTACAAAAGAAGACCTTTTTTACTCAGGCATGAAAAAAATATAGTCGCTGCTAAGTCCTCAAATCTGTAATCGCCTTAGCATGGAAAAAGCGCCTAACTCCTATCCCACGCTCACGAGATCGCGCACGACTTTCTGCGACACTGTCAGCTGTCTCATCAATTGATGACCTCATTTATCTCTTTCAACGCCTCTTCAACTTTCTTTTTTTTGTTCTCTTCCTGTTCTTTAATAGAAGGGTTCTTCTTAAGCTCTTCCTTCAATTCTTGGTCAAGTTTCTTGGCCACTGGTGCAGCTTTTGGTGGGTTTTTCTTATCGATATTTTGCGGCTCAGAAACTGCCAAAGGCTCAGACAGTCCACCAGAACCCACAGGTGCTCTGAATTTATTTGAGTTTCGTTCATCCCCTTCCTTTCTGCTCCAACCTGTTTTAAACAAGGGCTTCATGTCAAACTTTGGCAAAGGATGTGCCTCGGTATTGAACACATAATCAGTGAGAGGTAACTCGTTCTCATCGTCAAACAACAAGTAGAGATACTTCAAGGTTTCTGCGAGCCAGAAGGATTCCATGTTGTCACGGTATTTTGGTGTCGTAGATGTCACGTCCTTCAAAGAAGTGTATGTTATTTTCCCATCGTTGCCTTTGACGCGTGTATGATTAACAAAGCTGCGGAAGACTTCGTATCCCCATTTTCTGTACTTTTCGTCGCCTGTGAGTTTGTATAAGTAGTAAAATGACTCCACAGTCTCGGGCCTTTGTAAATTGTGCTTGTCCAAAGGCTTGATAGTGAAATCTTCGGTCTTACCCTCGGCCGTATTGAAAACAACAATTTCTGGCGACAAGCCCGTATCCACTTCGCTATACATTTTATAGCACGTATGGGTCAATTCCTCTCCAAGCTTGAAGTCACTTTCTTTATCTTCGTCCCAAAAGGGCAGCTTCTTTGCCTCCTCCAAAGTTAAACCATTGGTGGCACCAAGCGCGAGAAGTCCACCGTAGAAACAGACAAGATGATCCATTTTGGGAGATAACGGACCGTCAATTCCATTTTCTAGTTCACCGATAAATGTGAGGCCATTAGGCTTCGACTTGGAAACAAGATGCTTTTTTACGCCCTGAACGGACTCCTTATACATCTGCCAATAAATCTTTTCCTCGCTTTTCGTTTGCAAAAATTGCTTAAGAAGATACTCATAATACGAGTCACCTCTAGAGCCCATACGGATGAGGTTTCCTCGAAATTTCCCTGTGTCTGGGTGTATATAGATCGGAACAAGTCCATCTTCGGGCTTGTTCTCGTCCAACACCGCCATAACCTTCTCTGCAGTAGTCCAGTAAAGCTCTTCACCCGTCAACTTTGCCAAGTAGCGGAACTCCATTTGCAACGTGGATACCTCTGCGGTGGACGAGGCACCATTGTCAACATGGTTCTTGATACCTTTGCCCGTCAAAAGATTCACCGACAGAAATGGAATCCCCGAGTCACTGTCAAAACCACCTTTCAAAGAATTTGCTAATTCCACGGCCCTCTCTAGAAATATTTCATCATCGGAGAGATGGAAAGCAGATAAGAGGCCACCTAGCATTCTGATAGTAGTCTCGAAAACGTTGACGTTGTAATCAAACTTGTAATTGAGTTCATTTTTCACCCAATCTTTGGCCTTTTCGAACTCTTTTTTGCAATCCATAATCCACAAGGAGTCCAACAGATCAACAATAAACCATCCCAAAGGTTTTGGTCCCATGTTCTCACCCTTTCCGCTGATTGGATGGAACACATCTTTGCCCCATGCATTTTCCTCATATGATCGCCAAGACTCGAGAAAAACGTCCTTGACTTCTTGCTTGGCTTGTGGCCATGTTACCGCTGGCAGACGATTGAAGTTAGGGAGCGGAACGGAGCCAATGAAGAGGTAGTAGACGATGTAGAGGGCCACACTGGAGAGCGCTGCACGCACGAGCATGACTTTTTTCGATTTTTTGCGGTCTTTCGCTGGGGTGAACGTTGATTTATGCTCAGACGGCTTGTCTTTGTATAATGGGAGTGATTGACTCTTTGAGGACCTGCTATACAATGTGAAGTCTCCTTTTTTACGCATAAACGGATTCATGGGGTGTGACTTATATTGCGGTAGCCAGGCGAAACGGGAACGGATTGACTTGTGTGTTCGCACCCCCAGGTGTAAGAGTCGCGCGGCCTTCACCGAACTGACTGGGGATGAATCGTGCAATCTCTTCAAAAGTCTTCAGTGCAACACCACTAATGTTGATCAAAAGTACTGTGAGCTGCCTACTTCCGGATAGAAAGTATCTGGGTATTAGCTGAGAACCATACTCACAAGATTTGACTTATCAAGACACAACTTTTTGTGGAAGCTCATATTCGTGACACTTTGAAAGGCCCTACCCATTGTTTGGAGCCTGGTGCGGCCTTGCAATTCGCACCGTGAGTCCCAAAAGTCAAGCCAGACGTACTTTGCTGACAGTTGCAAGCAGAGTCTTTTCTTTGTGTATACGAAATTGAGCACCGAAAATCTGTTCAGGGAATTGGGAGAGCTCAGAGAGCAAGAAGGTTTAACAACACTAAATGGGTTCGCTCAGCTCATTGCGTGGTCTCAAGATTCTATCGACAGAACCTTCGGTCGAATTGCGAGACACGCGCGATCGCTCGATCTCATGCGGCCGCGAGATTTAGCCATTCTGTTCGTAGCTGTAGATTAGTAAACCGTCAATTGACTTTTGAAGAGCACACTCCAAAACGTGCCATGAAAACATGAACCTGAATCTTTGTGTTTCCGTGGTGTGATGTACTGCTTTTGCCACCCTTCTTTTCGTTTCTCCTCTTCTTTCGGTGCCACGCTCTGTGTGTCTATTCCACTCCACTTCCCTCGGTCACTTTTTCTTGCTCTCGGCTATGGCCGCACCCGGGTGCCATCCGCCTGAAATGAAGGTCACGGGCGAAAGCCCTAATTATAGCAAAAGATAGCTTTTTCCAGACAAAGCATACAACCACAATTGTGGTTGTATCTGATAAAGAAGTTCGCATGTACAAGACAGAAAAGGATTGGGCGAAAAAGCATGTTGAAAAAACTACTCGGCCTCACTTCTCTCCGGGTCGGCCGCGTTCTCCGCATCAAACGGCTATCGTCTCATAAGGCCGACGCAAACACCATGCCGAACCACTTAACGAGAAGCCAAACACGAAAAAAAAGGGAAAAAAGTCACACCGATATCTTCAAGCTAGCCGCACATAGAATAATATAGGGACCGAAAAAAGGCGTGCTTGTACGTGTTTCCTAATTTGTCTCGAAGCTAGATCAGTCTGCGTACTTTATTCCAGCCTCAGGTCCCAGGTAGTCTCACTTCAAAAATCGGTTGCGTCAAATATCACGGACCAACATGTCCACCAACTCACCAGAGGATGTGGGCCTGGATTTCAAATCGAACGGAGACCATAGCTCTGAGGGTAAGTCGGGAAGATCTCGGAGACCCAAAGCATGTAAACTGTGTCATGCTCTAAAAGTGAGATGCATACCTGTGGATGAAAATGATCCAGCATCATCATGCGTACGATGCATCAACTCGAAGAAAGTGTGTGAGATGGATACTCTCGAACCTAAAAAGAGAAGAAAAAAGACGATGAGCAGGCCAGATAAGGATTCAGTGGCCGATCTTAAAAACCAAATTGCTGCTCTTCAGAGCGAGGTCAAGTATTTGCGTCTGAGGCCGGCCACTGAACAAGCCGAGGCTCAAAATTCTGGAAACGGGCATTATGACAAATACAGTCCGCAGAACAACACTCTGACATCGTCTTCGCCTCCCTATATGACAAAAAACGACTTGGAGAAAGAGCTTGGTCTTCTAAGCGGAAACGATATGTCTTTGAAAGACATTGCAGATGATATCAAGGGATTTACTACTTTACGAGAAAATACATTTCGCGATGAAAACCCCATTGACGTCATTTCCCTCGGTATTATAGACTTGAAGTCCGCCAAGCTTCGACTCGAAAAGTATCGCACAATCATATATCCCTCGCACTCCTACGTTAAAATTCCGGAACACTTGACCGTTGAGGACTTGCTGAAAACGCAGCCTTATTTGCTCAATGCCGTCATGGCCATCACTTCCACAGTACGCCGGGATGATTCTGAGGTTCGGCAATGTTTAGCATTAGAAAAACATGCTATTGCTTCTACCACGAGGGAGATTTTAGTGAACGGGTCCAAGTCGGTAGAATTGGTCAAATGCCTTGTTCTCTTATCGGTATGGTACAATACCCCTGAGTTTTTTAAAGCCAGAAGGTACCATATTTTGAGTCAAATGGCAGTCACTTTACTTTACGACTTGGGCATAGTGACTCGACAATCGTTCACCTATTCTGGAGAAACAAAGACAATCAAAAAGGCCGAAGATCTGTTTAATGACATTGAATACCGCGTCTTGATCTTGACCCTTTACTGCAGCACAGTTGGGTTTTGTTTGATTCTCAGACGGGCAATTTTTGTTAAATGGACACCATATGTGGAGGAATGCTGCTCAATACTAGAAAAAAACCAAGACCAATGTTGCAAAGATGTTGCCCTTTTTCTGAGGTTGACACGAGAACTAGAAAAAGTACATCATCTTGTTCATTCGCCCGAGTGTTTTATCACAAACGCTGGGGTAACCACCTATACTTTGCTGGAACTCAACACTAGATTGAAAGTGGCAGGAAGCTCATTAGCCAAAGAAAACCATGTCTTGTTGGCTTACTACTACTCTATCGAAGCATATCTATATCAACCTCTGTCAGAAGACTTGCAAGTGCGATCAGTGGGACTAAACTGTACAGAGGAACTCACCACGAGGACTTTGAACACGATATCACAATGTACATCGTCGTGTCTAAAAGCGATGGATGAGTTTAATCAATTGACCGAAGAGCAAATAGCTGGTCTTCCTTTGTTTTATTTCACGAGGATCATCTATACTGCCGGGATTCTTATTAGACTTCGATACTTTATCTTGTCTTTACCTTCCAACATTGAAAAAGATTTGGTCCCTCGGTATGCAATTGTGTCGGTGCTGAATTTACATCAACGTATTAATGCAATCTCAACTGCCTATCCTACGAACTTTTTAATGAAGAAAATGAAGCTTATTCTTCGCTTATTTGTGCAAACATACGTGACACAGGTAACTGAGCTCCTCTCCCGAAACGACGACGGATCTCATAGCACGGCACTGACGCGAGTTTCAAAGAGTGATTACAAAAGTATGAATAAGTTGGCTTACTCTCTTTTGAACTCGAATGACGGTGACCAAATGTCGCATACTTACTCACATGGCTTGCACCTTGACCTTTTATCATATGCTGCTACAGAACACCGCAAGTCAAATGGACTTCTCTCAAAAGCTGAGGAGAAGAAAAGCTTGCAGCAGCCAGTCCAGCTGGCGAGAGAAAATTTACCAGCGGGTACCCAAAGAATACCAGAAACTGAGCCAAGATTTATCAACGAGAACTACGCTTTGTCCCCTCCGCCCTTGCCGGAACAAAGCACCAATGCCCAAGAAAGAATGTATGAAGCAAATGCTGCTCAAGCCTCTGGGCGGTATGTTGGTGGTAATCTATTTCAAATACCTCACCCTCAGACGAACCACCAAATGCTCGGACCTCTCAACCAAAAGGATTCGTCAACAGCTCTTCTTGATGGCAATCCAGGTGATCTCAAGGACGAAAACAAGGATGTTTACGAATTTGATGATGAGTTCTGGTCGAACTTATTAGCAACAGACGCCGACAAGTACTTTTTTGCCCAAGATGTACCCAGTACAAACGACAATGTGCTTTACAACATTTTCAACTAATTTTCTCGTTTCATCTCCTGCGTTCATGAATGAAAACCTCTTAATGAAATTGACGTGAGCTCTGACCAATCGTCCAACTGATGTCACTGCCAAAAAGATTCATCCTAGCTCATGGCCTCACATACCTCCAGCTTCACTTCAAATCTACCCCACAAGAACTTAATATATAGCAGGATGTTTCCAATTGAGCGACAAAAAAACTAAACAAGTAGTATATATCTTTTTTTTCAGAAAGTTAAACATGCGAGTGCAAGTAGTGTGCCTCAAGACATCAGGTTACTATATTGCGGGGCACCGCTGCGACATCAAATGTTCGCGCCTCTTGCCTTCTTGTCCGCAGCTACTCTTGGGTCAATTCAGTTAAAACTCGTTTGATATCAAAAACTCACCAACATGGCTACCAGCGATTCCCGCTCGACTTTCGGTATTTTGGATCTCGCCCGGGTATTTAGCGGGATTTTGCTTTTCAATGCGTTGGCTTCGTGGTGGTTCACGTCCTCTTCAACTTGGGGTTACTCTGGGAAATGGATCGATCAGCGGTATTTGAGACATCGGCTTTTTGGCCAACATCTCATACTCACACCGCAAGAGTTGAGTCTTCGAGATGGTTCCGATCCCACCCTTCCCATATATATTGCGATCGACGGACACGTTTACGATGTCACAGCTTCTCGTCACATTTACGGGCCAAAAGGGCCTTACGCGTTTTTCAGTGGGAAGGACGCCGCTCGAGCATTTGTAACTGGATGTTTTCAGAAGGAGGACGAATTCACACATGATCTACGAGGCCTTGACCTAGAAGAAGCCAAAACCGACATTCAAAGTTGGCAGAATTATTTTGATAAAAGCTCCAAGTACTGGTACGTGGGCACCGTGATCCACGGACCCATCACAGGAGATCCGCCTGAGCCATGTAAACACCAGAAGTATCCACGCTACTAGTTATTCATCTTTGTTGAATTGTACATGTCAAAAAAAAAAAAAAGCACGAAATATTCTAGCAAGCTTCATGATATCTTCAAAAAGTCCGTTATGACGTTGGATAATCAAGGTACGGCTACTGCTGCATCTAAGCCTTTTTGCAAAATCTCAAGCAACTCATCCTTATCCTCTAAGCCAACACTGATCCTGATTAAATTTCTGTCGACACCCCATTTTTCGACCTCGTCTAATTCCTGATAATGCGCAAGAATTGCGTATGGACACGCCAAGGAAAAGTTTGTTCCCAAAGAGGGACCCTTATGCAAGTTGAGGGCATTGAAGCACGCGGGTGCGTGTTTCGGTTCTTTTAACACGAAAGAGATCAAACCTCCGTAGCCACCGTCAGGCGTCTTGATCTCGTCATAGTATTTCTTGCTATCAGAAAGAGAAGGGTAAAATACCTTAGAGACAATAGGGCTTGAATGCAACAAATTCACCACGGCCAAGGACGTCTCGTTGACTATTTGAGATCGGTCTTCGAAATCCCTTGAATTTCTCTCCAAGTACAAGGCGTCTTCTGCCCAGAAGATGTCCTCATAATTATCTGTGAAATATGTCTTCAACTTCATGTACACTGGGGATGAGCTGTTCAAAATCAAAGACCCGCCCATAACATTGGAGTCTCCCGAGAAAATTTTCGTCAATGACGAAACAATCATATCGGCATAGGTAAGAACAGAAATGTTAAGAAAGTTGCCTACCGTCTCATCAATGACAACCACAAACTTGTGCTTGTCGGCAAGGGCACGAACTCTTTTCAAATTTGGCGTTTTCAACAAGGGATTCGAAGGGCATTCGCAGAAAAACCCAGCTATGTCAACTTCACCTGACTCCAAGCCCTTTTCGATTTCATTTAAAGATTCATCATCTCCATTTCCGTAAAAGAGGCAACCAGGGCCGAACTTTCTCAATATACTTAGAGTATCCACGTAGGGGAACCCAAAGCAGATTGACTTCTTGGAAACCTCGGAGATACCAAGTACTGCCTGATGAGCATTGAAAATTGATGCCATCCCTGTTGGATACAAATAAACGTCATCCTCACTAATGTTTGTCCCTCTTTTTCTGTCAAAGCCTGGAGCGAATTCATCTGCCAGATTTTGGCTAGATATAGTCTGCTCTGCTTGAGCCTGGTCTGCTTTACCAGCAATACGCCTGCGCAAGGCAACTTTTGCTTGTGTGGCAAATTTGAGATCCAAGACTCGACCATACTTCTGCTCGATGAAAGTATTGAAGTCGCGATCGACATTCTCATTGTATGACAAGGAATCCGATCGCATGGATGCAGATATCGACGGCGACTTCCTTTGAATGCTCTGTGCTTGAAGCTCCTGCTTGCTTCTGCTATGGGATCTTCCTTGTGGCTTTTCCTCTTTCTCGAACAACTCTTTCAAGACGTATTCGGCCATTCGGGAAGAAACTCCCTCTCCCGCATGCTGCCAATATTGTTTTGCGAGCGAAAAGTCCTCTTTGAGCATGATAACACATACTACAGTACACTCAAGAACAGATGACTTTTCGAACTCTGTTTTGGGCGGAGAAGTTGTCAACTGAAAAATACGCCTCACCAAATGAGGCTTATCAGTTTTGGCCCTGATGAATTCTCGGCAACGCTTTGCGACGTTCGGGGAAGGAAAGAGCATACACTTTTCACCGTTTCTCGCATACTTCGATTCAATGCGCTTTGCCAAACCCTGAATGACGTTATGGATGAAGAATCTCGGATACCCAGAAGTCATCTTGTCTACTACCCAGGGCTCGCCTTCCTCGTATCCCACAGTGGCCTCCCACGTGGGTAAAGTCACCGAGACGGCATGAGCCGTATTGTTTGGAATCGTGTCTCCTACAATCTGAGAAGGGCCAGTTTGCGTCATTGCGCTTGTGTTGGAAGAATCTCTTCAATCTGGAAGAAAATGCGTATTCTAGGTGTGGAAATTTGCCGGCTCCGTATGACGCATTCTCATGTGCCGATAGGCCTGCGAATACGTGCGACTCGCATCTGGGTACAAATCAAGCACGTCGAGTTTATGTTGGTGGCTGGATACAAGATCTAAGTGCGAGAAGGATGCAATAGAAAAAAAATGGAAACCGAGGCAAAGGTTTCGTTCCGGCGGGCTTTTGACAGTTTGTTTTCACAATTGGGTCCAGACTTTTGTCTATTCACATAGTTGCCTTTTCTCAGTCCGTTCGAGGAACTTGTATCTACGCCCTTTATGTTATCGCATTCTTTATCATCTGTGGGGAGCGGCCAGGAGTCTTGTGTTCCTTCTCCGTATCTCATACCCACTCTTCAACAGACTCAGCTTCGTTCATGTCCGAGCTTAAGCTCACAAAGTGGCTCGAGCAAGAGGAATTTTTGTCTCGAGAATCTTTTTTTGTTTTGTTACCGGCGAACCTTGTCATATGCTTCCGAAAGCAAGGTCAAACAGCTTCAAATTTGGTTGCTCATTGAGCCCGAGCCCACCAGGTCGGCTGAGACTTTCTCGCATTAAAGTAGTAGTTGTGTTTTCGACATCATACAATTGGGTTTTGGTAATGGAGTGCAGCCCAAAACGTAGTAACGATGAGGTAATAACGGTATTTACATGGCTTGATGTTGAGATACACGACGGGCTGAATCTGTTGCCCCAGATACTGAAATTGAAGCATGATGCTGCTTGAGTCGTGGTAGCAGATGATAACTCCAAACCTGAGGGCTGAAGGACTGGTCCACGAGATAGTAAACCCCATTTTGCTAATCATATTGTAAATCGTGATTCAATATCCCAATGCGCACAAGACCAAGAATAATAGTGGTCCATTTTCGAGAATAAGAGGATTACCCTTA
Source organism: Metschnikowia anglica (assembly GCA_030573055.1). Classification (NCBI taxonomy): domain Eukaryota; kingdom Fungi; phylum Ascomycota; class Pichiomycetes; order Serinales; family Metschnikowiaceae; genus Metschnikowia; species Metschnikowia anglica. The sequence continues at coordinate 381,023 of JAJMCP010000010.1, forward strand.
AAGGTATTGCAAAAGCCGGACTGGCTGAGCGACGTATGTCCAACTCAACCTATTCAACAATGAGGCACGCGCATGAGCGACAGGCAAAAGAATGGCACGTTTAGAAAAGATAGAAAATACGCTCGTAGAGTAAAAGAGTAGAGAGTCGCATCTCAAATTGAGTTGGAAGCTTAGTTCCTAACGTTATAACGGCTCCGTCAAGCAAGAGTTCTACTTTAGGTTAATGGGACTTCCTGGTTGGAAAAGGTCATCACTTTGTTCAAACTACTAGAATATGATAATTGAAAAGTTTTTTACCACTTTGGGGGAGAAATACGTTCCGGTGATTGAAGCTTAGTGTAGTTCCCAAACAAAGCTAGCTAATGAAATCCAGACAAAAACGAATATGCTATTTTATTATTTGGCCCAGTTGTGCGGCCATGTAGGTCATAATCAAACATGTCGAGACAATTTGGCCAGCACTATTCACAACAGACTAACGCATTAGCTCCTTCACCATAATGCCCTGGCCATAGTAAGCACAGCGGTAACATACCAAGCTTAAGGTAAATTGCATCAAAGGCTTGGCCCAGACTTGCTGTATTACCGCTTTCATGACTTGATGCAATTGACAGAGCCCTCGGTGAGTCGACTCATGTCTTTGGGTTGTTCGACTGCGGGAGAAGGTGCTGGCGCATTGCCTCCTTTACGATTGTGCTGCATGTGTGATTGCACCAAATGGCCTGCTGCCAATGCAGAGCACAAGGAAAGCTCTCCGGCCAAAACTGCTGATGCAACAATACATGCGAGACGACGAGAGTTTTCTCCTGGATTGGTTGGGTGCGGCCCACGCACACCCAAAAGCTCCAACATGGCACCTTGCGGCTCTAAAATGGTGCCACCTCCAATAGTTCCCACTTCAATCGATGGCATAGACACAGAAATCTGCAAGTCGCCGTTTGCTGTTCGGTTCATAAGCGTCATACAGTTAGAAGACTCGACATTTTGAGCAGGATCCTGGCCACATGCCAAGTAAACTGCAGTGACCAAATTTGCGGCGTGCGCATTGAATCCTCCAACAGATCCTGCCATCGCAGACCCAATCAAATTCTTGCTAATATTCAATTCAACCAATGCATCCACATCTGATTTCAAAACCTTTGATACGACGTCTCTAGGTATTGTAGCTTCAGCGACAACAGATTTACCTCTTCCTTCGATCCAATTTATAGCAGCCGGCTTCTTGTCTGTACAATAATTACCGGATACAGCCACTGTAATCATATCTTCCCAGCCACAGCTCTCGACCATGTATTTCAAAGAGTGCTCCACGCCCTTGGAGATCATATTCATTCCCATAGCATCACCAGTGGTTGTCTTAAAACGGATGAACAATAGAGTTCCCGCGATTGCGGTTTTGATGTGTTGCAAACGAGCGAACCTAGAGGTTGAGTTGAATGCTTTCTTGATCGTCTTTTGCCCTTCCTCGGAATCCAACCAAAGTTTACAGGCGCCAGCTCTGGCTAACGTTGGAAATGAAACACAAGGCCCTCTGGTCATACCATCCTGCGTTATGATGGTGCTAACACCGCCACCCGCATTGATAGCTTTACAACCACGCATAGCAGATGCCACCAAGCATCCCTCAGTTGTAGCCATGGGAATGTGATAAGGCTTGCCATCAATAATCAAAGGCCCAGCGACACCAACAGGTAATGGCATAAAGCCAATGACATTCTCGCAACATGCGCCGAAAACACGGTCGTAGTCGTAGTGTTCATAAGGCATACTATCCGAATCAATTATTGGAGCTTTCGCGAGCTTGGAAATGGCTTTGCGACGAACTGCAACGGCTCTAGTATTATCACCTAATTGTTTCTCCAATGCATACAAAGGCAATTTCCCTGCGACAACCAAGGAAGAAACTTCACCGTCATTCAAGTTTTTAAGCTCGCCATCTTGCATTTTCTGAATACATTTATCAAGTGTAAGAATTTTGTTAGGCGCAGTGAAACTTATTGTCTCCTCAGTCGAAGTCGAATCATCAGAGTCTTCGATGATAAATTTGTGGTCAACGCTAGCCTTACGCGATGCACTGACCTTTGGAGTGGATATTTGCTTCTCGATCAATTTTCTTGTCGCAGTTCGCTGGTATCTTGTTGCATTCAAAAGATAAGCGTTGCCAGAAATAGACAAAGCGAATCCAAAAAGTAAAACCTTAGAAATTAAGGTATCTTTGATTGCATTTGAAATCATCTCGACAAATGCCACAACAAAATCCTCAATAATCACAAACGTTCCCAAAGGGACGTAGACCTTTGGACTAAAGAGAGTTATTAAGGTACCTTTCTGGCCAATTGTGATATACTTTGAGGCAGCCCTCGATAAATCTTTAGATTGAATGAGTAAGTTTTCGTTCAATGTGGTCGAGCCATAGAGCCAAGAACTCCCCCACCAAAAGCTATGATAAGCAAAGAAAAGACCAAGAACAGCGACTTTAAAGGAGACGGCAGTGCCCTTTGTTCTCTCGTCTTTTGGGTAGTCATTTTCAGATTTCCGGTTGGCGATTGCTGCTGCCACCAAAGAAGAAACACCCTCCTCCTCCAAAGCCGATTGTAGTTCGTTCGTTCTGCGAGCCCTATTAATCTCAACGGTCAATGCCAAAACAGCTGAGTAGAAAGTGTACACAAGCAAAAGATCAAATGCTAAGATGAGACAGCTTAAGAGACAGAAGTTTCTCAAGCTTTCCATCTCGCTCGCAAAAAGAGCAGCAGAAAACAAGACACCGATGATCACTATGTAATCTCTCAACATGCTCAATGTGTGGCTTGCAACTGCATTTGAAACAATTGACTTCACGTCAAGATGTGTAGAAGAGGCACTCATGACCATTTTTGTGATGGAAACTTTGTGCTTGAAACCGATGGTCGCAGTCAAAAATGGGATTCCCTCAATCATTGACAACAACGAGGCTTTTGAGTTGAACAATTTGCTGGCTGTTGCCAAAGCGAACACCAAAGCAAAAGCAGAGGAGACAATGATTGATGAAGCAAGCGTGAAATTTGAACCAGTTTTATTCAACTCCACAAAAACACTGACAACCGTATAAATCATGGCGAAGTATGCGAGCGTAATCAAGGCGATGTCAAATGCCTCGGCACTTTGCATCAAAGAGTAGAGCTTCGTGACAACATGCTTGGCATAATCAAAGACACGGCGCAATTTGTAATTGCTTCTAGGTTTCCAAGTAACGCCCTCTTGATTGAGTCTGTTTAAGTTTAATAAAGATGCTTCCAAAGACTCAGAAGGCACGATCAAAAGCCTTTCATCATGGACACCCACGACGGTGTTCTCGATTTCAGGGATAGAGGATGACGCATGAGTACGTCTGAAATCCATAGGGACTATAGAGAACTGGTCCGCATCAGCATATTCGGCGATGTCAGTGACCTTTGTCCACTTGTTGTAATTAGAGGTTCCAGGTGGGTGATAAAAAAAGACTTTGTGCTGTCTTTCGACCGGGTCTGGGATATATTCTTCCACCACCGTCAAGTATGCTATTGAAGCCAATAAGCAAGTGATGATGGAGAAGTGAATGGGTTTTAGTGCCGCTAGTCTCGCCAACGAGGCTGCTCCATTTGTAATTTTGGTGAGCATACTATAGGTTAGTAGGCAAGTTGAAAAAGAAAACAATGACAATTCGAACAGATGGCCATACATAGACAAACCCGAGCAGGTATGTCATTAGACCTGAGCCGGAATATCTCAGAGATTTTTCGCTTTGCGTGTCACATACGTCGTGCCTAAGTTGGTTGGATGGATGAAATTTTGAACGAGTATAATTTTTTGGACCTCTAAACGATGCGCGGCGTATACAAAAAAATCACGCGGCGAAACGACTGCCACTAAAAGAGTGAGATGTACGAGTGTCCCAACATAAGTTACTTCAACTTCGCTTGTACCCGGTATCCCAACAGAAGGAATAAGCGGTCTAATTTTCAGCAATGACTATTCCGCTGAACTCGATAAACGAGACAGTCCTCAATGCTTTTGAAGTGTTTATTTTTTTGGCTCGGATTCTGGTCAATGGCTCACGCAAAATGGTGATGCATCTCGTTTGACGGTCGCGCGTCTGCTGGCCTTACGAACAAAGTTGGAGTGTTAGAGAGATCCTGGAGACGCAAAAGTGTTCGTGTGAACATAACTAACACTTTGGTTTGGCAATCAATATAATGTAAGCTGAGTGCACTCATGCTTTCCTTTACATTTCTACGTTGTTCCGCAGAGTGGTCGCTCACTTAAATCGTGATGTTGTCATGGGCATTCTACGGCTCGTAAAGGGTAACTACAATGTAGTGAAGTGGTCATTCACTGTACCAGCGGTAGCGTTTCAGTTTTTATTTTCCCTGTTAGTCCCGAATTTCTTGCCGAAGAACACTTAGCATATTATCGGAAAGCTTTTCTTCAAAACATTCAAGTTGGTGTAGCCTCTCCTTGGACTACAACTCTCATGGATTTGAAGTTTTTTTGAGACTGATGCAATCTCTTGCCTTATTGTATAGACCTTCGTTGCATTACTTTGTTTTGACGATGAAAAATCCATGGCAGGTTTTTCTTCGAAGCTTCAGCCATATGCCTGCAAATCTTTCATCTTTACGGCATAGCCAAATAATGACTTACTCTCGACAGATCCTAGACAAAATTTAGTATTAGTGTGGATGAAGAGCGAAACTTCGGCTCAAGGGCGGCGCGGTAAACAAGAAGTAGTACTCAATGTAACTCGCGCTCGTTCCTGGTCATACTCAAGTGAAATCAATACCAAAACCCCACAACTCGGTAGAGAAAGAATACGAATATCTTGTGAGTCGCTGTGGGAGAAGCGAGCCTGACAAATCTCTATTTCCTCCAAAGATGACTTATTCGGAAACACGGCAGTTTGTTGTTCTGCATACACATTAACACACTCAAAATTCCTATTGGGGCAGTACCGAGAATGCAAGTGCTTTTAGTGTAAGAACAAACTAAGAGTACAATGTATTGGAATTTTAGCACGGATTGTGGCAAGGCCCTACTAGGGTGCCAAGAATCTGGCAAAGCTAACTCGCCAGTATTGTGTAACACAACAGTTCAAAACTGGTATTGGCTGAAGAGAAAAAGCCAAATGCAATGAAGGCAGACACGCCATATGCAGTGTACACATGCAGCTAGTCGAGATACATTACCAAATGAGGAAATAAGTTGCAACCATTTATCACCTCGCTATAACTCTACTAGGTAACCAGACAATACCAGGGCCAAAAATAAGCCCTGCTCCTGGGAATCCCACTCTCCAGATTGCGTTTTCCTAAACAAGAAAGGAAGATATGAGTCTATGAATAATTGCTCAAAGAAGTAAATCTTCTGCTCGAGGGTTGTCTCCTCAGATCTCTATATATACCAGCCCATCTCAATCTTGTTCTCTTCCAAACAATTTCTGTTATTAATCTAGCTCAAACTCCAAAAACATCATTTCCCCCAATCATGAAGATAAGCACCGTCTCTACAACAGTTGTGTTGGCATTATTAGCAAATGTTCACGCTGCCCCAGCCAATGTAGGTCCCACATCTACCTCCGTTCTCTCCAAGAGACAGTCCGAAGAGATCAATGACCTCATTGTTAGAATGAACACACACACTGCCAAGAGAGGATTGATAGCTGACCCTGTTGAACTCCAAGCTAGAGAATATGCCATCGTGACTCAAATCCTAGCAGCTATCAACTCTACGAACCTTGCCCCACAGATCATCAAGGGTTTGATTAGCAACTCAGCATTGCAACCTATCGTCACCTCGGCTGTTGAGGCAATCATCAAAAGCGGACTTATTTCTTTAAACACTTTGTTCACTGCTTTAAATGATTCTGGTTTGGCAACAAGAGTCATCAAGGATTTGATAAATGACTGTTCTCTTTATCAAGATATCTTCAAGTTGGCTTTACAGGAAATCGACAACTTGGTGGAAAAAATTGAGCAGAAGCTTGCTGGTAAGGATGTGTCGGTAAAGAGATTTGATGAGGAGGACGTAAACATGGAGAGACGGGAAACCGAATTATCTGCCATCGAACAAGAAAAGAGACTCGATGCAAGTGACATTGTCGACAACTTGTTGGAATCTTTGGCTAACTCGGGCTTAGCCTCTTCCGTTGTCAGAGCCTTGATTGTCGACCCACAATTTTTGGAGTATGGTGTTTCCTTACTCAAGCAATTATTTGAAGACAACCTCATCGATTTTAGTAGCTTGATCTCCGCAATCATTGATTCAGGATTAGTGACTTCCTTGTTCAAAGAGTTTTTCAACCTCTCCACTTTGAAGACTGTCATCTTTAATGCTTTGGCTGCTGCTTTTAACGATTGCGGTGGCTCAACCATCTCGGGAACCCCAACGGGTCTTACTACTCAAGCCACTACCACTACTACTCTTCCAAATTTCACAGCTACGGGAACATCAGTTCCATCTGGTACTGCTGTCGCATGCAAAAAGAGAAGAAAGAGAAGATCTTACAACTACTAAGTGTACCAGCAGATTCTGAAATCAAAGATGAGGGAATTTCGGAACCAAGAAATCTGAAAATGGAAGGAAAAATGAAAAAAATGAAAGAACCATAAATGTTTCAACTACTGGGCTGTTGAATACAGAAAATGTTTTTGAGAACTACAGATTATACCAAGATTTCTTAAATGTGAGACTTAAAGGGGTACTAGGGGGGTTATACTGGGTTGAATAGCATAATTGAGTGTCCAACAATTGTTTTATTGACTCTTTTGATACGTTTTCTCAAATACAATTGACTTATTTTATTTTTGAGATAGCTGACCCGTTTTAAGCCTGTCTGGGGCTCCGTAGCTAACTGATTTTCTTTTGCTATTGATGGATCTTCTCAAGAAGTAAGACATCATATCACAGGGTGTCATGCCGAAAGAAAACCTCAAAGCTCTCGACTCTAAGTAAATTTAGCGTCTGAAGTTTCCAACTTCAAACCCCACATTCTCAGACTGGCCGCTGTCTAGGCTGTGTTCGCTGATTATTGCCTTGCTTTCTGTAGAAGCTAGTTTTACTTTGTAGAACATTCTCACAAAATAGATCTTGGGCCTACGATTTTGAAAAATCAGTGTACCACAAGGCATTATAGACTCGGTGTCTCGATCACTTGGTCAACAACAATGCTCTCGCCATATCCTAAACTACTTTGTCTAATCTGGCTTTAAGGTTCCACAGCGCACTAAGTCGTAAAAGGGCGTGTGGCGTAGTTGGTAGCGCGTCTGCCTTGCAAGCAGAAGGTCACTGGTTCGATTCCTGTCTCGTCCAAATTTCTTTTTTCATCTCGTCTTTCCACATCCGTTACTTCTATTTCATTGATCAAGTTTGTCCTTCTGGATCATTAATGGTGCTTTTGTGGGGAATCTTTTGTGTCTTTCATCTGGCAACTCTAGATTCAGGAAGTGAAAACGACTCTTTTCTCGCCCTTTCACACAATTCGCGCGATGTTTAGATAGATCACTACGCGTGCGAGAGCCACCACAAAATCATAACATCAGCTACTCTATTAAAATGCCAGGGTATGTCCAACACAATGAGCTTAATATTTCCGCTAAGTTTCATCACAGAATTGGAGCATGGACAGCAAAGGACTTTCTTTGCTATGGTATATTTTTATATGCCAAATCTAGTGGAATCACGAGAGCAACTTTCTTCGTCCTCAGACTAACATAATAGCGAAATTGTTTCCTTCCAGTTAGGCCAATGTGGCAACCAGGTTGGGCTTCAATACTGGAAGCAGATGGCTCTTGAGCATGGAATAGGATCCGACGGCTCGCCGGAGCCTTTTATCAACAATCAGCTTCATTTTGAGAGTAATAGCGAGGTGCATCCTTCAGATGAGTCTTTAGTTAACGAGAGGACAGACAACACAAATGTTTTCTACACTTACAGTGAGCAAAACAAGTACACGCCAAGGACAATTCTCGTTGATTCTGAGCCTTCGGTTATAGGCAAATGCATGACCAGTTGCCCGATGTTCAATCCACGAAACGTGCATTTGAGCGAGGGTGGAACGGGTGCAGCTAACAATTGGCGTCATGGCCATTCTTACGCCACGCAACACGAGAATGAGCTTACAGATCTAATAGATCGCGAATTGGATAAGTGTGATAACTTCTCTACTTTCCAGCTATTCCACAGTGTTGCTGGTGGCACAGGCTCTGGTGTAGGGAGCTTTCTTCTCGAGCTTTTGAATGATCGGTATGGGCGGAAAAAAATGATATCGACGTTTCTGATTTTTCCTTCCAATGATAAAACTTCAGATGTTGTTGTTCAACCTTATAATACTGTTTTGACTTTGAAACGGCTTATTGAACACAGCGATGCGACTTTCGTCTACGATAATGATTCTTTAAATGCCTTGGAATCTTTGTTGCTTTCTCCTGATTCAAACAATCCCGCGGCTATGACTTCCGCTTTCGAAAGAGAGAACAAACTCATCGCGTACGTTGCTTGCGGTGTCTCCAACCCGTTACGATTCCCGAGCTACATGTATAGCTCTTACGAGTCGATCATCTCGACCTTGGTGCCCACGCCCGAGCTCAAATTTCTATCCTCATCCATTGCACCATACGCAGATATACCTGGTGCAACACACAGAAAAAACTACGTCAGCCTCAACGAAAGCGACATCATTCTAGAACTTCTAAATGACAAGTGCAAGATGAACCACGTGAGTCAGCACCCAAAATATATCTCGATGATGGACTTCATTGTAGGTGATAACCTCAGTCAGCAAGAAATCCGGAAAGGCCTTATACGTGCCCAATCTAGAGTTCCATTTGTGCCCTGGACGTCTGCTTCAATTCACGTCGTCAACGGACGCAAACTGACGTTTTCGAAGAGCCGAGGATTGAGTGGCTTTCAGATTTCCAACAACACATCCATTCCGCAACTATTCTCGAAAATAGTCAGGCAGTACGATTTGCTAGCGAAAAGATCAGCTTATATCAATTTGTACACGGAAACGAGAGATCCATCTGAGAGAACTCAGGTTCTTGAGACATTCAACGAGTGCAAGGAAAGCGTCTTGTCAACCATAGATGAGTATAAGGCATCTACAGAATTGAGCTATTTGGCAAACGATTTTTTAGATGAAGACGACGAGATGTCATAAACTGAATGACTTCCAAGGCTTTTGCCCCATTTAATCAATGGACTGTTTTTTCACGTGATAGCTCTCACCAGGTGTGGCTTGGGGGTGACAAGCTGAAAAATGACAATGGGACAAAGGAGCAATAGTGGTGTAAATCTAGTAAGAGGCATGGGAATGCTGGAGGAAGCCTGTCTTTTCAATCATCCACCATTTACTTGCAATTAGAGTTGTGTTACTAATTGGAGGCAGATTTCATGCGGTTGCAATTTTCGAGGGCTGGCGTGCCAAACTAATTCCGCGTCAACTGTGGCTACCTTATCAAATGAGCGGTGATATGCGCAATGGCGTATTCAAGCCTCATTTCCGAGCTATAAATAACGGGCTGAATACCCCACTAAAATATGTTTCTGCCAAACTTCTAAAATGTCTCATTTGATTTCCAAAAAAGCGCAGTCCCGGGAAATCACCCATTTCACCGCAGACACTCTTCAAGGTGCCCCCGAAGGCTTCAAGCCACATCCAGGGCTTCTTCATCTAGATTACGGAACCCCCAACAATGGATTTTTTCCCGTCGAGTCCATTCAGGTGACTGTGAAGGATAAACCTTTTGAGAATCAAAATACTAGCACCGCACTGGCTTCTAACACTGACGGGTTAGAGCTTCTGGAAGATGTTTCAAAACCCTCAAGGGGAAAGCAGGTCCTTATCGAACAGCGCGCGACGCACCCGGGTCTTATCGATATCGCAACTGGCTTGCAGTACTCCGAAGTACAAGGTATACCGCAATTGCATAAATTCACCAAAGACATTATTGCCAGAGCTCACCCTCCAAATTACAGCGATTGGGAAACGACTGTCTCTTGCGGTGCCGGCGAAGGCTTGAACAAGGCCATCGACGTTTTCTTAGACCAGGGAGATGTTATACTCATGGAAGAGTTTACGTTTACTCCGGTTTTGCAGTGTGTCCAAAATGTTGGTGCATTTGTTGTACCAATTAAGTTGAACTTGGACCCATCACTGGAACAAGCAGATGGAATTGATATTGACTATCTATCGAACTTGTTGAAAAATTGGGATTCTGAAAAGCCGGAATTTAAAGGGAAAAGGCCGAAGGCACTCTATACCATATCATCTGGCCAGAACCCCACTGGTCTTACTCAAAGCTTGGAGTTTAGGAAAAAAGTTTACGCGTTGGCTGAGAAGTATGATTTTGCAATTATTGAAGATGATCCATATGGTTACTTAACCCTTCCGCCATACAAAGAATCAGAGGTCAAAACAGGCCCACCACTGCTCGAACTAGAAGATTATCTTAAAAATCACTTGACACCCTCGTACTTGACCCTTGACTTTAGCGGAAGAGTTCTTCGTGTCGAAACATTTTCCAAGCTCTTTGCGCCTGGCTTGAGATTGGGATTCTTGGTTGGTCACAAGAGTATAGTTGATGCAATCGTGAGGTATTCTTCAGTTGTCACTCGCTCTTCCTCCGGCGCATCTCAACTATTGGTGAATAACGTAATAGAACAAAACTTCGGCGGTGTGGACGGATGGTTGGAGTGGATTTTAAAGCTTCGTGCAACTTACACAAAACGAAGAAACGTTTTGCTTTACAATCTCTACAATCTGAAAGCTTTTGGGGCGGGATACTTTGACTTGATCGATCCAAGAGCGGGGATGTTCGTAAGTGTCGTTATCAGGTTCCCCGAAGGCACAAATTCAAGCGAAAAACTTATCTTGTTGCAGTGGAAATTCCGCGCCTATGGGGTGGGAGTTGTGGCGGGAATCAAAATGGCTGTAGATCCTGACTTTAGCTCGGAGAGAGGGAATTTTTTCAGATTGACGTTTGCACCTGCTGACACCGATGAAGAAATAGCCGAAGGTGCATCCAGATTTGCTTCGGCCGTTTACGACTTTTTTGAAAAAGGGTTTCAGTTTTGACAGATGAAATTCTATTAATCCGAACGCTTAGATTATCCTAAAGTTTGAAAAAGAAAACCAGAAACTCGCTGTGTGAACCTGCCATGTTCGTGTAAAGCCCTCAGCGCCAACAATAGCTTTTGTCCAAACCAACAATTATACAGATTGATAGACTAAAATGGAAATGTCTCTCAATTTCCAAAAATGAGTCCATCTTTGAACCAATTACTCAAGACTAAGGTACATTCAACGCTGATAGTAGTAGCGACTGTTGGGTCTATTTTTTTGTCACGTGATTCCTTGAGTGGGATCCTCTGATCAGCCTCCTTACTATTAGGCGTGAAGCGTTGCACAAGATTCCACTTCCGCTCTCACCAGAATAAATCATTGGCTTCTGAAATGTCTTTCAATTTCTCCTCTCTCACAAATAACTTGAAGTCATTTGGTGACAAAGTTACCACCGAGTTCAATAATGAGGTGTTGCCTTTTGCACAAAGAACTTCCCGGTTGGTTCAGGAGAGAATGGGGAAAGTAAACGTGGACGAGATCAGCCAATTGCCCTCTGAGTACATCGAGTTGGCCACAAGATGCAACAATGTCGAGAACTTGTACAAGAACATTTTGAAAGTAACGCAAAACTACGAGAATGAGTCGTACGATTACCCAATCAACTTGCAAGAGTCGTTCACTGAGTTCGGCAAAAATATCTCCGACAGATTCTCTAACTTGTCGAAGGCAACCACCCCAGCCGAGGCACAGGCTGCTTTGGTGAATCCCAATGGCGAGTTCAAGCCACCAAAAACCATGTATCACGCTCTCGCGCGGGCTACTGATGGGTCGATCTTAACTTCCTCTGCTGACACCAACCAGGATCCGTTGGTGAAAGCATTGGACTTATACTCCTCTAACTTGAACAAAATCGCCAACGCAAGATTAGGTCAGGATCGGTTGATCAAGTCCAAATTCAATGCGCCCTTAACTAAGACTTTGCGCTCGCTTCTTGCCCAAAGTTCGTCGATCCAGAAAAAGGTAGAGGAGAAGAGAATTGACTATGACGTCGCCAGACAGGCTTTGGCAAACTGCTCGAATCCATCGAAAGAGCCACAATTGAGAGTCACTATGGAAAACGCTGAGGATGAGTTCGCAAACACCGTTGAAGATGCTCTTTCTGTGATGCAGAATGTATTGGAGCAAGCCAAGCCAATTGAGGAGATTTTGGAGCTAGTGAAAGCACAATTGGCCTACCATAAATTGGCCAGTGAGTTGCTCGGTGGAATGATTGGTGAATTTGAAGGTTTGGCGGACGAGAATTCAAAGTTGCAGGGCAGCCAGCTGAGTCAGCGCAACTCCGAGTCAGGTGATTTTGACATTTAGGCAATCATTCTGAGGAATCTAACCGCCACTGCAACGGCCTTTTTTATATCAGCTTCAGTATCGTGATTTTTTTTTAAACATCTGTTGAGAGTCATTTGATCATCTTCGCTCATATTAAATTCAATTCAGTTGCTCAGTCTGTTTAACTATTCCGAGCTTGCAGCTGCATTTCGAATTCGGTATTAATAAAGATTAAACGAAAATTTCAAGTTTCACCAGATACCAACTATATTAGGTCGAATTTCAGTTGTCTTCACCACAGTGAACTGAGAGCAATACTGGAACGGTTGTGTTCTAACGAGTGAATTACTGACATTGCCTAGCCAGTGACTGACCGATAAGCCAGTACTATTTTTTCGATATGTGAATTTGAAACACGAAACATTTTGCTCCTTTGTCACCTTAAGATCTGGCCATGCGTGAATAGAATTAACCTCCGATAAAATTGCTCAGTATTTGGCCATTTCATATTGGCCTTTTGTAAAAGTGAAACAAAGCGTAGAAAGCAAATTTAAATAGGCTTGTTGGCAAGGCTGAAGGCCATTGTGAAGCATGAGGTTTATCGATGAAAGGACGTAAAATGACTATGAGAATTCACTATTTGATAATATATGCTCTTCACCATGATTTTTTGAGCAGTTTCCATTCGCACTGAACAGAAGAATTCTAACGTCTGCGGTTTCAAAAGTCTCAAGACAAACGCCACTTTCACCGTATAAAGCTATGGTCTTTGAATCTCCCTTTAAGTACTGCTTGCAGCACATGCTATCAATTCAGTTCATAGATAGCGGAGTGACTTAATTCAATCTCAAAGACTCCAATCTTATATCCGTGGCCGACTGATCAGCAGGTAAGCCAAAATTTCCTTCTAGCAAAATGGCGTGGATCGACTTCAAAGCAAGGATAGTGTCTTTGGCATTAATCACGGCGGATATGTTGATCTCATTTGCACCTTGACTGATCATTTCGATGTTGATTCTCTCATCGGCTAAAATTTTGAACATGTTTCCTGCTATTCCGATAAGATTTGCCATCTGCTTGCCAACCAAAGACACAATAGTCATGTTTCTGGTGATGTCGACCGTGCCCATTAGTCTTAGCTCCTTCAATGCATATTTGAGGTGAATTTCCTGTTCTTCCTGAACTTGCAATGCCATGGAAACGTGGACCTCGGAAGTACAGATCAAGTCGACAACCAATTTAAACTTGTCCATGGTAGAAAAAAGATTGGCCAAAAAGCCGTGCGATAATGTTTTTTTGTTCGAATGAACATTGATGACAACGATGTCCTGTTTGGCAGTGATAGCAGTAGCAGATCGTTTCTTGTGTGTTTGTATGTAGCTGGAAGACAATGTCTCATAAGCGGCTGGGGGGTGGGGTGGTGTAGCTTCGCCTCTTCTACCGATGTTGTCTGGATAAATGATGGTGCCTCTACCCGTTGGGTTCTCGACATTTTTGATGCGGATGGGGATTTTCGCCTTGATGACTTGCTCCATTGTGAATGGATGGATGACCTCGGAGCCATAATAGGTCAATTCTGCGGCCTCGTCAGGAGTCACGCTCTCCAAGAGCCTGGCAGTAGGCACTTTTCTTGGGTCGGCTGTAAAGATTCCGTCGACCTCTTTCCAGATTTGCAACTCCTCGGCTTGCGTACCAACGGCTATCAAAGCAGCACACAAATCAGTATAGCCACGTCCAACACCATTAAGCAATCCTCCAGCAACTGTTCCGAAATAACCCGTGAAAACTGGAATAGTTCCGGAGTCAACAGCAGCAGCCTTTTCGCCCAACCTGGCACTCAAATACAGGTAAAAATTTGCGTCAAAACCTTTGGAAAATTCGTAATCTAGTGGAATGACGTCACTCAAGTCGATATATACGGCTTTCAAGCCACGGTCGTTCATCAAAGAAGACATGAATAGACAGGATAACTTCTCACCGATGGACATGATGTTGTCCAAAGTTCTAGGGCTGATCTCTCCAATGACATTGGATGCATGCAACAATTCGTGTGCTCTCTTCACCTCAAGGTGCGACTGTGCGATTAACTCTTTCTGAATCTTCTCGTCCTTGATCTTATCCCTGGCATTTTGGGTGTGATCATCCTCAATAACTTGTAGCAAAGTACCGAAGTCTGCGTTCTCCGTTGCAAAGTCAGCAGCCCTGAGCAATCTAGATGTGGTACCTTCACTCTTGGTACTGGAGGATCTAGCTGAACATACCACGGCAACACGATTGTGTTTGCTGAATTCCTTGACTATGCTGTCGACAATGTTTTCCGGGAATTTACCAACAGAAGTACCACCGAACTTTTGAATGATCCAGCCTTGTGAACTAAGCTGGGCCAAGTCTAGCACCGAATTGTATGAGCTGGCCGGAGATTTCGGCGGAGGAGAAACCATTGTGACTTTCACAAACAATTGAGGTTTCTAAAATGAAAAATGAAGATGAGTTTGAGTAAGATTCAGGCTTTTTCGTCTTTTCCCTCAAGACTATGGTCAAGTTATGTTTCTCAAACAATACTTGTATGAATGAAGTGAATGTAGAAGTCTGTGGTGTCGTTTCTTTTTCTGAAATTTTTTCACGATTCATTTTTCAATTATGACTCAAAATTGGCCGGGCCTGAAGCGGCTATACTGCATGTAAGAAATGATTCAACGTCACGAGATCGCGTACGATAAGCAGCGTGATTGCAGTCGCAGCCAACAGGGCTTTTGAAAGGACTACACAATCCGGTGTGTTCATATTCGTCAGAACAAGCGCAGTGAAAGAGAAGAGGGAACTTTTCGTGAACAAGTATTGTAGGTGCACAGATCTGTTCAAGTAGAGGCTTTTTGCTTCTTTCAAACGCTCGTGTTATGTAGGGCTGCCAACTGAAGGGCCAAATTGGCATGTCGCGGACTAGTAAAGCAATTAATTCAGGCAACGTGAACCCCGCACGAGCCGTGCTTCGACTCACGTGGAAATCAAGCTAAGTCGTGCTGGTAAAGTTTGTCACAGAGCAGACTAGCGGTGATAGGAAGATCGGCAGCATCAGATTTTTTTTGATTACCTCCTATCTGATTTCCAGGCTTTGTTCTTCAGTTTAAACCACCCCGTTTGTCTCGCTTGGCCTATTTTGTACGATTCAAAGGACTTTATTACTCACTTCCTTGGCTAGCTGAGCATTTGAGAGCTTGAATGTTAGCACATTCCAGAGGCTTTGGTTTTTGATGCGCTGCTGGGGGCGACACCTTTCGCCAAGTTATTTACTGGGTAGAATTGATTTTCTGCGTAGTTTCAGTTGCTGTACACTGAACAACCATTGCCAACTGGATTCCATTTTCCTCGCAGACCTTTCTTTACCTCAGAACTCAGAAGCTGTGGATGTATTTTACCCGCTTAATTGAAAGTTTATGTTTCATATGGCTCCCATCCCACCAGAACTTGAGTGGAGAAGACCAAGTACAGAAGATTGAATGCAAAAAAAAGAAAACAAAAAAGAGAAAACACGTAGAGTGCATACACGTTGCGACAAGACGTTGACAAAGAATAGTGTTGTCAGGAAAGACCAGCAGTCTGAACAGTAAACATTGTCTGCTTTCTGAACTTGTTTTGCAGTATTCACCCCTCGAATCCTGGGCTGTTTTTTGTATGCGCTTTAAGCTCCCATCCATCCTTAATATATTATTGAGGTTCGCAGGATATGTATCGTGCCGCAGTAATTCAACCGGGGCACATATTTTGTTTGGGCCTGCTTGCCTTAATTATTCAGTCGTTCAGGTGAAGCTAGTTTATAATGTAGATTCGATCATTCTTATGAATGTAAACATTTAGCTATCCACGCAAAGAACACACCTGTGTTAATTCTCAGATTCCTGCTTACAACATTTACGTCAGCACATGGGCCGATTTCCGCGGTGAGGTGAGGTCTCGATTCCGGGTCATCGCTCCAGCCTCATCGATCTCTCCTACCGATTGGCACCGATTAGCAGACTAACATCTCCGCTTGAGAGGCAATATATAAAGACGTGAGGGGTTTGAAGCTCAGATTCCATTTCGAGGATCTACTCATTCAAGGGAAAAAATAATTGAAGATGGCGAAAAGAGAAGCTGATGTTGAATCTCAAGTTGATTCGCCAGTTCAAGCGAAACAGCTCAAGTCAACCTTTACGCATGAAGAAATTCACAGCTTTTTGAACAGTAAGATCTTCGAAAACATCTTTCAGAAAACTCTTGAGTCCAACATCTCCCACAGTCTGCCCTACAAATGGGGCACTGTCACAGAACTCATCGATGACACTCTTCTCAGAAACGTGAGAAAAGAGGTTCTCAATGAAATTGCATTCACCAAAAAGGAAACCGATATTTACAAAGTTTATCAATCTGGGGACTTGGCTAACTTGTCGGGTTTAAACTGGAACGATTTATCGAGACTACCCTCGTTGTACAAGCTCCGTGCAGCGATATATTCTGAGGAATTTCGGGACTTCATTTCCAATGTCACCGGATGCGGCAAATTGAGTGGAGTCAAGACTGACATGTCCATCAATACTTACACGAAGGGGTGCCATTTGCTAACCCACGATGATGTGATTGGGTCCAGACGTGTAAGCTTTATTCTCTACATGCCGGACCCGGACCATACTTGGAAACCCCATTATGGAGGCGCCTTAAGGTTGTTCCCTGCAATCGTGCCCAATGTCCCTAAAACTGATTATGAGACGAAGCTTGTCCCACAATTTAATCAAATAGCATTTTTCACGGTCCAACCAGGTTTATCGTTCCATGACGTTGAGGAAGTTCGTGTTGACAAGCAACGACTCTCCATTCAAGGGTGGTTTCATATTCCTCAAGAGGGCGAGGCGGGCTTTGTTCCTGGCGAACAGGAGAAAACAGAGGCTAAAAGCACTTTGCGGCAATTACAGACGAAGGAGCTCCAAGAGTTCGACTTTCCAAAGCCAGGGAGAATTGACTTCCCCAAAGAAGAAGTCAAAGCCTATGATTCATTTGATTCAAGTCGGTTTTTGTCGCCCAGGGACTTGATGTATTTGTCGAGATTTGTTAACCCGACGTATCTCAGCGAAGCTTCTCTCAAAGTTATGAAGAACACCTTCTTGGAAGACTCCGTTGTTGACATTAATGGTTTTTTGAATGACGAGTACGCGGAGGTGTTGAGGAAGGCACTTAGGGCAAGCGAATTGGATAAAAAAGCGCCACAGACAGCAGAAGAGATCCAGTTTCCGTGGAAATGTGCCGTGCCACCCCATAAGCAGAGATATATGTACATAGATGGGAAGTCGGAATTTCCGTTGCAAGAGGACTCTATCGGTTTGATTAATCATAGTGGTCCACAGGAATTACCAAACTTTGAACTCACAAAAAGATTGGCAAAAGAAGAAAGCGAGAAAATGGTTTTGGAGGTGGTTCAGCTCATGAAGTCCAAAGCTTTCCGCAAATGGTTGCTTTATGTGACAGAACTCGTTCTCACAAGTGACCAGGTTTTGGCAAGAAGGTTCCGTCCCGGTCATGATTTTATACTTGCTACCACAACAGAAAAGGACTTGGCAAGAGAGGAAGAGTTGAACATTCTTCTAGAGGCAACTCTTGGTCTCACCCCTACAGCTGCCAATACCAGCAACTGGGAGTCGGGAGAGTTTGGAGGATATGAGCTTTGTATGGCTATGAATGGTGGAGAAACAGACGAGGAGTTTGAGGACGATGATCCTGCAATTTACAAGGCCAGCGACTCGGCGGATGACTCGGTTTTATACACGAGTCAATGCAAATGGAACAGCTTGAGTCTCATGTTAAGAGACCCAAGTGTTTTAAAGTTTGTGAAATATGTTAGTATAAATGCCAAGGGCTCTCGGTGGGACATTACTGGTCAATGGAACGTGAAGAGCACTGAGCAAGAAGAGGAGGAGGGAAAACATTGAAAGAGATAGAAGCTTGATTGTACTGCAGATGTCACCCTGACATGATATAAACAATACAAAAAAATGAACCTTGACGGTGTTTTTTGTGGAATTCTTTCTACTTTTGTTTCTTCTTTTACTTTCATAAATTTGTCTGGATCATGATGATGGAGGGGTGCTTCAATCACTAGATGCGAGCGGCATACTTGGTGAGGTTTCTACCGTAACAGTATCTTGAGAGCAGGTGTCACTTAATGACCGTGCTGAGGGCACATTACGTACCTAGCTATCTAGTGTTTTGATATTGGTGAGTCTGAATCGATACTTGTTCTAGAGAACAAAGACGAGATATGTAAAGTGAAAGGAAAAGAAGAAAAGAAAGAAAGTTGCAAGCACAAGCGTTGTCGCGTTATGCCAACCACGCACGCGTGTTCTTGATGCGCGCTCGTTTCTGTCGCGAATATTAGTTCAGCATATGGAGATACTGTCGCATCTGGCGATATGGAAGATCAAGCTTAGATTTGAATCTTTGCAAATGAAAAAGAGTTTTGAAAAAGTCATAAGGTAAAATGCCCGATAGACCCAAGCTTTCAAAGACAATCTTTTAAAAGCTCTCCTCGGGCCAAACGTTTTTGCCATTCACCTGTCTATTACTAATTGTATGTGTGTAGTAGGTGGAGGGAACAGTGTAGCCCTCGGTTTCAGGGAACTTCTCAGAGAGACGCGAGCGTCGAGAGGAAAGTCGATTAGCGGGAAAAAGGTTTGCTCACTCTCGAGGCAGTCAACATCGGTATCCCTGCTGCTCCAAATGCCAGGTTGAGCTCTCCTCGTTGGGAAAGCTGGTGGGACGAGACCTAATTCTGAGTGTAGGACCAGTATTTTCAGGAACGCATGAAGTGAGTGCGGACTAAGCAGCGAGTTTAGTTGTATGCGGGTTCGGATCCCCGTGGTCAGATACCCTGACCCTTTCAGCCACTTGTTGCTAAGATGTCGGAACCTGTTACATACGCAAGTACTCCAGTGCTCAACTCTTGAAAAAAATTCGTGCCATATGGCCCTTGGTTGTTGGTCTGCACTTCACTATCCGGGCGCATCTCACGTGTTTTACCAGCGCTCAAAAGCCTGACCCAGAGATTTGCGAAGGTCAACTCAAAGTTTGAAAGATGTATCAATTAATGCATGTGCACACCAATACATTGGAACTCAAGAGTTTCAGCTGTATGCATGCTTATGCTAGTTGTGCTCCGAATATAAGGCCTACAACGGTAGCGCCAACTGTGAGGCCCCATGCCGGATCGGTATCCGATGCCCGCCCGGGATCGTCTCACTTGTTGGGGTCAAGATTTCCAGCCGCGTCCGGGTAAACGTCGCGGGCAGACTGTGAGATAAATCCACAAGCGGTGCGAAAATCAGCACATGATTTCTCAAAGTATATATTCATCGGGCGCTGCCTCCACAGAACTAGAGACTTCACGACTTCCCCCTTTGCACAAATCTTTTTCGCTTTGATCAAAACACAAATATGGCTGACGAATCCAATCCTTTGGTGGTTCTTGCCACCGTAGTAGCCATCATCGCTTCATTCATTGCATTGTACTACTTCCAAAAGAACAAAAAGCCTCAGCCGGTTTTGTCTCCAACGGAGTTCAGAAAGTTTCCTTTGATCGAGAAAATCAGGGTCTCTCACAACTCTTGTATCTACAAATTTGGCTTGCCCAACTCTACTGATAGATTGGGTTTGCCTATCGGACAGCACATCGCCATTTCTGCGATTATTGATGGTAAAGAAGTCGTAAGATCGTACACCCCAATTTCCAACGACGATCAATTCGGCTCCTTTGACTTGTTGATTAAGACATACGACAACGGAAACATCTCCAGATATGTGGAATCGAAGAAAATCGGCGAGACTATCGATGTGAGAGGTCCAAAGGGCTTTTTCACTTATACTCCCAATATGTGCAAGTCCCTCGGTATGGTCGCTGGTGGCACTGGAATCGCCCCAATGTACCAAGTGCTCACTGCCATTTTGGATGACCCAAAGGATAAGACCAAGATCAATTTGGTTTACGCGAACGTTGCAGAGAACGACATCTTGTTGAAGGCTGAGCTTGAGGCCTTGGAGGACAAGCATCCAGCTCAGCTTACTATCCACTACGTGTTGAACAACGCTCCAGAGAACTGGAAGGGTTCAGTTGGTTTCGTCACTCCAGAGATCATGGACACACACTTGCCCAAGCACCACGAAGACACTAACTTGTTGATTTGCGGGCCACCTCCAATGGTGTCTGCGATTAAGAAAGCCGCGCAGACCTTGGGTTACCCTAAAGCCAAGCCTGTGAGTAAGTTGGGCGATCAGGTTTTTATATTCTAGACTTATACCTCTCGCATAGATCAATACACTCTGCTAGTTCAGCATGATAATGAAAGCGATAGAGAAATTCAATGTTCACATCTCTCCAGTTATGACCTTGAACTTTGAATACGAAATTGGCCAAAGTTTTCCAAACTCTTCGCTCATTTTATGAAGTGATTTATTTTTTATTTTTTGGTTTTCTTTCTTTTTTTGCCTTCTCATTCTGTTTTTGCCTTCTCTTCCTGTGCGCCCGGCTCGGCTACAAGAAGGTGTGCGCCAGCCTGCACTTGTCAAGCATGACCCTCGCATAGGCATTTCAAATAAAGGACCTTATGTTCTTCTAATCTAAACAATTATTTTTTCCGGCCTGTCTTCTAAAACACAAGACAGAACTATCACTTTTAGTTCATACGGTCGCTCTTTGGTAACTCATAGCCGAATTTATTGAGCCCGTAGCTTCAATTTTTTTGTTCGTTTTCAGTTTGCCTCCACACTCACTCAATATTGTTGCTCCCCTTTCTTATCAGGCCAATTTTTGGATTAACTGGACATACTATTTGGCACACACACCAGCTTGCATTCTGTAACTCTTTCTTCTGGCCGGTAAACGAAGCTTCACAAGTATGCATCCCATGCTTTGGATTACACCGCTACTAATGCAGCCAGCCACTGGTTCTGCCGTGCTGGATTGGGAACTACACGATGGCTACATAGCCAGCACGCTAAATGACGATTATGCCAAGATCGACAACATCTTGCGGCCTGCTTTAGATTATGGGAAGTACCCTCCTATTTTGCGCAAGCCAGCAGAAGATAAGAAGACTTTACGGAACGGAGAGATCCCACGATACGTGCTAGACTTTGCTCCGTACGTGCATCTTTACTCGGAAGAACGATATTTCCCATACGACATCAAGAAGTATGTCGAGCACTTTACTGCTAAGTATGAAAACGGAACAGTGGTGGAAGGCACAGATAACGGCCAGTTGAACATCAACATGTTGGAGCACTTGCCCAAGCACCCCCGCATCTACTTGTCGGCAAATGAGGATTTTGGCTTAGACCCAGAATGGATCACCGGACTTAAGAACAAGCCTTCTTTGAGAAACGGTGAGATCAAGGATGCCCCTGCCACTTTAATTGTTGTGGATAAAGGTAACGGCTGGGTCGATGCCTTCTGGTTTTATTTTTACTCGTTTAATCTAGGGCCTTTTGTTATGGGCTCAGGGCCCTACGGGAATCACGTGGGTGACTGGGAGCACTCTCTTGTTCGCTTTTATAAAGGGCGTCCTGTTATTGTGTGGATGTCCGCCCATGGAGGAGGCGGTGCTTACCACTATACCAACTTGGAGAAGTACGAGCTAGACGCAAATCACCCTATCATATTCTCCGCTCGGGGCACCCATGCCAACTACGTTTCTGTGGGCACACATCCGCATGATCTTCCATATCAAATTTTGTGTGACTTCACTGACCGCGGGCCATTGTGGGACCCCACAAAGAACTACTTGGGGTACACATATGATGGCAGCTTTGTATATCCGGCAGAAAGAAACTTCAACGCCAAGCACACTGGCCGCGAACTTGACTATGGAAACTGGCTTACTTTCATCGGACACTGGGGCGACAAGCAGTTGAAGAGCTCTGATCCGAGGCAGAGGCACTCTCTCATAGGAGGCTACAAATACATCAATGGCCCACGCGGGCCCTTGAAAAAAAACTTGCTACGGATCATTCCTTGCGAAAGACACAAATGGTGGAACTTCTGGAATGGGTGCAATGTCAGGCAGAACATCAAGTGGGGGATTGGAGTCGAAAGCGAGGGGTACAACTGCGGCAACTTGTTCGTAAAGATTAGGCCAAGCTGGCTCAGGAAGCTACTACAGAAGGTCACTTGGGGCGGATGGTTTTGTTTTGTGGTGGACTTGATTTATGGTTAGATTCACATGAATGTTGGTAATCTTGACTCCGAAATACTCGCCTTCATACATGCAATATATATATTTATGGCAACAACGTTTTTGCTTTTACTGCGCGTTATCACGCATCAAAATTGGTACCTGGTTCCTCACGTATTGTGCAACCGTTCGCGGCCAGGGTGTGAGTCAGGTCGGTAAAATGCCGTAGTTACCCAATAGCCAACAGGAGCAACACTTGCGTTCCAAGAGTCGAAAAGCTTGTTGATTTCGGCGGACGCTTTCTAGTAGAGCCGTAAGTTTCTCTTTCGGTTTGATCGAAAATAAGAAAACTCGATGAATTTCGGTCTTGAGTAAACCTCGTAGCGGTTTAGATATCGTAAAAAAAAAGAAACAAAAAAAAGTCGCATCGAACTTCGCATCAGCCCAGGATAATATATTAGCCACCAAGACTGGGCACGCATAGCATGTTGGAACTCCATACCTACATCATGTCACTCTCAGATAAATACACAAATGACATCGAGGAGCAGTACTGTCACACATCTGAGTCTCTGAGATGGCAGAATTTCAAAGACTCTTTCAAAAGAGTGAATATCGAAGAGGAGGACGATGAAATATTGGAGGATATGAACGACATCGAAAAAGCCAACCTTCTCACAGCAAAATCACCGCTAAAGCGAAAGTTGAAGTCGAGAAACATCAGTATGATTGCAATTGGCTCTTCTATAGGAAGTGCATTATTTGTTGGTTCCGGGTCTGCTCTAAGTACGGGAGGACCCGCGGGTATTTTGATAACTTGGACCATCACTGGGTTTGCCATTTTCACTACAATGCAAAGTTTGGGTGAGCTTTCTGTGACATTCCCCGTCAGTGGCGGCTTTAACTTATATGCCAGTCGTTTCATAGATCCGTCTGTCGGGTTTTCCGTGGCATGGAACTACTTTATCCAATTCTTGGTGTTGCTCCCGTTGGAACTCGTGAGTAGCTCGATCACCATGCAGTTTTGGAACAACTCCATAAACGCAGACATTTGGGTGCTTATATTCTATGTCGTCGTGTGCTCAATTAACATGTTTGGCGTGCGTGCTTATGGGGAAACTGAGTTTGTGTTCTCATTTATCAAAGTCATCGCCGTAATCGGCTTTATTATCGTCTCAATAGTGTTGGCTGCCGGCGGTGGGCCTAGTGGTCATACACACGGAGTGGAATACTGGTATAATCCAGGTGCTTTTGCTAATGGGTTCAAAGGTGTGGTTTCTGTGTTTGTCACGGCGGCGTTTGCATATGCCGGTGTCGAGCTCGTTGGCCTCGCCGCTGCCGAAACTGAGAACCCCAGAAAGTCGCTCCCTCGGGCCATAAAGCAAGTTTTCTGGAGAATATTGATGTTCTACTTGGTTTCATTGACTTTGATTTGCTTCTTAGTGCCATACAACTCAGATAGATTGCTTGGCGCATCCTCTGTCGATGTCACTGCATCTCCCTTCGTCATTGCAATTGAAGAAGGCGGTATCAAGGGATTACCTCACGTCATGAATGCTGTCATCTTGATCTCAATCATTTCCGTGGCATCCACATCCGTATATGCCTCTTCGAGAACTTTAACCTCATTGGCTGAGCAAGGCTTGGCCCCAAAAATTTGTGCTTACGTTGATCGTGAAGGAAGGCCCTTAGTAGCAATCGCCATCTGTAATGTTTTTGCATTGCTCGCTTTCATCGCCGCTAGTGGAAAGGAAAGTGAAGTCTTTACATGGCTCATGAGTATCTCTGCCTTGAGTTCCATTGCCCTGTGGATTTCCATCAATTGGGCTCACATTCGCTTCAGACGAGCCCTCAAAGCACAAGGAAGAGGCGTCGATGAGTTGGCATTTGTTGCTCAAACCGGAACTATCGGCTCGTATTTGGGAGGGTTGATTTTCATCTTGGTTCTTGTGGCTCAGTTCTGGATTTCGCTTTTCCCCGTTGGAGAGAAACCTGGTGCCTCTAGTTTTTTTGAGGCCTACTTGGGAGGAGTGATCTTGGTTGCATTTTACGTGGGACATAAAATTTGGAAGAAAAATTGGATCTGGCAAATTCCGGCCAAGGATCTTGATATTGACACCGGACGCAGGGAAACGGACCTCGAGCTTTTGAAAGAGCAGATTCGCCAAGAAAAGGAATTGCTTGCCCGCAAACCATGGTACCTCAAATTTTATCATCTATGGTGCTGAGCATACTGTGGATTCGCTATCTGTGGTATGAATTAAACGCTCTCACACGTAATTCAATAAGGACTAGACCATGTTTGCCAGTAAATGTAGCGGCTATCAGGAAAGTAGAAGTAGAAGATCAAGATGATACTCTCCTCAAAAACTAATGGTTTGTGATATCTACCCCCCAATGTTCTCGAGACGAACTGCATAATTTTATCTAGTACCCGAGCATTTCAAAGTATTTGAAAAATAGATTTCTATTGATGATGGCCCCGCTTTTGTCTCGAAAACATATATCTTTTCTCAGTTATCTTTTCTCATTTCCCGCTGCTTGTTTCATTCAATGGATTGAACTTTGTTTCCCCAGAGTGTGTGGTCGCTCTTTTGTTTCGCAGACCGGCATCCACAGTGTCAAGCGCATATCTCATAGCTCCCATGTCTCGCTTTAGCCCCACCATTCATCAACACAATTGCATATGACAGAAAAAAATGGACCAGGACTACGAAGCCTGGGGCTTGGTGGGGTCCTCAAATCTTTCACCAAGTCCTTAAAACCTGCGTCGGGAAGAGTTCCCGTGATGGTCAATGCCAAGGTAGTCGGTGGTGCTTCAGACATGCAAAAGCTTCTACATCAGCTTCAGCACGACGCATTACCGCTCCGTGTGTCTGCCGCTATAGATATAACCAAGTCTTTGGAAACGTATTCTGTTTCTTCCATTCCTGAGATATGGTACCTTGCGAGAAAGTTATGTGACAAAAGACTAGCCTCTTCTGTGCGCCGGGTAGCCGTTAATTTGATGATCCAGTGCATAGAACACGACTCCGTGAGCGTCAGCAATAGACTAATGTACTACAGAGATATCTTGTTGTTCTGCGATGTGACAGAAGCTGGATTGGATCCAGAGTTCGATTTATTTTTCAAAGCTTTAAGGGTGTTGACTGACAACGGGAAAGAAATTCACGATCTTTGCATGTACAATCAAGACCGCGACTGGTTTGAGTTCATGAAGCAATCTTTCAGTTCTCTAGGGTGCTTTTACGGTCAGAAAAGAAAACTGAAAGTGGCCATTAGCCTGGAGAAAAGCCTCATATCGGAGTTCTCCCTGTACCTCCAAAATTGCTTCAAGTTTAACTTTTCGATTCTAGACGAAAACTTCATCTCCTCCATGTTGGGAATCATTTTTTCCATTTCTTCAGTGTCTGACGATCTAGACATTTTGCACACATTGTGTGAGCTTATTCGCACAATGACTATTTTCGCTTTCATTCCAGCGGAGTCATATACTGCTACAATATTGTTTCTATGCTCGCTAGCTCCATTGAGTCTGGAGCTTCTCGACACGTCATGGAGTACCATGTCAAAGATTTTTTGTGTTTCGCCCTTCAGTGCTTTAGATGCCACTATGAGTGTATTTCAGGTGCCAGAATTACAAAGTTTGAAAGGTGCTGACGTAAGTCATGTTGATTTAGAGGGAAACTCCGACTTTAAGTGCTTGTTGACTTCCTTGGGAGCGCTTTCAATGTTGGAGAATATGCTTCTATTATGCGGCTCTGATGAGATTGCTGAGCCTTTCGATTTCCAGTATGAGGCTCTTTATTGGGGGTTTTCCAAATGCTTGCATCTCAGCATACCTGTTTTGAATAGTGGCCTTCTCAGAATATTTAATCATTTGTTCATGACGACTGATGACGAAGAAAATGGTTCCCTGGCGAAAAGATTTCTGACTCTTTTTCCTTTCTACATTTGGTACGCATCTTCTGGGTCAATTTTCCTGTTGTTGCTGAAATTGAAGATTCACAGCGCGCAAGATCAAAGCTATTGGACTGCAATATGCTGTTGTCTTCACGACAGATTTGCCTCAAACAATCCTGTTGCTCCACGTGAGCGTCTAGTTGAGCTTTATTTGCTACATCCGCATCTCCTCCCTGAACACTTGATCAATTTTGTTACAACGTTTTACAAAGAATTCAGTCTATGCATCACCTCGGACCCCTCATGGCAAGAAAACTGCCAAACTATCCTATCTGCTTTTTATATTCAAAAGCCGCATGCGAAAATGACACCTAGTGTCAGAATAAAGATATTAAACTTGATCAATGACGGACACGAGAAATCATTGGCTCTTTCAAATGATGATAGTTTGGGCGTGGAATGCGTCTTGATTCTACTGCAATATGCTTTGAAAGAGGAGGAGGAAGTAGTGCTCCAGCACTTTTTACACACGACCGTTTCTGAGATTCTCCGTTCATCAAGCCTTCTGTCGTTACAAGCAGTTCTACTCGCTTTCCGGGCGGTTTTCAAACTGAGAAAAGCGGAAATTTTCAAAGATGGATCCTCGTTGAGCTCATTAAATTCCAATTTGCATAAGCTCAAACCGATATCTTCAGACGAGTTCTCGGATAACGACAGCAGGAAACATGAAATCTCACTGAAGCTTTTGGTGGAGATGGCCAAAGCTTTTGGCCGTCTATTCATTGAATTTTCGGTCAGCAGCCTGTTGAAGACCAAAGAGACATACGGATTTTTAATCGAGATGCTTAATTTCACCATTGAGAAAGAAAACTATAGAGCTCTGCTCATTGTTATCCGTGTCCTCATTCGTCTTCGTGCAACTTCAGAGGGATTTCTTTACTTTTGTGAACCCACAGATATGAATGGA
Source organism: Metschnikowia anglica (assembly GCA_030573055.1). Taxonomy (NCBI): domain Eukaryota; kingdom Fungi; phylum Ascomycota; class Pichiomycetes; order Serinales; family Metschnikowiaceae; genus Metschnikowia; species Metschnikowia anglica. The sequence continues at coordinate 408,486 of JAJMCP010000010.1, forward strand.
TTGGCAACTACTTTTAAGAGAAATACTTCTGATGAGGCATATGCCAAAAGTGACCAGCACTGGTGGCACTTTCCAGAAAGGTTTGATTATTTGCCGACTAAATTTTTCCAACAACCGAATAAGCGGATTTTGAATCATTTCCCAGAAGCTGGTTCTTCTTCATTGAAACCTGACACAGTTTCTCTCGATCTCTCCAATTGGCTTGATGTAGTCATCAAAATTCTCAGAGAATGTGTGCATTGGGAATTGTATTCCTATACTTTGGCGCATCTTTGCTCGCAGCTCTTCAACCTATCGCTTTTTTGGCACTGGAAGAATCATGTATTGGCTATTCAAGAACTAATCTGCAATCAAATCACGTTAAAGTTCTCAAGAATGCTTACAATTCCACCATCGGGAAGCGATCTAAATAAGTCTGATTTGCAGGTTGCTCTTGTTCGAATGATATCCTCATTGATAGGCTATCACGATCTTTTTGATAAACAAGAGGAGGAACACATTATCAAGGCATTAATGATCGGATTGGGATCTTGGCAAAAAACGGCAATTCCATGCATACACATGTTGACAATATGTTGCTACGAGATTCTGGACTCTCTCAAAAAATACTTGATCCCGATTTTGACAAAGCTACAAACTGGAGTCACGAGTATATTTGCGAGTTCCTCTGCTGTAGAGTTTTTGATGGCATTGATTCACGTGCCTTCTTTGACTTCAAATTTTACCACAGACGAGTTTCGGCAGGTATTTACCATTTGTTTCAGATATATTGAACACTCTCTCAATGCGAAGCAAAGAGGGTTCATAGAAAAGGATAGTTTCTCCGAAAGTAGGTACCTCAGTCATGGAGTCGATGCTGAGGTGGACGTCAAAGCCTCCACGCAGTCAATCAAATTGACGCCTCTTCTTTACCAATATTTATTGGTTGTCTCCTACGCGGTCATCACAAGATGGTTTCTCAAAGTTGAATTGATTGAACGCTCTCAAATCAGCTCCTTCATTGTGAGAAACATCATCTCCTGCAGTGGGGCTAAAGATTTTGCCCATCTTGATGAGATGACGATTGCGTATTTGGATGTTATCACTCGCTTCGCTTATAGCAATATTCCGCTCAAGATTGTTACGAAAAGCAACAGTTCTGTCTCTCATGCTTCCATGAGCAGATGGCTTGTTGGTCACGCCATTGTTGAAATCAACACGGACGTTCATAACGGTGACTCAACAATTATCCTAAGACGGCCTTGTGGGTTGTCTGCATTTGATTTGCGCTTAAACGAAAGCATGATATCGAAGACAGTGAGTACGAAGTCTAAAAATTCCACGATGTTAAGCAGTCACTTTTTGTTACAGTTGTTCAAGCCCTCGGATTACGGTAACGTCTCAAAGCCCATACCGCTTTTGGATGACGCATATACTGAAAGAGCAATTAATGCATTTGACCGAATTCCGGTAGTTTCACACCACAAAGCTGGTGTAATTTTTATTGGACCAGGACAAGAATCGGAGGCGGAAATACTTTCGAACTCTGTTGGTTCCTCAGAGTATCACCAATTCTTGGGAGGGCTCGGAGAATTGGTAAAACTCAAGTCCTGTGATTCAATTTACGTGGGAGGACTTGACAAAGAAAACGGTACCGATGGAGAGTATGCATATTTTTGGAGTGATGAACTCACTCACCTCATTTATCATACCACTACATTGATGCCAAATATGTCGACTGACGCATACTTTTCCATGAAAAAAAGACACATTGGTAATAACTACGTGAATGTCTTTTTCGATGAGTCTGGACTTCCTTTTAATTTTAATGTCATCAAGTCGCAGTTCAACTTTCTCAATATTGTGCTCAGCCCCCACACGATAAGATGCCGTAAGAACGACACGCGGGGACGTAAATTCTACAAAGTGATCACCTACAGACGCAGCGGGGTGCCCGGAATTTTCTCCACAACGCATTTCAAGCTCATTTCTTTGGAGCAATTACCGCATTTGGTGAGGAACATGATCATCATGAGTAATTGCTTTTCTGACATTTGGCATAATCTGGTAGACGGGGCTTTTACAACAAGTTGGCAGTTGAGAGTTAGACACCTCAACACATTAAGAGAAAAGACGATTGAATCTCACAAACAAATAAGTGAGGAGCAGAATAGTCAATACAACTCTGGCACACAAGCAAGCGCTCCAAAAAGCACCGCAATGTCATTCTTGGAGCAACTTCAGCCAGATCGCATAGGTGGCGCTGAGCAAGTTCCAGACGACTCCAGCACCAGCAAATACGTCACCGGTGGCGAGAAGGACTTTTACTCCGTTTTTGAGTTCAATTCATACACATAAATCGAAACGTGATGCACACAGGCGGGAACCGACTACGTACACGTATATATCACACCATGGCACAGTATGGAATGTTATTTCGTGCGGGAGTGAAAAGGGTCAGAGGAAAGTGAAGCGAATCAAAAATTTGGAGTAAACGTGTCCCAGAGAAAATCGAAGGACTCAACTCCTCAACTGCGTGCGGATACCGGAGCTCATAACCCATAACGTCAACGATTCGATCGGAATTATTACTGTTACTGGGTGCAGGCAAATTACGTTGCGCTAAAGATGCCTTGCGCAAACATGTTGCCAAAGTGAACGTGACGCCAGTAATCTCCGCACAGGCGGGGAAACTACCCCAATATATGTTTCACTAAGTTCATATGCTGCTTCCATCTGCTCTCCAGAGTCCCCTGCAGATTTGTCACCGGCGAGCCAACGGGCGGTGTCTTGCTGCGCCGGGG